>OV651813.1:113346741-113441741 GCA_927349885.1 Psylliodes chrysocephalus | reverse complement strand
AGCGCTTTTGGCATTAAGCCATGTTCAGTGCTTATCTACAATAAGTAAAAGTGTAAATGTACATTAATTTGAAGATTACAAAAAGAAACAAATCAATTTGTTTACAAGTTAAAATTAAAAGAAAGGGAATCCATGCTAACATTATTAATCAGGGCAGCATTACCAGCTTAGTTTCAGGGTTTCCCCATTAGGATTGAGAAGAAATTCTGACCAAATCAATCCCACCCTCATGAATTCCATTTACGGTTTGTCAAAGTTTTTTTTTTGTTGAAGGAAGACTTCTGTATAGTTTTGTTTGATAATGCTGTTTCTGTGTCCATTTCAAAAGAAACATAATTCATTTAAAGAAGTCTTTTACAAATTGTTTTGTCAAGGAGGCCGCTCATAAATTGGGCTCTAAGAATCATGTCGATTAGAAATTTTGTAAATTGAAGACTTTTGAACATTTTCAATACAAGGGAAAAATCTGTGTTGTTTTGACAATACATTATTTTTTGAAAATAATTCGTTTTTTAAAAGGCTCATAAGTTCTTTGTAAGTTTTTGAAAAAGAGTAGATCTGGAGATGTTAAATTAGATAACAAATTGTAATCTGCATTATTAAGACAAATAATGAGAATCATTACTTTTGCTTTATTGATTTCTCCATTATTTTCAGTCAAGTTTCACCTGATTCATCGAATGACTTAAATGAAATAGCCAGATTAATGTTAAAGATTATATGTTTAATGGCCATTTCCATTGACAGTTTAAAGGGAAGCTTAGTGTTAAGTGTTAAGTATGTGAAACTAGTTGAACCAACGTTTAAGTACAACTTACTCCAACCTTAAGGTTCGCTTACTAAGGTGCCCAAATTTGCAGGCTTAAACAGCGTCTTTAGTAAATATTTGACACAAAGCACTTGGACTCCATTGCAGTGGCGTAACTAGAGTTGACTCATGGGAGGGGTTTACCCCCACCAGTCAACCACTCCAACATATTACTCCCTTCAAAAAAAGATTTCTCATAATACATGTATAATATTTATTATACTATAATCATAATAATAATAATAATAATAATAATAATAATAATCTCCCTAATTCACCCCCTTACGAGTGAATTTTAAAAGGGACGGCTATTATTATTATTTGCCGTGGCGCTCCAGGGCGACTTAAAGATGATTGATGGTGCCATTTGACTTACAGGTGAGGAAAACCCAGAAAACCTCACCCACCATCATCGAGACGGTAATACATGGCGATTTTATAATCTGCATGTTATATCAACAGAAATTGAATTTCTATTAATACGGTACACATCAAGTCCTAAACCGAACCATGCAATTTAATTAAACATCCACATGGTCCGGTCTGGGATTCAAAGCCCAGAAGTCTCTGACTCATAAACTTGCCTATAAATGAATATAAGCGCGTTAGACCGCTACACCACCGACCCGACTTGTATCATGTAGCTTCAAATTAAATAAATAGGTTATAATTTTTTGTAATTGTTATTTTGGAAGTTGTAAATGTTATTATCGTTATAAATGTTATTTTTGGAAGGGCAATCAAGAAATACCTTTTAAATACAAGTAATCCTATTTATTGGTTACAATAACTTATTACACTTAATGGGTGTTAATGGAACAAATAAATAGAGAACACCATAGGCTCTGGTTGGAACTTCCTGGATTTAGACAGTCCAACAGATTCCACTCGCAAAAGTAGAAAAGATCGCTGGTAAGAGAGGGAATTTTAAATCTAGCTTGGGTGTTTTTAAAAAGCAAAATCTTTCAATTTTTTATTTTTTTAAAATTAGTACTTACAATTTTTTTTTTATTTCTTTTTATCAATGGGGGGTTACGTCTCCAATAACTCCCCCCTCCTCGTTACGCGCTTGCTCCATTGAGATTTGTGTGCGTGGATGAATAAAATTATTTGATTGAAATAGGAAACCTACAATATATACCAAACATCCCAAATACTGATAGAAATACATAATTGTTTTGAAGGAAATTAAACTCTATATAAAACAATAGTGGTATTTATTTAATATTATATATGTGTTTTTTAGAAACATTAATAAAAAACAGTAAAATAAAGTACAAGTAGATTTCACAACAAAAGATATTCTTAATATTATATAACTACAGTATTCTTACAAATTATACAAAGAACTAAATACCAGTACTCTCTTAAAGATTAAACGGTGTTAAATTAAAAATAATATACTAAACAAACGTCAAAAGACAAAAAAAAACAAATATTAATAACGCTCTAGCACGCTTTAAAAACCAAAATGTTTTTACTTTTTTTGTTTAGCACACTACATATGTTTCGGAAAGTAAAATTTTTCCATCTTCAGGTCCAGTCAATTTTTAAAATTATAAGGACGAACACAAACAGTTTAAAATTGTTTAAAATAAAAAAGACGCCATCTTTCTAGTTCACATCGTTTGCAGGTGCATTCAAATAAATTCCCATAAGTCACCAGAAAATCTAGCCTCTATTGCATTAGTAAAATTAAGAAACCATTCGTTCGACGCAAAGCTTTCGAACTTAGGAGATACCGATAGGCGACTAGAACAGCAACTCACTACGATGCATTTTCTCTAATTTCACAATCTAATCAATGGTAAGTTAGTTTTACAGGATGAAAATACTTATACTGACCGATTGAAATTTCGTGGTATAATATATAACTATGTTTTGGAGAAAAATATCTTTAAAAACCTTATTTATCGTTCGTAATATTACAAATTAATATTAAAAAATCATATACCTCAAAATTGGGAGTATATAGAGTACAATAATTTATCTGCTTAATAAATAAATAATATCTCCATAGGAAGTTATAAGCCATTCTCTTTATTGCCCATATTATCGAAACTATTTGAAAAATAATAATTAAAAGCTAAAACTCGTCATAGAAGAAAAAAACTAATTTTAATTTATCAATTCCGCTTTAGAGAAATTAATTCAACTATAGATCAGGATTATAGAGTTTCAGATATGATTTAAAAAGCTTCAGAAAACAATAAAGTCTGCTAAATCTGTAACATTTTAGAATTCCTTTTAAAAATTTTTATTTTGAATTGGTGACATCCTGTATAAAATTGGTATTAAAATAATTTAAAGTTTAATTGTCGCCGCACGCAATATTCCTGAGAAAGGGAAATATAAGTGCCTGGGTGAGTTATTGTCATTAAATGTCATTAAAAAATCTAAGTAGAATTTATATTGCTATTTTTTGTTTAGTCATAAGTTCAATTTGTGATAATCAAACTAGAAACATTTTAAATGTGTTTAGTAATTCCTTTTGTGTTGCTGGAATTACATATTCTTGATGTTAGTTTTTTCTAATTGTTGAAAATTTTAAAAAGTAACTATTTAAAGTTTGATTTATATCTCCTACAAGGGCCTCGTGAAAACCAGAATTTATTTTAGTTTAGGATGCGAATTCTTAGCATCCTAAAAGATAGACTACCTATTTTTATCTTCAGATATACCTTTCTACATATACCTTGTAATTAGAGATTACAGGTATATATGGGAATCTTCTCAGAATTACTACCACAAAAGACAAATCAGGTTCAGTGTATATACTAATTATCCCTAAATAATTTGGGAGGCCAAATCCTTAAATTATCGTATCATGATTCAACAATTCTCTTTTTACTTAAATTATATATAATTCTGAATTAATTGTCTTTTTGGTAAAGTTAGAATTTATAATTCTCAACTAACTTTTAAAAAAAGTAAAATAGCGCCCTTCTCTCCTTAAAATTTTTTTCCCAAAAGAGTCTATTATAAAAGCCTGCATTTGCGACTAAGAAAACTCTAGCCTCATCTACTTATTTATTTTTTTGATTAAATTAAAGGTAAGTAAGTGTTTGGTATACAGTATCTATGAGCTAGTCAAAATTAAATATAATTGATTTACAAAAGTAATTAAACGTGAATTATAACTTATTAACGGGACTATTACAAAATAACGCCTTCTTCCTTGGTGCTACGAAGGCTTATGAAAAAGTATGGCATGACAGCTTAAAACATAAACCGAATGTGCTACTTCCACAGTCATAGGTGGTACCAGATCTTCTGGATTTATATATTTCAGATATATTCTTCAGAGTAAATCAAAATGAAGTGTGAATTGAAAGAAATCAAAGTAGTAGCACCACATGGAAACGTCTTGGCTCCCAGTTTAGTACCTGCTACACATTTGTGACATACATCAGCTAGAACAAGATACAATAACTAAATTTACCGATGATACTGACATCCTAGCGGTAGACAGAGATCATGATGTGACTGCAAATAAACTTCTATCATCAGTTAATCAAATAAATAACTGAACCAGAAGATGGCGTATTAAACTAAATAAAACTAAAGTTGTTTAATTAATTTTACTAACATAAATAATCAAGACATATCAGTTAACATAAATATTGTCAAGAACAGTTAACTCAGCAGAAATATCAGTTATTAAATTAGATGCAAGATTTCGCTCGAAGGTCTATGTATGTTAAAAAGAAAGCACAAGAGATATTAAATTCAAGAAAATTTATTTATTAATATGCTTTTTAGTATATCTAAATATAACAAAAATTCTTTTAAAGAAAATATATTGCAATTCTCAAATGTGACCAATTTGAAAATAAGAACAATAGAAGAGACATACTCAAAGACTGTATCGCAGTCGAATAATTGTTTTCGTTCTAAAAGAAACTAATTCTGTGGCTAATGCCGCAACAGGTATTATATTATATCAAATATTCTTTTATATAAACAAGTCCTCAAACCAATTTTAAAAACTCTGGAGTTGTGCCAACCGCAGTAATATTCTAATAATTCAAAAATTCCAGAACAAAATTCTTAGGAACATTGTCGATGCTCCTTGGGACCTTGATATTGAGATCTTTAGATAGATACTGTTGAACAGACTATTACCAGATTTGCTAGGAATCATGAACAACGGCTTTACCAACATGTGAACGTTAAGGCAATACAGCTCTTCTTTACAAGAAAACTGAAGAGAGTGAAACTTGTTGGTTGATCTAGTGATTGTGTTAGTAACAAAGCATATTATTGTGCTGTTTAGTGTTACACGTTAGCTTTGTATAATTAAATTATTAGACCCTAGAGTGTAATAGCGAGTGGAACTTTACTTTTTAAGATGTAACCTTAATATAACAGAATTACTTATTGATTAAATTTTAATTAATACCCGCCACTTATATACTGTTTTCTACAAAAAAAAATAATTTTAAACATGCTTATCAGATTGTAAATTTTGAGCAAGAAATGACAATATCCATTCGCCTTATTCTGTGATAATACTCAAAACCTACTAATGTAATTTACAACAATTTTAACTATTTATTGTAACCTAAAAGAACTTAAACATGAATAAACAAATACATAAATAAATTTTTAAAGAAGAATCTCAATGGTCTTCTGAATTTTAAACCCTAAATTAGTCTCAAAAGAGACACTGCTTCTTCTTATTATTAATATATTAAAACTGTCGGCGTTCGGCGACCATTTATCTTGTCACAACCGGTATCTCACACCACACTTGACCGATATCTCATTTATCACGGGAATCCAATCAGTCAAATATCCCAGTCCATCAATTCCAACATTTCTAACATCAATCACGGTCGACGGGATATCGCGTCTTAGTTACCATTTACCATTTTACCATTTTACCATTACGACTATTTCCTATCACTTCGATTTGGGTGAGTTGCCGAGAAAATTCCTGCGACGACATTTTAAACGCAGTGCAATGGTGAACTGTCAATAATGATTAGGGATCATCTTCCATTTAAATCCTATATTGGTCAACACTTTTAAAGGCTTTAAACATTTCTCGTTGCGTTAAAGTTGCTTGTAATTTCGTAAGTTACTTCTTTTTTCACCTTATACATATCGCAAATGAGATGACGAATGTAGTTTGAATTGAAAATATCGAAATATTGGTTTTAGCGATTTGGTACATACCCTCCTCGCTAAAATCTTTTATACCTTGTAATCTTTTAAACTTCTCAAATAATACATTTGGTAATTCCTTTGTAAATATATTACCTTGTTGATATTCACTTCTTATATATAATAACAAGATAAAACTCATTTTATAATAATTATGAACAAAATTAAATTTAAGATCAATATTTTTAACATGGCAGTTATTCGATAAATTCTTTATCAACGCTAAACATTCTTGATTGTTTTCATAAAATTGAACATTTTTTAAAACAATACCTAAATGTAAAAACAATTTTCTTAACCATAAACCCTCAGAAACAACAATGCATAATGCAATTAATTCAGCCTCAATGGTAGACAATGACACACAATTTTGCTTTTATGTAACCCACAAGTATTATTAAAAATCTTTTTGTAACCCACAAGTATTATTAAAAATCTTAAATACATAACCCGTTATTGACTTCTATCTTGTGTCTCATCTTCCCAATCTGCATCTACATAAGAATGTAAACCTGATTTATTATTTCTTTTATATTCTATGCCAACATGAACAGTATTTTTAAATATTTTAAAACTCTTTTTAAATGTATCCAGACCTCATCGGATGCTCTATCCTGATCAGTGGCTGCTCGTGGCCAAAATTTTAGGGGTTCATAGTGACAGAATATAGATATCAGTACAGATGTATGAAAAAACTTTCGGTATTTTAGAAAGTTTATAATATACCTTTCGAAAACACTAACAGTTTTTTACCTACATCTGTACCGAAAGCTATATTATGCTACTATGTACCTCCAAAATGTTGGTCACGAGCCGCCTCTGATCCTAAAATCTACTAAAAAAGTTAACTGAAAAACAAATATCGGGCCTACTACCCAACATAAGATAACTGAGACATCCCACGAGTTATCGGATTGGCTTCTTAGTGAATGTTTTAGGATCTGCACATTTATTAAATTTCAACTTAGGGTCTATAGGTAACAATGAACCTTTACAATTTTCCATAATAAATCTTTTAAGTATATTTTCAGTATATCTAGATTGGTGAATTTCCATAACACCCCTATTATAAATTATTTCTAAACCGAGAAAGGTTTTAAGAAATCCTTTGTCTGTCATTAAAAACTTTTTCATTAGTTTATCCTTTATATTATTTATATCATTTAAATTTGGTCCTGCTATAATAATATCATCTACATATAAAATTGTTTTATTTTTGCTACACAATACATACAAATAGTAATCATTTTCAAATCTTGAAAACCCAAGTTCTAATAAAAAAGACAACAGTTTGAAGATTGGCGGAGTCCATACAGGGACTTAGTTAATTTTAAGACTTTATTGCGTTCAGATTTTATTCCTTGGGGAAAATATATACAGGGTGTCCGGAAATAAGACGGTCATATTTTAACAGCGTAATCTACATCCTAAAATAGGAGTAAAAGTTTATATAAACATGGGTCCGAAAACGTTTCTTTTCCGAGATACAGGGTGTTAAAAGTGAAGTCCTGATGACACACTTTTGAAAATATTTTCTAAACGTTTAAAGATAACTATGTGAAATTTGGTACAAATGCTTGCCTTTTTACGTTCTATTTAATGGACTAAACCCCAGTTTCTGATCATCTTCATAGATGGGTAAATTAGGGGCGCTTAGGGTAAAATTGCCCTAATTTTTTTTGGGACAGTTTTTAACATTTTTGACTATAAAATTTGGAAAATCAATGTTTTCCTCATAATAAAGCTACTTTTGTTGCATCTCGCTAGGACGTACCATTTTCAAGAGAAAATCAGTTGAAAATTTCATGATAAGTTGATGTTATCCTTTTCGAAAGTGTAAACAATAATTATTAAGTCTGTGGAATCAGAAATATTATCTTTTTTTTAATTTTGGAAAACCGACAACTAAAGAAATTTTATAAAATATTTACAAAAATGTGCCATCAGGACTTCACTAGTAACACCTTGTATCTCGAAAACGAAACGTTTTCAGACCTATGTTTATAGTAACTTTTACTCCTATTTTAGGATGAAAATTACGCTGTTAAAATATGACCGGTTAATTTCGGGACACCCTGAATATACATTATCAGTTAGTGTACCATTTAAAAATGCTCACTTTACGTCCAGTTGTTGGAAATAAAACTTTTCTTGGTTTCCAACTATCAATAGTGCCCTAATTGTAATAAGTTTTGCGACAGGTATATATATTTCATTCAAAGTTTTATCATATTCTTGTGCAAAACCCCGAACTATTAATCTCGCTTTAAATTTATTTTCTTTCTTCTCTTCAAGACTTTTAAAGCTAAATACCCACTTAGTGTCTAGAATTTTATCATGTTTTGGTTCATTAGCCACTTCCCATTTTATTATTATTTATAGAATCTAATTCCCTATCTACCGCATCAAATGCCACATACAGCTCAAAATCGTCAAATTTTTGTGGAATTTCGTTTATTTACCTTATTTTCTAATACTAATCTAACATTTTCACTTTCAGGACTTTCACTTTCAATGTCTGTATTATCTTCCTGTTCTTCTATAACCACACTTTTATTTTCAATTTCTTCACTATCTACCTCTCATTCTTTTCTTAAAATAAAAATTATTTTTTTCAAATTCAACACCCCTATTAATTATTCATTTTTGTTTTTCTATGTTCCACAACCTATGTCCTCTTGGTGCATATCCTAACATTATACATTTTTCTGTTTTAAAGTCTTTATTCTTAATTCTTTAGGTATATGACTATATGCTGTACACCTAAATATCCTAAAGTTTTTGACTTTAGGTTTCGCCTTATTCCATATTTCAGCTGGTGTAACATTACCTAGATCACCAATACCCTATTTATAACAATTTGTTGTAAATATTGCCTCTCCCCAAAATACCTTATCTATTCCTGAATCTGCTAATAAAGCTCTGGCTCTCTCTACTAAACTCCTATTTTTCCGCTCTGCTTTCCCATTTTGTTGTGGTGTATATGTAACAGTGTAATCTACAATTATTCTCCTTTGTTTGCCGAATTTTATAAACTCGTTTGATGAATACACCATTATCTCATCCAAACTTCAATATTTTATTACAAAATTTTGCCTCTACCATTTTTGTATATTCCATAAATGTTCCCAATGCATAACTTTTTCGTTTTAATAAGTAGACGGCTGTAAAGTTTGAGAAATCATTTATGAAAGTCACAAAATACTTTTTTCAATCATATGTCTCAGGTGTGATTGGCCCACATATATCAGTGCATATTATTTCTAATATTTTAGTACTCTTTGTCCTATTTTCAAAAGGAAACCTGCTTATTTTTCCATTTATGCATGACTCACAAAATTCAACTTGTTGGAAGCTTACATTTTCATCAATCCCTAGGACCAATTTCTTTTTTATTATTTCTTTTAACCCTTTATAACCTATGTGTGCATAGCGCCAATGCCATTTTTTTTAAATTATTATCCTTACTCTAAACATTCGTACATTTTGGCGTAATCAATTCAAATGCAATTTCATAAAGATTATTTTCTATACCCTATTCCTATCAGTTTATCCCTGCAATCCTTTAATTTTACTTTCCCATTTTTAAAATTAACTTTAATGTTTGACATTTCCAAAACCTTTTTACTGATAATAAATTTTTCCTAAGCTCTGGTACAAAGAAAACATTTTAATAGTACACTTTATTTTTCCATTTTTTACTTTCCTATCTGTATACAGATATAAGGAAAGTATAGGAATCATGATTTTTTTCGACCGCGAGTTTTCGACGGATTTTTACGTTTTGAGGTCCCCTGAATCCGTTTTGACTATTTTCGCGATGATGTCTGTGTGTGTGTGTGTCTGTGTGTGTGTGTGTCTGTGTGTGTGTGTGTGTGTGTGTGTGTGTGTGTGTGTGTGTGTGTGTGTGTGTGTGTGTGTGTGTCTGTAGGTCGCATAACTCATGAACCGAGACACAGAAAAACACCAAATTTTAAACTTAAGCTTTATTCCAGCATCTAATGAACTGATTAGATTTTGGGCAGAGTCGGATCATCTGGGGGGGTACTTTATAGGTGGTCATTTTTATATTTTATGGAATATATCTGTTATTTACGTTTGGAGAAGAAAATTTTTTAAATAAAAGTTACTTCTTATATAATTATCTATAATTTTTGTTTTATACAAAATTTTCCTAAAATGGGCCGTATTCGAGAAATTTGACAAAATGTAAAAAAAAAAAATTTTTATAAAAATTGTTCAAATAAAAGTTGTTTGTAATATAATTCTCTATAATTTTTATTTTATACATAATTTCTCTAAAATGGACCGCATTCGAGATATTTGAGAAAATGTGTAAATTTCGAATTTTGAAGAAAACTCAAAAACGGATAAAGAAAAAAATATTAAATTTTAAACTTAAATGTTTATTTCGGCCTGACGTGAAATGATTAGATTTTGGACAAAGTCGGAACATCTGGGGGGGGGGGTACTTTATGGGAGGCCGTTTTTATATTTTATGGAATATATCTGTTATTTATGTTTGGAAAAGAAAATTGTTCAAATAAAAGTTACTTCTAATATTATTATCTATAATTTTTGTTTTATGTCAAAATTTCCTGAAATGGTCCGTATTCGAGAAATTTGACAAAATGTGCAAAATTCTGATTTTTAAGAAAATTGTTGAACTAAAAGTTGTTTGCGATATCGATCTCTATAATGTTTGTTTGTACATGATTTTCCTAAAATGGACCGTAATGAAAAAATTGTAGGAAATTTAAATTTTTCAGTATTTTCGTTTTCAATGAATATCTATAGAAAAATGTTTCGAGGTAGATGTATGTGGACAATGTATATATTTAGTTTATCCTCTAAACATGTATATAGATGCTGCAATAGGTTGTACAAAATAACCGGAAAAAGCCTATAATAACTAGATAGGAAAGTCATGTGTTGGACACATCAGATTTTTAAATTACTTATTACTTCTATATTTCCTACACCTATAGCTAACAAATAATTGTTATTTTTGGCTACTGCTATTTTTATTGGGTTTTCTAAGATTAACAAATCACTAAAAAATCTTTTTTTCGCTCACCATGTGGTCTGTACAACCAGAATCGACAAAAAATTTGACTTCATTTATTTCACAATTTATTTTTAAATTATCATTTGACTCGCCCATGAAACACACAGTATTTTCACTTTCACTTACTTGTGTCTGGCCTTCATCCTATTGAGCATAGTTGCTTCTATAATTATTTTGGTACCTACTTCTACCTCGTCCTCTGAACCTTCCTCTGTATTGGCTTCGATGCCTGCTATGATAGGAACCTCTGTGTCCGGATCCCTGTTATAATACCTTTGGGCCTTCTCGTTTAAAGTGACCAATTTTTTCTACATCTGTAGCATCCAGTTCCATCAGTTACTGAAAACGCATGAGTGTCTTGTCCCATTCTTATTGCTCCTGAAAATTTTCTTTTTTCATGTTCTCCTAGAAGCTTCTTTCGCACGGACATTTAAACGCTTAGGCATTTCAAAAATCAAAAATGAAATTTGTTTATTTAATTCAAAAATAATAATAATAATAATAATAATTAATAATAATAATAATAATAATAATAATAATAATAATAATAATAATAATAATAATAATAATAATAATAATAATAATAATAATAATAATAATAATAATAATAATAATAATAATAATAATAATAATAATAATAATAATAATAATAATAATAATAATAATAATAATAATAATAATAATAATAATAATAATAATAATAATAATAATAATAATAATAATAATAATAATAATAATAATAATAATAATAATAATAATAATAATAATAATAATAATAATAATAATAATAATAATAATAATAATAATAATAATAATAATAATAATAATAATAATAATAATAATAATAATAATAATAATAATAATAATAATAATAATAATAATAATAATAATAATAATAATAATAATAATAATAATAATAATAATAATAATAATAATAATAATAATAATAATAATAATAATAATAATAATAATAATAATAATAATAATAATAATAATAATAATAATAATAATAATAATAAACAGTTTGACAGTTCAATTATACATAATCATAAAAAGAACGCAAATAGACGAAATGTCACCACCAGATGGGACCACTGAAACATCAATATTCAAAGTCACTTTTTTCTGGATGATGTGCGTGTTGGAGATTGTTTAGGGATGGTAACAGAAAAACTATTTAGAGGAGAGTTGGCCATAACGGGATATTTAACAAAACATTTATTATATCTTTTTTAATAATTGAGTAGTATTAACGAATAGATATTTTATGAGATGTAGAATATGTAGAGCAGTATAAAAATATCTTAAATACAAATGGATTTATTTCATACATTAATCAGGTTACTAGACCGAGCAGTAAAACTTGCCTTGACCATTTCTTTGAAAATAAAATCTATTAATTTAAATAGTTTCCTTAAATCATATATCTTTAATATTTATATAACTGACCATATCCCTATAGCCTTAAATATAGACAACTTTCTGTGGTATTACCAGTACTTCTAGTATTATTTTTACTTTGCATGATTATAAATAATTTTAACAAAATTAGTTGAAAACAAACGACGCACGACATAATATAAATAAAACTGTAATCAGAACAACTAAACTCTAAGCAAAATCTTACATACCGGTATTAAAAATAAACATATACGACTACATCCATATCATTTTGTACAATGTCTTTAATAATTAATTACTTTCCTTTACATTGGTATATTGGATTGTTTAGCGAAAGAAACAGACTCTGTGATAACTTGCCCCTGTCCAACCAGTCCCGGTCTTCCTTACCTACATGACAATCTTTTAGCTGAAAAAAATAAAATAAAACAAAACTGAAACCCTTATGGCTGGCTGTAAGTGGAATAATAAAATTTCGAAATGGAACTAATTGGACCATTATATCTGAAACACGACGCCAATCAAAGGATTGTGATGGTATTTGTAAGTAAAACAATAAAAATCATTGTGCTTGTAAGTGGCGTAATATACAAGAACACATGGTTGAAGCCATGGATGTATTCCATGGACATGAAGCCGTTTTTATTGTTAATAACACCAATTTCTACTACACACATAATACGTACAGATATCAGTGTTCAGTATAACTTAATCGTCAAAAAAATCTTAACATTGAAGAGTAGTTTAAATAACTGACAGCTTTGTTAAAGGCGCCGTTATGGTTTAAGTGGACCTCCGGAAAAATTATCTACATTCAAAAATTTTTCAAAAATTCATGAGTATATATGAGATCTTGGCTAGTATTAAAATGGCTCGAGTGGTTTTTGAGAAAAACAAGAAAAACTGTTTTTTTCCATATATAAGACTAAAAAACTTTCAGAGCGATTTCAACTATATTTGTAAAATGATTTATTTTGCTACAATAAACGTGCAATTTTTTTGAATTTTTTTAATTCACAGTTTTGGATTAAAACAACTTAATTTATTTCGTCCTATTAATTTAAAAACAAACTTTGTATTGTTACTTTTTTTAAACTAAATTGTTTTGTTTTACAATTTATTTCATCCCCCACGTTTTGATGAAACTTGTCTGTAGTATTCCCTAGTGGATGGAGAGTATGGTGAGTTTTTCTATTTTTTACTATTTTATATATTGTGGGCTCAAAGTCAACACACCTTACACCACATATTCTCCTTTCCACTAGGCGAGCCTGAAGATGAAGTGATGTTACTTCGAAACCGGTCGCACTCAATGTTTTGTTGAATATATAAACATTGACTTTCCTTGTGAGATATAAAGGACTTTTTCTCCCCCCTTCACCTTAAAAAAAAATAGTTTATGTCTATTAAATATAACATCATTTAGACTTTTTGTTAACACATTAGCAGTTTGCTCACATGTAGATATGTAATTAACGGACACTATATTATTCTTTACTAAGTCTTTAATAAAGTTATATTTAACATCAATATGTTTTAATTTCTTGTGATCAAACCTTTCAGTTAGTTTAATACAGGATTGGTTATCTTCAAAGATGACAAAAACTGATTTTGAAAAACCCAAATCAACAAGAAGATTCGTTAACCAAACCCCTTCTTGTGCAGCCTCTGCTAATACTATATAGTCTGCTTCAGTAGACGAAGTAGCTACTGTAGATTGTTTTTTAGTTGACCTACAAACTGTACCACCAAATTTATATTTAACATCTAAAGTTCCTTTGAGATACCTTAAAATCCGTTTTAAATTTTTCCACAATTGTTCAGTTGGATTATTTTGATTTATGCTACAGAGATTAACATATATACTCAACTAAGGTCTTGTAGCTAACATAAAATACATTAGGCACCCTATCAATTCTCTTACAGGTTTTTCATTTATTTCAACATGCATATCATTACAGTTAAGATTACCAGGATCTAGTGCTGTACTTATTGGTTTGCAGTCAATCATATTAAATCTTTTAAGCATATTAATTATGTAGTTCTTTTGACTAAGATATTGCTCAGTTGGTTCTATATTAATTGCCAAAAAAGTTTTTAGATTACCAAGATCCTGCATTTTAAATTCTGATTTTAATTTAATTTTTAAATTTTTAATTTCTTTGATATCATCACTAGCAAATAAAATGTCATCAACATATAGCAAAATATATGTTTTATTATTTTTATTTAATTTTATATATAGACAGGGGTAATTTTTAGATTTTCTTTTTCGGCATATTCATCAAATCTTTTGTTCCAGTAACAAGGAGCCTGTTTTAGCCCATACAGAGCTTTGTTTAATTTACAATCTCTACAATCATACCTAAAATCTTCTGGAATGGTCATATAGACATCTTCATTTATTTTTCCATGCAAAAAGTCGGATCTGACATCTATTAGCTGAATATTTAAATTTTTAAAATTGATAATAGCTAATAAAGTACTAACTCTACTAAGTCTTGCTACTGGAGCACAGGCTTCAGTAAATTCAAATCCTTCCTTTTGCATAAACCCTTTAGCAACAAGACTAGTTTTGTATTTTATTTCATTACAAGTATTATTTGGTTTAATGCGAATGACCCATTTACAACCAATTAATTTAACATTTTGAGGTTTTTCAACAAGAGACCAGCTATTATTTTTGTTCAGTGAGTTTATTTTCTCCTCTACAGCCTTTTTTAATTCGCCTTTTCCAAACTTTCAGGAATATTATCTTCAAAAGCAGTTGCATGATGTGTCATGTGTAAAATCATCACCTATCAAATAATCATCGTAAAGTACAGTAGTTTTTTTTATTCTATTACTTTTTCTAACCTCACTTTCATCTTCTTCTAAGTTTTACACCTGACCTATTGTATCATTTTTTACTATAGAATAATTTTCCTGTATATTTCCTTTTTCAGTTTTCCTAATATCAACATTATCTATAATTTCACATATTGGCTTTGTTATTAAAATATTATTGAGTTTTAAATTATTTATATTTTTTGATTCATCAAACATTACATTTCTAACAATACTTTTTCTTTAATGGGATCCCATACCCTATATTCATTTTTATCATAATATTAATTACACTCTTTGAATCAAACTTTGACATTTGTTTTTCTTTGGGTATTATACTAAATTTCCAAAAACTTTTAAATTTTTTAAATTTTTGTTATAAAATAATTCAGCAGAGGTTGATTCTTTTAAACAAACTGTTGGAGTACGATTTAATAAATAGGTAGAACCCTTTTTAGAGGTGTTCTATTTAGCCTTTCTGCAGTGCCATTCATTTCAGGATTATAGGGGACTGAATATCAAAACTCTATGCCCCTTAATTCACAAAAATTAGTAAATTGATTTGAGCAGTATTCACTACCATTATCACATTGAAGTGAACCAATCCTATGTCCTATGTCCTATGTCCTATGTCCTATGTGTGATTTGTAACCAACATTTTATAATTTGTTACTTTTGTTTTGAATTATATATACTACCCAAAAATGTGTGAAGTCATTAAGAAAGGTAACAAAGTATCTTTTATTGTCATATGTAGTAAGTGTTATTAGACTACAAATATCACTATGTACAATTTCAGGAGGTCTTTTTGTTATTTTTCCAGACACTTAATTAAACTGCAAACCAGTTATTTTGGACTGAGTGCATATTGAACAAATTTCATATTAATATTATCATCAATACCATCTACCATATTGTGTTTAACTAGTCTTTTGAAATTTTGTTCACTTGGATGACCTAACCTAGCACGCCATAGTTTATAATTATTTCTCTCAGAAAGATTTACCTCTCTATCAATTACAATATTAAATTCAATAACATACAAATTATTTTCCTTTTTACCTTTTACTAATGAGTTTTTATAAAAATAAACAGAATTATTTTCAAGCCCACTTTTAAACAGGATTTTTCTAATTTTTGAACTGATAATAAAGTTTGTCTTTAATGAGATGGCACACTTCTTATGAGTTTTCGGACACCGATCGATTTTTTTTAAATTTTAATATGTTATAGTACTTGCAAAAATAAGCATTTTTCATCATTGCGCCAAATCTCTAAGTGTACAGGGTGTCCCAGAAAAACGCACCGAAAGTTCGTACGCGAGGCGTTAAAAGTATCCAGTAATCGTCGTCCTGAAAGAATGTTGCTGTGATTTTTTCTTTTAATTTGACCAACGAACAATGAATGTGATATGATTACATGTCTGTGCAATACAGGGTGTTTTAATTTACATGTCCCTTTCGAAATCGTAGTAAAACAAAAACAGATTTAGGTATGCCGGCCCTTGTTTCGGCATTATATAGCGAATTAGAAAGTGAAAATGTTTTTTTTAACTTTCTCGAGGCCAATTTATGCTTTTGAATTTATCTGAAAACTCTGCTTGTTATAAGTTACAATCAAAAACCTAGTCATGAGCCTTATTGGGACGTTCGATATAGGATAGGTTCATAAAAATATACCCATATATTATAAAGTATACAAATCTATATTTCGTTCCAAGTTTATTTTTCTCAAGTATAGGCTATGAAGTCATTGTTTACAATAATACTCAGCATTACGACAAATAAAGAACACCTATTCAAAGAAAAAGAAGCTTTAAACTGCATATATGTTTGCTGACGATTTAATCGCTAAGTTTTTCTGGGACACCCTGTACACTTAGAGATTTGGCGCAATGATGAAAAATGCTTATTTTTGCAAGTACTATAACATATTAAAATTTAAAAAAAATCGACCGGTGTCCGAAAACTCATAAGAAGTGTGCCATCTCATTTTTAACAAAAAGAATATCTTTAATTTAACCTGAATTTGTATGTTCTCCAAATAATTCTAGTTTTATTTTTCCTTTTTTTGTAGCCTTTAAGCATTCATTATTTTTAGCGAAAGCTATTTTAAACTCACCTGCTAGATTTTTAACATTACATAGATATTTATCATCATTGATCATGTGGTCAGTTGCACCAGAGTCTACAAAATTTTTTATTGAAGTATTACTTGTAGGTACTTCACAGTTTACGGCTGCTCCTACTTCTGCAACACAGGCTATATGTTCTCCTTCATAACATTTGCCTGCCTTCCATTACTGTTATTTTTATTAAACCAACACTGATTTCTATGATGTCCTTGCTTTCCACAGTTGTGACAGTTGAACTTCTTCGTTTCTTTGAAATTTCCTTTTCATTTGTTTTGTTTCCAGTCACCTTTTGTATTTTTATTTTTCCAATCTTTATTGTATCCACTAAAAGCTGCAGCATCTGATGATTTTTCTTCATTTCCTTTGTTACTCTTTTTCATTTCGTCAAGTAGTTTTCCTTCCACAAATTCAAGAGTAAGTTTATCATGTTCTAGGGTTTTCAGTGCAGTAACTATAGTATATATATATTAAATCCAGTATAAAATAATGTTCCACTGATTATATAAATAACTTAAGTTAATTTATAAATACTCCTATAAATACAATTGAATTTAATAAAATCAAACCGGAACAATTGATAAAACGCAGGCGACAATTTCTTGTGTTAAAATAACACACCGGCAACTTTGTTCTTCATCTACACGTTATCCAAAGCTGACAAATTACGTGTCAGCCATTGACATGAAGAGTATTTTTAACGCCTTATCAGATTAATTTTGTGTATCAATCACCAGACGGTCTCTGGGTATACGGTAATCTGAATTTGTAACTTGATATCTTTCATAAGCTTTGATGTCATTATTAATTCCTGTTCTGGTACGATAAGGATCTGAATCCTTGCTGGCTATTGGATATTGGATTTGTTTATAATATTTGAGTGATTTAAAAGCACAAATTAGTCAAATTATTGTACAAGAAATCTAGTAAATCAACAGGAAAGAAGCTTGTTTTTAAGAACAAGAAAATAAAGTGTTTACACTAACATTCATGCATTGAACTTTTTTTATACCTATTATTCAAAGATTAATTCATTTAAATGCAAATGGTTGACATACGACTGTGAAACTTAATATGAAGATATAGTACTGTTGATTATCTTTATCTGCTAGATGTTGCACTTTGTCACTTACAAGAAGAATATCTTGTGGGATAAGATTTATTAATAAAACAAATTATTTTAAAGAATTTATGCGAACGTATATTAATGTTGCATATATTTTCGATCATTGAACATTTTACAAATCGCAAAATATTTATCAAAACAAATTAATAACTTATGTTTATGAATGGGACAAAGTTCTTAGTTTTCTTGATAAAATATTATGACAAGCTTTATTGAAATCATATATTTTCTAAAGATTCAAACACATTATATGATTAAAAAAATTAAGTTTATAAGATAATCTAAGAAAACAGAAAACTTGGCAATATTCTTAGTATTAAATTATCGAAAAAGAACTAAAAAAATTAAATTTTTTTAGCTTTTAACGTAATGTTAAAAGTTATTTACATTTGCACTATTTTTACGATATCAGAAATATATCTTTCATAAGCCATATAAAGTTATAATAGAACAAATAGAAGAGCCGAAAGTGGCAGGTACGAATCATATCTACACCGACGGTTCTAAAACAAAACAAGGCTCAGGATGTGAAATATACTCCAGATTCTTAAACCTAAACATAAAATGGGCTGTAAACAATAGTGCCAGTGTAGTTCAAACAGATCCAACGGGGATTCTCATAGCAGCAAAAGAACAGAAACAATGTCACTGGAAGAAACATGCTCATCTATATAGGTAGCAGACAAGCACTACTGACCCTGAACAGACCACGAATTTATTCACGGTTAGTACTAGAATGACACGAAGCTTTGGCCAAAGTATCCATCAACAACGTGGTCACCTTAAGATGGATTAAAGGGTCGCCACATCGAAAGGTAAACCGTCTTGCTGATTCACTAGCCAAGAAAGCAGCCAACCAAATACTTTTTGAACCTGGTCCTTCTATTGGCCTGACAAAATCGGCAGTGACAGATCTAATCAAAGAACATTTCCTTGTGAAATTCAAGGAAAGAATGGAATGAAACAAGAAAACTGCAGAGTTGCCAGGGAGCTCTTAAGTTATCCTGACAACACTGCAGCAAACAAATACTTGACTATGACTAGACAGAATCTGCGCCTAGTCACAGGCATTCTGATTGGTCATTGTAAAGTACGAAAGCATCTCCATATCATGGGGCTGTCAGAATCCGCACTCTACAGAGGGTGCGAACAAGAAGATGAGACCAGCGAGCATAACGTTTACGATTGTTCGACGCTCTCATTTATTAGAAGATTTGTTCGGCGAGTATCGGCTTATACCGGCCGATATAAGAGAAGCACCTCTTGGCGACGTTGTCAACTACATTAAATCTGTAGGTTGGCTCACGAGCTAGGAGAATGCACAATGGGCCTAATGAGGCCTAAGTGCTGTGGGGGTAACCCACCCTTGTCACGTTACAGATACAGATACGATATCAGTGAATATTTGAAAAGTCAATGGCGTTACTAGACTGATCTGCGTTTTAATAATTAAATTCAGATCAATGTATTATTATGTTTGTCTAAAATTTTTCTCTTTCATACATTTATATCGTAAGTTACCTTTATTATTTATTTATTTAAAATTTCTAAATTATATTAGACTTGCTACACATGTTTTTCATAAAGTAGTCAATAAAGTATTCTTCTCCTTACCAAATGGAAGCTTCACGGAGAGTGAGGAGGAAAGAGCTCGCCTCTTACTCGAAACTCACTTTCCTGGAAGCACACCTTTTCTAATAAGGGACACAACTAAGGTAACCAGACCCCCAAGAGAGGCCGCTGTAGTGGCCAAGCATATATGCAGCAGAAATCGGTTAAGGTGGGCCGTAAACACTTTTAAACCGTTTAAGTCTCCAGGTGTGGATGGTATATTTCCTGCCCTGCTTCAGCAGGCACAGGAGGAATTACTACCACACATAATCCGGCTATCCCGGAGCAGTCTGGAGCTGGGATATATACCAGAAGCATGGAGAAGGGCCAGAGTCACCTTTATTCCAAAAGTAGGGAAAAAGGATAGCACACATCCTAAATCTTTCCGTCCAATCAGCCTCACATCCTTTGTATTAAAAACAATGGAGAAGGCTGTTGATAACTATATCAGAACAGAAGTCCTGGAGAGGGTGCCATTCCACCACAGCCAACACGCGTACCGAGCAGGAAGATCTACAGGAACTGCCCTGGTACAGTTGACTGATGTAATCCAGGATGCACTGACAAACAAAGAAACAGTCGTGTGTGCCTTTCTAGACATAGAAGGAGCTTTTGACAACACGCCACACGAATCTGTAAAAAGAGCACTTGCATACAGAGGAGTAGATAACATCACATCCAGATGGATGGCTCAGCTGTTATCTTCGAGAACTGCAGAGACACAGATAGGGCAGGACACCATCATCATCTGCACAACCAGAGGATGTTCACAAGGAGGAGTTCTATCCCCACTAATGTGGAGCCTAATCGTAGACGAACTTCTATGCAGATTGACTGACCTCGGCATACCCTGTCAAGGTTATGCCGACGACATAGTCATATTTGCTAGTGGCAAGTTTAGTAATATCCTGTGTGATATAGTCCAAAGAGGACTAGAACATACCAAAAGATGGTGCCGTGAAGTGGGACTTAGTATAAACCCTACAAAAACAACACTAGTAGCCTTTTCAAGGAAAAGAAAACTTAATCTCATAACCGTTAAATTAGACGGGATAGATATAGAATGGAAAAATGAAGTCAAATACCTAGGCCTAACCCTGGACAACGAACTTCTCTGGAACACACATGAGAAGGAAGTAGTAAATAAGGCCACAAAAGCCCTAATGGTATGCAGAAACATGGCGGGTAAACGATGGGGATGTAACCCAAACATACTGCGATGGATGTATACTGCAATAGTGAGACCAATCATCACTTACGGGGCTATAGCCTGGAGTAACAGAACTAGTTTAGTTACTACGAGAGCTAATATCTTAAAAGTACAAAGACTAGCCTGTGATTGCATTACTGGTGCAATGAGAACCTGTCCTACGGCCGCAATGGAGGTGATCTTAAACCTCACCCCTCTACATTTGATGATAGAGAATGTGGCAAAAAGGACACGATATAGAATGATCAGGAGCGGAGTAATCAGACGAAAGTCTACTTGCTTCAGGACTAAAGATACCTGGGACATGCCCCAGGATGAAATGCAAAAGAAGTACAGTTTTGTGAAAAACTTCAAAACCACAGAGCTGGGCTGTAAGAAAGAATGGAGCCAAGAATCCATCGCGCTTGCAACCGAAAGACGTGCTATTCAGTGGTACACGGACGGTTCCAAAACCATTACTCTCACTTGGGTCCCGGGACATAACGGGGTACAGGGTAACGAGATTGCAGATAGTCTTGCAAGGAAAGGGGCTCAAACACCCTTTGTAGGACCTGAGCCGTTTTGCGGTATCAGCAGTAACATAATATTAGAAGAGATTAAAAAAGAATTGGGTAGTAGAAGAACCGATAATTGGAATAATTTCTTGGGGCTAAGACAGGCCAAGATACTTCTGGGTGAATATAACCAAAAAAGATCGGAAGCCTGCATCTGCCTGAGCAAGAACAGGCTACGTATTGTAAAAGGGATCCTTACCGGGTACTGCCAACTAAAAGGACACCTAAGTAAACTGAGAGTAGTAGAGGATAGTGAGTGCAGATTCTGTGAGGAGGAGGACGAAACCTCCATTCACATCCTAACTGAATGTGTAGCACTCCAAAATCCAAGGGTACTATATCTAGGAGGATATCAAATAGAAGAGGGAGACTTACCTAACTTGAAGCCACTTCAAATCCTACACTTCCTTGAGAAAATAGGATTGGAAGGGTCGCTATAGGCATTGAGACATTTCCTTAGTGCAGTGGCGACAGAAAGGGGCACAATAGATCTTTTAGGTCGCAGTGTATTAACACCCCATTATCAACATAACATTCTTCTCCTTCTTCTTAAAAATATTAGGGGACCTGGAACTCAGAACAGATTCTTGAGGAACATCATTTTTAACATTTTTAGTAAGCGACTTTTTATCATCAACGTTAACAATAATTTTTTGGTTTCCATATAGGATTGTGCCCAGTTGAAGAATTTACCAAAAAACCACAGATTTCTTAATTTATTCAGTGCTAAGTATATGCGTGTTAACCCTAATAGAAACGTTTTAATAATCAAAGAAAATTGCATCTGCGTATCCTTATGCGTTTACAGATTCATATAGACAAAATTAAAAAGGCAATAAATGCAATCCACGTTCATCTTTTTGATTAGTAATTACTTCGCATTTTTCTATGTTTTTAAGTAGGAGTAACAATACCTACAGAACAGTATCAACAAATCGGCTAAAACATTAGAAAACATTTTTTTAATAACTGATATAGATTAAGAAAAATGGCAAGTAAATAGAAATCACATTGTATGGTGTATATTTCGAAGCAATAAAACTAATCAATTTATATCCGGACACCGTCTCTGATTGAGAAAAGACACGTTCGGGAGGAATGTGAAAGAGATTAATAAACATTATTGTCAACTGGTTGACACACACACACAGGTTGGTGGTCAGTAAATTTACTAGTCTATAGGTCGAAACTAACTGTTCTTCTTCTTTAACCTGCCCGTAATATATGCCCGCTGAGCTTATGGAAAACAACAATAAAGTACGATCCTCTCGATTTGGTGTTTTTAGTCAGATTGGTATTTACTTTTATTTGACACAGGTGTTCGTTCGTTCCAACATAATGTCGCGACCATTTTCTTTTACGAATTAGCATTACAAATTTGATAGTACCTAATAGGTAACGCTCTGCATGCGTTTTCTCTATAAACTAGACGTGTAGATTGTGCGTTTATACAAAGTTGTGTGTATACAGGATGTATCAAATATTCAAACAAAATGTTTTCCTTAAATTTCGAGGAATACCTAATATTTTTGTATTAGTTATTACTATTTTTAGTTACGAAAAGTTACCATTTTGATAGTGCAATTACAAAATATACCGTAATATACGTCAAAATTACAAAAAAAATGTTACAAACAAATTTTAATTATCTGTTCCAAAAGTTGCTAATTATAAACAAATGTTTATTCTATAATGAATTAAACAACTATTTATTTGAACAATTACGAAATACATTATTTAGCGTAATGAGTGAATATTTTCGGGACAAGAGGAGCGAGCTCCTTCAATAAATCGGTATTTCCCAATGTGTTACACACCAGTTTTTTTCTGCAACCATATGAATATTATCTATTTATAAATATATCGTAAATTTTAATAAAATTATTGACACTTTTGACAATAATATGACGATGGTATTTTGGCAAAAGGGCGAACGCGCTATATTTTCGATTTTCAGCTTTATGCACGGTGGAAGCAAAATAAAGAGTAGGTAGGTAGTGAAAATACCTTAATTGTTTTGAGCAAATGTCTTCTATACAATACGTCAAAGGGGCGAATGTGCAAATGGTTCCCATTGTTATATTAACTTCACTTATTTTAGAATAAGGTCGAGGTAGTTCCACTTGTTTGAGAGAATAAATGTAAATATGTCAACTAGAACGAAACGAATCATAAATATGTTGCCTTGTGGTGGTAACAAGAAGATCAAAATATTAAATGATGTTAAAGTTCCACCTAACTCTAATACCGCGATTTAGATTTTGGAAGTTGTTATGGGGCCAAGTTCAAGCTTGACATCGGATTTAATTATTGATTTTTGATAATTGAATCACGGTATAAGTTTCTTTAAGATCTGTAATATTTTTTTAATTTTTAAACCATTATAGCTTAACTCAATACTTCTCATCAAATTAATATTTTTCATATTTTTAGTAAGAACGCGGGCCCAATACAGCTCTTATTTTAAGAATAGTCTAAGGAAAGAACAAATATTCACAAAAAATCAATTTTTCACCTTACCTCGCTGCTTTTTTGAAACCTAATAATTGATTAATGATTTCTATATTAAATTAAGACGTCTTGATACTAATTTGCACTATTTTAGTATCTGTGTAGCCCAAAAACAGTTTTCTTTAATATTCTACTTTTCTCTAAAATAACAATACTATCGACGAGTTGGTCTTTACATATACACACCCCACAAAAATTATCGCATCACTAATAGTTTTCAAAAATTTGCAGTATTTTTTTGAAACATTTGATTGATTTGGATATTCTTTTTTTGGAAGATAAGTTGATTCTTCAGGAATAGTATTTTTTTTGATTCTTTAAATAAAATTTAATTTTAGAGTGTATACCGGATGTTACAATAATATAGGTTTTTGATTGAAAAATTCGTAATACCCTGTGGAGTGTACCAGCAATAATAGCGTTATAATTATTAGCCTACTTTAGAGTCATTTTTCGCAAAATTTTATTTCTTTAATTGTTTTATTCTCTCTGTTATTAGAGGAGAAATACAGTTTCTTAGCACTGTCTGTTTTTATAAACATACATTGCAAAAATTTTAGTCATGCGATAATTTTTGTGGGGGTGTATATATTTTTTTCACTTTTTTAGGCTTCCCTCTTTTTCTGTATGTTTCTATATTTTTTCTGTATTTTTTTGTATTTTTTTCTTTTTTTGTATGTTTTCTGTACTTTTTCTGTATTTTTTATGCATTTTTCTGTACTTTTTCTGTATTTTTTAAGCATTTTTCTGTATTTTTTTTGTATTTTTTTGTATTTTTTTTTGTATTTTTTTGTATTTTTTTGTATTTTTTTGTATTTTTTTGTATTTGTTTCTTTTTCTATATGTTTTCTATATTTTTTAAGCATTTTCTGTACTTTTTCTGTATTTTTTAACCATTTTTTTTGTACTTTTTCTTATTTTTTAGGCATTTTTTTTGTTTTTTTCTAAATTTTTTTATATTTTTCTGTATTTTTCTGAATTTTTCTGTATTTTTCTGTATTTTTCTGTATTTTTCTGTATTTTTCTGTATTTTTCTGTATTTTTCTGTATTTTTCTGTATTTTTCTGTATTTTTCTGTATTTTTCTGTATTTTTCTGTATTTTTCTGTATTTTTCTGTATTTTTCTGTATTTTTCTGTATTTTTCTGTATTTTTCTGTATTTTTCTGAATTTTTCTGTATTTTTCTGTATTTTTCTGTATTTTTCTGTATTTTTCTGTATTTTTCTGTATTTTTCTGTATTTTTCTGTATTTTTTTTCTGTATTTTTCTGTATTTTTCTGTATTTTTTCTGTATTTTTCTGTATTTTTCTGTATTTTTCTGTATTTTTCTGTATTTTTCTGTATTTTTCTGTATTTTTTTGTATTTTTCTGTATTTTTCTGTATTTTTCTGTATTTTTCTGTATTTTTCTGTATTTTTCTGTATTTTTCTGTATTTTTCTGTATTTTTCTGTATTTTTCTGTATTTTTCTGTATTTTTCTGTATTTTTCTGTATTTTTCTGTATTTTTCTGTATTTTTCTGTATTTTTCTGTATTTTTCTGTATTTTTCTGTATTTTTCTGTATTTTTCTGTATTTTTCTGTATTTTTCTGTATTTTTCTGTATTTTTCTGTATTTTTCTGTATTTTTCTGTATTTTTCTGTATTTTTCTGTATTTTTCTGTATTTTTCTGTATTTTTCCTAATTTTTTGTATTTTTCTGTATTTTTCTGTATTTTTCTGTATTTTTCTGTATTTTTCTGTATTTTTCTGTATTTTTCTGTTTTTCTGTATTTTTCTGTATTTTTCTGTATTTTTCTGTATTTTTCTGTATTTTTCTGTATTTTTCTGTATTTTTCTGTATTTTTCTGTATTTTTCTGTATTTTTCTGTATTTTTCTGTATTTTTCTGTATTTTTCTGTATTTTTCTGTATTTTTCTGTATTTTTCTGTATTTTTCTGTATTTTTCTGTATTTTTCTGTATTTTTCTGTATTTTTCTGTATTTTTCTGTATTTTTCTGTATTTTTCTGTATTTTTCTGTATTTTTCTGTATTTTTCTGTATTTTTCTGTATTTTTCTGTATTTTTCTGTATTTTTCTGTATTTTTCTGTATTTTTCTGTATTTTTCTGTATTTTTCTGTATTTTTCTGTATTTTTCTGTATTTTTCTGTATTTTTCTGTATTTTTCTGTATTTTTCTGTATTTTTCTGTATTTTTCTGTATTTTTCTGTATTTTTCTGTATTTTTCTGTATTATTTTTCTGTATTTTTCTGTATTTTTCTGTATTTTTCTGTATTTTTCTGTATTATTTTTCTGTATTTGTCTGTATTGTTCTGTATTTTTCTGTATTTTTGTATGTTGTTCTGTATTTTTTCAGTATTTATTCTGAATTTTTTTCTCTATTTTTTCTCTATTTTTTCTCTATTTTTTCTCTATTTTTTTTCTATTTTTTCTCTATTTTTTCTCTATTTTTTCTCTATTTTTTCTCTAGAAATAGGAAAGTAGGTAGAATAGGATTATATCTTTTAAAACATCTTAATTTTTCATTATTTCAGTACTTTGATATATAGGGTGTCCCATTAGTGCGACAAGTCCAATATGTCTTACAAGAAATCTGAGGAAAATTTAAAAAAAGTTATATAGTTAAATTTTTTGCATATTTTTAAGTTACTGCAAAGTAACAGGGTATTCTGTTATGTTGGGTTGGCTTAAATGTTGATGAGCAATACTAATTTGTCAATTAAAATATTTTCTTAATACAAAGATAAGGGTCAATTGAAACGTCTGAAAACATCAGAAGTTTAATTTTTTTGTATAGACGATTTTATAAAAAGGCAAATTTTTAAACAGTAATAACCCAGTAAAATATTTCACTATTCGTTATTATAATATAGGCCCTAACAGCGATAGTTTTTTATTTAATAAATATGATAAATTTAAAATAATAGGGATAATAGAAACATGGGACTTCTACGTACTAATGGGCTACTCTGTATTATTTTTTACTTGCTATAGTTTGCTAAATAATGAATTTTTTAAATTTATTTTTAAGTAAATAGAAACTACATGTATATAAAATATTTTAAAATCCTTTTTGAATTCAACATGTGTCGTCTTTTAAATTATAATAATTATTCCAATGAAAACACAATATCGACGACAAAATCAAAATGATCGCCTTAGGGAAAGGCTCTGATGCCATCTGTGTACCGTTCCTTTTATTTTCATTACTTTAATATTGATTGTCGTAAAAAACAAATCAGAAACAAATCTTTCCTTATCTCAAGACAAAGCATGGAAACAGGCATAAGATGTGTCGTCGTTTTAGAGAAAATACGATGTTTCTCAATACTTATCGGTCATTAAACAAAATCAAAGAAGTACTTTGAAAGATTTTACAAGGGGACTTCAGAAAAGAAAATTATTCAGGTTGGTTTTATTTATTTATACGTATTTATATTTCCATAAGACATCATTAATTATTGTATTAAAAAAAAAAAAAACAATATTATATGAAATATCTACAGCTGAATGACATATTTTTAAAAAGGTAAATTTTAATTACTAATGCCTTGATAAATTAAGGTAATTTGTTATAAAGTATCAGCTATCGAATGATTTCAAATACGCTTTGTACAAATACATGTAAAGACTACAATGAGTTAGCATTAGTGAGAATAGAAAACGAGTAATATTAGCGTTACCAGTTCATATGGCCCAACCAACGTTACAACTGAAGTCTAGATTTAAGAAACCCTTACCAAAGTTTCCCTTGATTTGGCTAATCGTGAACACCCTGTACACAATTTGGTAGTATTACTAAAACCTTGAAATGCAAATAAATAACAAAATACTGTAAAAAATATTCATTCTAATTTTATTTAATTCATTTTAGAACAGACGTAAGATCAACAAATTACTCATTCATTCTTACAAAATAAGTTATACAAGCTTAAACCAAATTGTTTTATTAAATCCAACACCTAAATCTCAAGACACCAAGTAAAGGTGTAATGTAAATATTTCTGATTTTATTCCAATACATATCGTCCCCTTAATACTACAACTAGGTAACTTAATTTTTTGTGATTTTGAATTACTTACTGTTGAAATACGTTGAACATTACATTTAGCATTACTGATTCCCGAACAATATAAACCCCTTCAATCGTACCTTTAACTTGTATTATCTCAGCCGGTAAGAAAGTTCTCTAACAGATAAATACGTCATGCGCATCAGGCACTCCTCATTGGTTAAAAATTGTAGGAAAGAGAAGACGCTGGTGTCTTATATAGACAAGAGGCTTGGTTGATTCGGTATGAAGGCTTTCAAATGAGCTTGATCTAAAGGCTCCAAAATATATTCGCATGGCAGTGTTAGGTATTAAGGTGAGGGTTTTAGATTCTGGATCTAATTATTGACTTATAGACTTTTAGAAGAACTTGCTCATCTGCTCCCAAATAAAGGTTAGCCAAGGATTTTAAAAGATTTATCCTTTTTAAACAGTTGCCCTTCATTTCTTGTATATGATGTCTCCATATGAGTCTTTTTTCGAATACTACTCCTAACAGTTTGTGATAGTCTACAACTTGTAAACGAACTCCATTCAGGTTTATGGTAGGGGTCTATATGTTTTGACTTCTCTTGTAAATTGGATAATTTTGGATTTGAAGGCGAAAGCTTGAATACTTTTCTTGTGGTCCTCTTAAAAATGTTATCTAGAGCTTTCAGTGAGATGCATGTATTTCCGGTGTACCTTCCCTGGCAGAAGAAGATTAGGTCATCCGCATATATTGAATATTTTACTGGGTATAGCACAGTGGAGCAAATGTCGTTCATAACAAAAAAATAGGGTATTAGCACTACCCATTGAGCCTTGCAGTACTCGGTTTTGAATATATACTGAATCAGGCATTCTTACATTTGTGAAAACTCTAAGGTTCTTGTCGGTCAAAAAGTGTTGGAAAAATAAGACTAATAAGAGTAAGATTTATTTATTTAAGTTTCTCAAGAATAGCTGACTAGATAGTGTCAAAGGCACTTTCAATATTAAGCGTTATTGCGATGACATCATTTCGATTACAGGAGATTCGGAAATTTCAGATGGGAGAACGACAAGAGTATCCATTAAGGTGCGATTTGATTTGAAGCCTGATTATCCAGCATTTAGGATGTTGTATTTTTCAAGATACTAGAGTAGGCCTTTGTTTATCATCTCTTCAAGAAGTTTGCAGAGAGTGCATGTCAATGAAATAGTGTTACGAATAAATATAATACCCTGTGAATAGGTATGTTATGATTTGTAAAGTTTTGTCCAAGGGCAGGCGCGCTAAACAAATATTCAATAAAACCTGTAGTTGGACAAGGTTTTATTAAATCATAATATTAAAGTATAGGGTCAAAAAAGATCAACAAGAGCACTCTGGAAACATTACAAGTGAATATTCAGGGAGTTTCTTTTGGTCTTCGTTGACGAGCGGACGAAATTATTCGAATTAAGTAGATTCCTTTTTTGTGTCCGAAATTAGAGTCACGGGTCGCGATTAGTTTTTTTTGTAGAACCATAATGATAAAAGTAACGTTTGCTTCCGCCAGCCTTGCAGCCCAACAGATAGAATACAATGCTTATGTAAGTAAATAGTTTTAAGTAGTTATATTTAGTTATTGTGTAGTCAGTAAAGACTACGTGATTGTGAAAGCAGAAGCAATAATAGTTGTTTTTATTTGTTAAATATTTGTTTTATGAAAACTTACGATCATTCAAAGGCGGTGGTATTGGCTTAGTCAGATTTCTAAAAGAGGGAGATACTGCCAAAGAGAAGAGTGCCCGTAGGGCAAACCCTTTCCCCGTCCTCTGAATCATCGTCAGGAAGTTAGGGTCCCTTCTGAACTTAACCCCCTAGCCGAGTGTTGTATAGAGGCCAATTTAAATACAAATTGGGCCCCTCTATATAACTCGTGGTTACCGCTAAGAGTGGACTTAAGTGTCAGTCAAAAGGCCCACTCTTAACAATAGGTCTAAAAGTACTAGGGGGTAGGATGATTTGTCGTTTTTTGTGATAGGGATGATGCTTGATTGGCGCCATATTGTTAACTAGACCATATTTTGTTATAAAATTTGAGCAATTTTGAGAGTGTTCCTGAATGGAGATTTATGAGGAATGTTGATGGAATATGATCAGGGCTAGCATCTTAGTTTTGGGTATATGAGAGAGCAGTATGGAATTCTGTGTATATATGGACTGTAGTTATGTGGGACGATTGTGCGTGTGTGGGGTGGGGTATTTAAGGAGATATTGTTGGATTGATATTTTTTTTATAGTAGTTTGCAAGAATATTGGCAATATGTTGGTCATCTGTAACTATTTTGTTATGATGAATGAGGGCCTAGATTTTGCTACTAGTTTTGCGTCGACGCATTTGTTTTATTTTGATCAAACCTTGAGTGACAGGGGTGCTAAGAGTCAATGGTTCCTATGATTGAACGTTTACGTTATCCGTAACGTACATGTTAGGCCGAATTTTAAAAGTAACGAGGCAAGTTCGTATGATGGAAACCTGTTAAATTAGAACATAACAGGCGGAAAATAACAGTAATGTGTTATGAAAGACTTTACATCATACAAATTTGTCTCTTTGCTGTTAAAACTCGGCCTAACATGTACGTTACGGATAACGTAAACGTTCAATCATAGCACCCATTGTGTTGACAAATTTGTCGCATGAGTATTTTTTGCTCTCTTTTAGGATGCGTTTTTTAAATTAATTAGGTCTTGGTTCCTTTTGGTTCTGCGACATCTATTTAGGGCGTTTTTGCACCCTTTTACTGTTTCTTGGCAAGCAGTATTCCACCACGGACTTTTTTGGAGTAGTTGCAATTGTATTTTCCTATGCATGTTTCTGTAGAGAAGATTATGGATTTATTGAATTGATTGACAGCTTCATCTACATTGTTGGTCAGTTTTATTCTTTCATATCTTGGCTGAAAAGGGTCTAATTTGCCCGTAATATTTTCTATTTCGTGGCGATGTTCGGTTGCTGCTTTCGTTCCTTATTACTGATAAGAATATGAAAATGATTACTGTCGAATAGAATATCGAGAGTGAACCATGTAAGTAGGGAGGCAAATCTTGGGTCAGAGATGGTGATGCCAATTGAGAAAAAGCTTCCAGATGATATATTGAAATTTGTGCTACTTCCTGTATTTAGTAAGTTGACATTGATTTAATTACAGGAGAAATCTTAAAACAACTTCTAAGGAAAACCATAATTAAACTTAAACACCTGTTTAATTCAAACTAAGATATGTTTTAAGGTTATGTACAGTAACTGAAGTCATTATGATCCGCAAACCAGGAAAACTGCCAAACGAAGTTGTAACGGTTGGAACCGTTTTCGTTATTCCAACACAACCATTTCTACTGAAATGTCATTTGTCGCCTTCTTCTTTTTATTCGCTTTGCGAGAATTACTTTTGATTTGGATGTCAACGAATGAAGTTAATATTAAATTTTAAATTATCTGGGTCATCCGATGTACTAAATAAATTTTATCTATCGTATATTCCATCTGATTTTATAAGCCTGGCTATATCTAGACGGTTCTGTATGAGTTATATCTAAAGAAGTTCATTTCGAGTCATTTATAAGAAGTTAGTTCAAGTTACATCTAAAGAAGTTTATTTCAAGTTATATCAAGAGGTTTAGTTCGAGTTACATCTAAAGAAGTTTATGAGATTTACGTTTATGAAGATTTATACCTAAGAGTTTGGTGCTATCCGAAGAACTTCGTTTAAGTCCCTTTGAAGAAGGCCTATACAAATCTCTCCATGTATACTACCTCCTGTTAATCAGATAAGTGTTTATTTGAATAAATTATCTAAATTTGAATAAGTAAATCTCTGTGAATTAGAATTTGTTACTGCCTTATCTAAAACTTTGTTTAAATATATTATCTTAATGGTTAGTGATTTTCTATATTTTTATCATTAATCGATAGTCAAGTATAGTAAGTTTTAAATATAGTGGTGCCCAACTTCTTGTTGAAAATAATACGAGTTATTTAATAACCCGACCCACTCCCAATCATTTGAGCTTAAAACACTATAAAAAATAGATAAAATAACAAGTATCATATTACAAAGTTTCGTCATGTATGCCAAATATCTCTATTGCCTATAATATCAAAACTATTTGAAAAAATAGTAATAAAAAGACTCACATCCATCATTGAAGAAAGGAAACTAATTCCAGATTACCAGTTCGACTTTAGAAAAAACCATTCAACCACTCAACTATAGATCAGGTTCATAAAATCTCAAATGCGATTAAAATGGCATTAAAAAACAAAGAACTCTGTTCAGCCATCTTCCACGACGTTGCACAGGTTTTTGATAAACTATGGCATGATGTCTTAAAACATAAACTGAATGTGCTACTTTCACAGCCATACTGTACTGGATTAAAAACAGTTTTTGGTTGCTTTTAAAACAGATTCGGGTTCTTTTAAGAAAACAAATATAGTGCGGAATATTTTCTATTAAATGATGAGAGTAGATATATATTTTGTGGTTTTAGATAATTAAGCACAAATGGATTATAAACAGGTGAGTAATTATATACCTTAATTATTATTTGATATAAATATAAATGATTTTAGGTAGTTTGAAAAGCAATTATAAACCGAAGATATTCTGAAGATTTAAAGGCTTGAAGAGCTTGAAATACAATGAATTAAATTTTAGTAATTGCTGTGACAACCTACGGTAAGATGTAATTTATTTCTAGAAATAAATAGTTAGTAAATAATATTAATAAAATTAGATTAAACAATAAATTTTTATAAAATCAAAGCAAATTATATTAAACGTCACCAATTGGGTGTAGAGACAAGTGCATAAAAAAAAAATGATTAGGTAAAGATAAAGTTAGTAGTTAAATATTCTTAGCTGTTTTTCCAGGTCTTCTGGCTGTTAACCATGAGTCGAGTCTCCAGTTATCTTAAATCCAAAGAGATGGACTGGTTGGATTCTTCCACTAGTTCTATTTAATGTCTTTAAATAATTCGGTGTCTAGGAACCTCCGGGTTCCAGACTAGATATAGTTAATTCAAAAATTAATCTTCAGGTTGTAATTTGAATGGGAATGAGATTGACAATCAGCATAAGAGTGATAGACTGCTTAAGAGTGAAAGTGATAGTCTGCATAAGAGTGAAAGTCTGCATAAGAGTGAAAGTCTGCATATGAGTGAAAGTCTGCATATGAGTGAAAGTCTGCATATGAGTGAAAGTCTGCATATGAGGCCTAAAAATATATTGCCAAAATTAGGATGATAAAATGTTTAATAATATTCTTTTTTTTATAGGGGTTATTCCTTAAAAACTCACCTTGGATGATGGGTGGCCACAAAGGGGCTTCAACTGAAGTTACTATAAAAAGTTGAAAAACTCTAAATATTCGGAACTTTTATCCACAATGGTGAGATTATTGTTCAGTATTATCACAAAATCTTTTAGTTCACTAAATATGAGATTCTTCGAAGAAAATCCGCAAAATGCGGGCACGCTTCTTTCTCAGAAAATGTGCTCAATGCAAAAAAGAGCAAGAACCACTTTTTTTGCTAATATTTTGCCGCGAAGTTTTAGGAATAAATTAATTGTTTTAGTTGGTATCCTGTTTTCTTCTTTTAATTGATTTAAGAGAAATTACTGTTTTAAGAATAAATGACAAATTAGAAATTAAGAGAAGAAATATGGAAGAATATGACAATTCTTAGACAAGGTTATAATAATTGTTTGTTTACAATATTTGAATATTTTTAATTATTATTTTTTTTTTTTTATTTTAGAAATGAAATATGGGAAAACTAACCAGCCAAGATCATTGGATTCTTAACGAAAAATAGCATATAAAATTTATAGTTATACAAATTATTTTATTAAATAAAGTTCATTTGTTTTGTTTTGACTCTTGAATCGCATCGAGGTATGAAAATAATTAAATTTAAATATTTATATGATTGAAAATATGATAGAATCATAAAAAAAAGGTAACTAATGTAAATTTTAAATATATAGCTTAGTAAGGTACTTTTAGCCTGTAACAATACTCAGAGCTATTGGATTCATACATTTAAGATAGATTATTTAGAGTAAAATAAGATAATGCATACTCTGAATTGAAAAAAATAAAAGCAGAAGTACCATAGGGAAGCGTCCTGGGACCCACCTTGTATCTGCTATATACTTGTGACATACTTCAACTAGAAAAAGAATATTCTCGTTCTCGAGAATATTCTCGGGAGAATATTCTCGCCTCACTAATTATGACAGACAGCTTCACAAAGATCATGCCAATAAGAATGAAAAAACAAAAAATGCAATATTAAATAAATAAAAAAAGTAATCCTTGTATTTCCCCATTTGATACGACTTTGTCTCGCACTTCAATCTTAACACTTATTATTCTCATTAGACAAAATCTGTCGCCTAATACGTCTATTCCACCATTTCCCTATTCCGATCCAATCCGAAAGATCTCCTCATTCGAAAGACACAAACGCTGTTGTGATCGAAAGCTGAGATCTTCGGAGATGTATATAAGTGAAAGATTAACAACTATTTCGGTGTTAACACGTCCGAGATCGTGTCTGAGATATAACGATCTGGTTTTGGCTGACACTTATAAATTGCGCCCGTAAATACTACACTGATTTAATTTTTAATGGACTATCTGATTCGATGTAACTATTAATCATTTACCAAAATTTGATTCGAGTGGTTTACGAGGCGTGTTGAAGTTAGAAAAGATGGCGCCACTATAGAGCAAAGATCTAGAAAATGCTAGAATATTCAGAATGCGTTTGTTTGTTTGTAAAAGTCCTACATACTTTCTAGCGACCCTTAAAATTTCCGGTGTCAATTTTTTCCAAATAACTGCATACTTTGTCTAAAAATCAAAAGTAATCAATCGATATTGGACATGGTTTCTTTTTATATTAATTTAGTTAATAACGGTAGCTAATATTTTCAAGAGATGGCCCCACTAGGGTTAATGAATATGACAACCCTCCGAAGGCCCTGCATCAATTTTTTTCAAATAATTCGAAATCCATCGTTTTTTCATAACAAGTTCCTTTAAAAAACGTTCATGAACATAAATGGAAGGAAGATATGAAAACTGCTGTAGAAACAGTACGAACCCATAGGGTAAAGTAAGGTATGTTGGTGATAGAGGTAAATTGGTGATAATTTTTTAATAATTAACATCTTGCCTATTCACGGGGAGGCCTGAAATCGTGGTGGCTCGATCTGTGGAATATCCCCTCCATGCTGCACAGTGTGCCACGCGGTTGTTTAAGTCTAGCAGTACTTTTCATTTTTGCCGATAAATAAAGTCGTTAAATTTGACCGTTTTTTGTGTTATACACTGATTTTATTTGTAGTAGGGGAAATATTATAAGGTAAATGTTTGTTTTATGTTATCCTGTAGAGAATATGCTACGTTTTACTGTAATACAATCAAATTGCTCTTGTTACGTTTTAAGTTACTTGGCCATTTTCTTAGCAATTCTGCATGCAGAACTCTGAGATTAGGTCAGAGACTTAGAATAAAATTGTTATTAGACTTTTTAGTGGGATTTTAATGGATTTTAGGGTTTTAGACATTAGTAGATTTAGCTTATTTTTGAAAAATATAGTTATATTTTCATTTCCGTGTATCACCTAACTACACAAATGGTCCGTCAAATGGGTGTGTCTATATACAAAGCATCGGAGGATATCAAAATCGCTTGGACATCTTTAGAGAGATATTTGACTAAGGTTGAAAATGTAAAAGGCAATTAGGTGCTCCATGATTTATCAAAGTTGGGAAGTCCGTATATATAACTTTATTAAAGACATGTAATAATTAGGGTTTGGTCTTACCGACCAGAATATTAAAAAACTAGCGTTCTCGGATGCAAAGTCCGTTGGTCGTGAAAATTTTTTAATGGAGTATAATGAAATAGCTAGCAAGTTGTGGTGGGCAAACTTTAAAAAAAGATATGAGTTAACATTACGTGTGCCAGAAAACTTAGCAGTATATCGAGCCTCCATGGCAAATCATACTATGCTTACTGATTTTTATGCAAAATTAAAGGCTTCTATCACGAAATTGGGCATTAAAGATACGCCAGGCAGAATTTGCAACTGCGACGAAACGGGGTTATCTTTTGTAGTAAAACCCAAAAGTTGTGAGGGCCTACCGCAAGCGGTATGTTTACAAAAGGACCTACGCAGACAAGGGAGAAACTAGTACAGTTCTTAGTTGTATTTGTGACGATGGTTCCTTTATACCACCTCTTAATAATTTTCAAAGGTGTGCGCTGGAATCCAGATCTGGTCCGTGGAGCCATCCCTAACTCATTAGTGAAACTGTCATCGAAAGAATGGTTCCAATTTTTTATTAATTCGGTACCAAAAGAAAGATCCCTTATTCTTGTAATGGACCCTCATTCTTCACATTTGTCTTTGGATGTTATAGACCTAGCAAAGCAAAACGTGTAACATTAAGAGCTGGTTAATTTATCTACTTTGATATATGTGTTTGAGCTCAATTTTTAAGGCGTGGGTTAGGTTTTTAAATAACTCTAATAACTTTGAAAAAGAAGTTGGGCATCACTATATTTAAAGCTTATACACTTAACTCTACATTAGTGATCAAAATATAGAACATCAATAACCACTAATAAATTATACTTTAGAAAAGGTAGGTATCAAATTTTAATTCACATAAGTTTGCACATAATTCAAATTTAAAACAATTTATTGATTAGATCAATTGCACTTATTTGTGTGGTAAATAAGGTAATATACGGTATGGTTAGTTAAAGGTAAAAATCAGGTATTTATTCCTTTGCCCCAAACTGCAGAGGTACATCAATTATTAAACATTATATACCGGTCAGGCAACTTCAACCAAGTGATTCAGGATTCTTATTCATAACTCTCATTTGTGACTCCTATTCGTGATTAAACCGTGAATGATCTTCGAGGTAAATTATTCTTATTTGTATTCGAACTCGAACCGTCTAAAGATTGCCATAAGCTAAAAAGGGTTAATAAGATAAAGGGAAATTTGAAAAGGATTTAGATAAAATACTTTAACTATTAAATGAATAATTTCGCAGAGACTAAACTTATTATTAAAGAAAAAATCTTATTGAATATATTTAAATATAGTAAAGCATAATATCTTATTCCAAAAAATAATATACACCGTGTCCCACGTAAGGCGGGCATTACAACTTTATGGAGAATAAATTAATTTGTATTTTCGCCATTTTCTGAGTATACATAATCGAATATGCTCTTTTGAATTAAAATAAAATGAACTCTGTGCAACTTCCGGTTATACCGGAAGTGACCACTAACTTCGTTATTTTAAAGGGAATACCCCATTTTTTTTTTAATTTTAGATTCAGCATAAAATTCTGTAAACAACGATACACCATTTGCCTATTCTAGTTATAGCGGATTTGGCGTTATTCAATTTTTTCTACATTTTTAGTCGCCGGTAGACATTTTCTTAAAGTCGTCTATCTCAGGTACTATATCTATCAGATACTTAAAATTTTAACCAGAGGTAGTAGATGGGATGTACTTCTTGAGAATATTTAGTTATTCATTATTTGTTGTACAAGGTGTTTGCAAATTATTTTTAAAAATGAAATTTTTTAAACATAAAAAACTTTTTTATTTTAAAGGGAACACCCTATATATTTTTTAAATTTAGGATTCAGCATGAAATTCTGTAAACAATGATACCATATTTGCCTATTCTAATTATAGCGGATTTGGCGTTATTCATTTTTTTTTTAATTTTTAGTCGTCGCGCCGGTAGGCATTTTCTTAAAGTCCACTGTCTCAGGTACTATTGCTGTTGGATACTTGAAATTTTAGCCAGAAGTAGTAGATGGAATGTACTTTTAAAAACATTTACAGTTTTCTGCAACAAAATATGTCGTTTAAAAAGTTTAAATTTTTTTAATGATAAGGTACATACTAACTAAAATCAATTTTTATTAAAAGCACATGGTTTAAAAAAATCATTTTATCAAATGTTCAAAATGCCCCCCGTTAGCTTCTAAACATTTTAACAATCTTTTTTCAACATGATTAGTTGTTGCTTTACGAATCATTTCACCATCTAACTCGTTAAAGGCATTCCGAACTCTTTGCTCTAATTCGTCTTTAGTATTAATTTGGGTAGAGTACACTAAATTTGTAATATGACCCCATAAAAAAAATCAACAGGAGTTAGATCTGGCGATCTTGCAGGCCAAAGCCAAGGACCATTTGGACCTATCCATCGGTCTTCAAAGAGTGCTGTAATTTCTTGATTTACATAGTATGTTGAATGTGCTGGGGCACCATCCAACTGGTACCAAAAATTATTATTTGGTAGCTGGTTTAAAATGTCGGCAACTACTTCTCTAAGAATTCTTATGTATCTTTCTGAGGTCAGTCTTTCATTATAAATGTAATAAAAAGCTCTTCCAAAACCGATCACTGCAAACACACTGAAATTGTGCTTCACGATAAAAATGTGGATTTTCGTTTGCCCAGAAATGACATTGCTTGCGATTGATGATCCCTTTACGTGTAAATTTCGACTCGTCTGACCACAAAATTTTGTTTAAAATCTCGGGATCTTCTTGAATTCGTACCAATAACCATTCGCATAATTCAGTTCGTCTTATTTGATCACCATCTCGCAACTCATGAACTTTTCTTTGTGCATAGGGATGCCATTTATTTAGTGCTAAAATTCGTTGTATTGACCCTCGACTAATATTTAAATTATCTTGAGCCATTCTAATGGAGGCGTGAGGATACGCAGTAAAATACCCTAATACGTTAATTAAATTAACTTCTTCATCTCGGACATAATGTTGACGGTTTCTTCCCGGGTTTTGTTTAAAATTATTCAAAAAGTTAGCTTCGATTCTATCAAATTTCTGTCTGTTCATTGGTGGTAAATGAGGGTATCGTTCATTAAACATGCGGCAGGTTCTACTTTTGATTCGATTACATTCTCCATGAATGTAAAATAAATTAAGAATATCTTGGTTGGTATATTCTTTAATATTTTCCATATTTTCCATATTTTCCATATTTTCCATATTTTCCATATTTTCCATATTTTCCATATTTTCCATATTTTCCATATTTTCCATATTTTCCATATTTTCCATATTTTCCATATTTTCCATATTTTCCATATTTTCCATATTTTCCATATTTTCCATATTTTCCATATTTTCCATATTTTCCATATTTTCCATATTTTCCATATTTTCCATATTTTCCATATTTTCCATATTTTCCATATTTTCCATATTTTCCATATTTTCCATATTTTCCATATTTTCCATATTTTCCATATTTTCCATATTTTCCATATTTTCCATATTTTCCATATTTTCCATATTTTCCATATTTTCCATATTTTCCATATTTTCCATATTTTCCATATTTTCCATATTTTCCATATTTTCCATATTTTCCATATTTTCCATATTTTCCATATTTTCCATATTTTCCATATTTTCCATATTTTCCATATTTTCCATATTTTCCATATTTTCCATATTTTCCATATTTTCCATATTTTCCATATTTTCCATATTTTCCATATTTTCCATATTTTCCATATTTTCCATATTTTCCATATTTTCCATATTTTCCATATTTTCCATATTTTCCATATTTTCCATATTTTCCATATTTTCCATATTTTCCATATTTTCCATATTTTCCATATTTTCCATATTTTCCATATTTTCCATATTTTCCATATTTTCCATATTTTCCATATTTTCCATATTTTCCATATTTTCCATATTTTCCATATTTTCCATATTTTCCATATTTTCCATTTATTAATAATTCACCCTTATTAAACCTCTTTCCCAGTTTTCTGTGAGATAATCCCGGTAATGGGCTATCTTATTGTTATTTGATGGATATTATAATTACCTAAGTACCCTTATTTACTTTAAATAGTTAGTTTATTTTGTAATGTTATTGATGTTTTCTTAAGTACTTTGTTTTGTTAAATTATTTTGTATATATATTGGATACCGAATTGTAAATAGTCACATTTGAAAAAGAAGTTGTACTTCGAAACATATGTCATGTTAGTGTTTGTTTAAAAATTTTTATTTTTAAAATAAAAGTGTGAAAATCTACCAAATTTGGTTTTACTCTTTCAAAATTAAATGGATTTTCATCAAGTAAAGGCCGAAACAATAAATTATCTAGGTATGATAAAAGATGATATATGTACCATGTCACTATTATTTTATATGATATAGCAATATGTCTTTATATAACTGGCGACTTTATTCCACATTATTTTTTATTTGAATGTATTTATAGATATTACAAAATAATAATAGAAAATATGATATAATTTCTAATTTTTCTTATAACTGAGATGGCTGTGGTCCCTAGGTATATTCTTGATAATAATTAAACAATTGTTGTCATGTCATTGTGCTTATGTGTCAAATTGATTTAAATATAGTTTATTTAGTTTTTGTCTTATCCTATTAAAAATGATGCTTGAGTTATATATTATATAGCAAAATCAATGAAAGAAAATTGGTAATTTCCTTTCATGTCAGTTTATTGAATACGCCAGTATATTCAAATTCGAATATTTCTGTAAATACTTCGCATATTTCACTTCAAAAGTTTCTCTATTTAAGAAATTCCTTATATACCAGACTGAGATGTTCAGTCGAACTCTCTCACAGTGCTTCAACGTTATGGGAACATTCCCGTATTGCTGTCAGTAACCGTTCAGATTCACAGCATCGCGGTCCATCTAGTATCTAGTAGTACTAGCCAGCAAATCGAAGACGGCCGAATAGAACGGAACGGACGGACATTCATTAAAAGCAACAGATAATCCCGGTAAAATAAAGCACACGCATTGAAGAAGTGACTGCGACAGTAAAATTACCGTCCGTAAAAAGTTGAAGAAATAAACGGCAGTTGGCGGCGTTGGCAAAGAGGTGCTTTCAACTGGCACCGTAAACCGTAACGTTCTGTTTGACAGGTACGCCTCCCATGTGCAAGAGAGTGCCATGCCACTGTCAACGTGCGAGCACCATCCCCGACCTCTAGCGCCGACAACCGAGATCGCATCTCGGCTGGCTTGCACCTTGTTTCGAGCCAGTGATTCAACCATCAGTCAAATTGCAGTTCGGAATACTTGGGAAGGTCTATTATAAGGAAACAAATTGCCTTATACGCCGACAGGGCTGTCTTGAACACCATTTTATTATTTTTAATACTGTTTTATTATAATACCTTATCGTCGGCCAAATACGACATTTTATAAATTTTACAGGAGTAGCCAAAAACCTTCTTTTAGGAAGAATTCCGTTAAAATAATAGTTTTTGAAAGTTAAAATTACATTTTAACTTTAATTTTGCAAAAATATTTAAGAATAAATACATTCACCGACTTAAAATTCGTTCCATTCAAAATAATGATTTATTTAAAAATGTGGTAACTTTCAAATGCGGAGGCTGATTTATTTGAAGTTTTTAACAACTTTTAGATAAAATACTGTAGGTTTAAGATTATTATTCGGACATTTAAAAGTAATTTATTACTCGCCGCATATACAGGAGAGAAGAGAAAACAATTTTTTCCTCCACTTTTGACACACCCTGTAGGTTAATTCTGCTAGTAGATCTGCACACAGTTAACTTAATCAGGAAGACTGATTTGTTTTCAACACCATGTTTTTTTATTTACCTCGATTTCTTAATTTGTTTGTGAAATGTGACAGTTTAAAGAAAATGCTACATTTTAGAAACGGTAATAATTTAAATGACGGTAGAGAATAAACTACAAAATAAGTAGAGTGCTGTGGCCAACTCACAATATGACAACTGTCAAATATTCGTTACTTGGCAATTGCAGTTTAATTATTAGCATAACAAATATTCATTATCAGCATAACATCATGGTTTTAACGCCTACTGATGCAACATGAGCAGTTGCTCTGGTACAAGATAGACATGGGTAACGCAGCGCTGCGTTGCGTTATTGCGTTAACGCAGTTTTATGCGTTACGAGCGTTGATACACCAGCTGTTACTGTATCAGCGCAACGCAATTTTCGATACTGAGTCGAAAGAATCGCGAGTTGTTGATGCGCCATGCGCCAGGCACTGATTCCGTTTTCGAGTTGAGAATTTTAATTTACGTAATTGATGCAACTCGTAATGCAGATTACCCAAAATTAACAATTAATTATATTCTTTGCAACATGTCACATCATTTGTATGATTGTAAGTCGAATTTTATGGATTTTAACCTTGTTTACTGTTAGTTTTTAGTTCTTCCCATTTTGATTGGCTACTAGTATACATAAGTTATATCTTTTATATAAATTGGAATTTTTGTATTCTTTGTAAAATCCAAACACAATGAAATAAAAGAATGGGTCATTGTTATATTTTCGTTTATTTTTAAACATATAATAAAAAAAAATAGTTAAATTATCAATTGCGTTATTGCCTTGAATACGGTTTGGCCCTTATAAAAGGACAGCCCGCGCTGAATAACACCGGTATCATGCGATACACCGAGGTGCATTGACTTCATTCGGTGCAGGCAGTGGTGTGACGCAATAACGCAATTGCGTTAACGCAATGAGTTGGCGCAATAGAGTGCGCCGGAGTTAGTGTATCAACGCAAAGAATTTTAGTGCGTTACCCATGTCTAGTACAAGACGGTAGGTCTCAGTATAGAGACAAGCTTAGATCATCAAATATACTGGAAAATACAGGATAAGAAAGAGGCAAAATATTCCGTTCTTTACACCAATCGTCACTTTTTGACGTCCAGTTAGGTTCTAGGTAGAGTTTGCTGCTGGATTTTCTGCAATAATGAGATTCCAGTTTCGGAAGCTTTTTATGCGGTAAGGTTGTAAATTCTGCTTCTTTAATTTCTCCATTAACTTGTTTTATTTCCTGAGAGTCCATGATCCAGTATCCTACAGTTCTTGGCGGAATTTTAAACGTGTTACTAAATATCGTCCTGCAAATACTGATTTTTTTTTTGGCTTTTAAGTAATAACTATAAGAAAATTATCTTCTTGACTCATCTTCATTTTTTCTATTTCGAGGTCTTTTTGTACTTATCTTGTCTGCCAAAGAAGTAAGGTAAATCTTTTTGTGTCCAGCTAAACTTCCAAAACTTTTCAAACATTTCTCGTCTTTCTTGATCCGATATTTGGTTACATTTCATTGCACGTTGTCCATCACAATTACATTTTCCCATCATTTTTTTGCGCTTTTCTTCACAGAATAAGTCCATTTCAAGGAACGTTTTCTTTTACCATAATATTCTTTACCAGATTCCCTTTTAATTTTGTTGTTTTCTTCATTCGACTTATTTTTATTTACAAGCTGTCTCTTCTTTCTTGTCCTTACTTTTAAATTTTCTGATAAACCTTTAGTTTTAATATTTTCTGCTTCTTAATTATCATCTTGATGGCTTGTACTTGAAGAACTCCTACTCTTAGTATCGATATCTTCTACAGGATTATAGTTTCTATCTTCTTGGATATCGTCTAAACAATCAATTTATGGTTCTACCTTATCAAAAATAATAGTATCTCTATTTTCAGAATTAGCACATTTATTATCCAACATACAATCGTTTGTCTTATCAACATCCTCCAGTTCTGGCATTTCAATGGGATAATGGAAAATAATAAATACAAAAAACAAAAATAATTCTACTTACTCAAATCATATTTTAGCTGAAAATCATTCTTTTACAGACAACTTTGAAATGTTACATATAGAAAATAAGGGCATTAAACTAAACCATTTAGAAACACTTGAAATAAATAAATTTAAAAATTCAGATAACCTACTCAATGATCAATTAGATATTAATAACTTACCCTTATTAAATCTCTTTCCTAGTTTTCTGTGAGATAATCCCGGTAATGTTACTATCTTATTATCTGATTGATATCATAATTACCTAAGTACCCTTATTTACTTTAAATAGTTAGTTTATTTTGTTATGTTATTGATGTTTTCTTAAGTACTTTGTTTTGTTAAATTATTTCGCATATATATTGGATACCGAATTCTAAATTAGTCACATTTGAAAAAGAAGTTGTACTTCGAAACATGTCATGTATAGTGTTTTAAAATTTTTTAATTTTTATATTTTTTAAAATAAAAGTTTTGTGAAAATCTACCAAATTTGGTTTTACTCATTCAAGAAAAAATTAGGGCCTTCTAGAACGACAATAGGTGTTAATATCTCATCGATATAACGACTAGCTGTTAGAGTACCATTTTCAAAATCATGTACGCGTATACGCCCGTTCAATTGAATACCACCCCAAACCATTACAGAACCACCGCCAAAAGCTCTTTACTGCTCTTACATTGCAATCCAAAAATCATTCTCCATGGCTTCTATAGACTCTCACACGTCCATCGTTGGAGTAAAGGCAAAACCTTGATTCATCCGTGAAAATAACATGGCTCCATTGATCAATATCCCAGTTTATATGTTCTGCTGCAAAGTTTCTTCTTGCTCTACGATGAGCTGGTGTTAAATGAGGAACAATAGCTTGACTTCTTGAGTGTAGTTGGGCTTCATGAAGTCTGTTACGTGTAGTCTATAGAGATATGCATCTACCAGTGGCCTGAAAATGTAAGTTTCTTATCTGTGTATCTGTTCTTGTCCTATTTTGTAGGGATAATCGTACAATTTGGCGGTCTTGTTGGAGCGTAGTTATTCTTTCTAGTGGTGTATATGGTCTTCTACGGATAATACCTATGTCTTGAAATCTATTCCACATTCGGTGAATCGTTGGTTGACTTGTTTGAAGCAAGCGGGCTACGTATCTCTGCGAACGTCCTTCTTGTAATAGTATAACGGCTCTTGCTACTTCAATTTCACTTAGATGCCTTCTTTGTACAATAGGCCTTCCAAGAACATCGTTATTCATAATTTCAAGTCAGTTGTTAATGTTATAAACAATTTAATTGGTGTACAAAGTAAAACTGAATGTATCAGATACTTTTAATTTTTTGCGTATATATTTTTTTTCTCATCTCCTCATAAAAAAGTTTTCTTTTTTTATATTAAAAATATGCATTTAGGTGTGCTTGTTATTTGTATAAATTTTAATGGAAAATACGGGGGACATTTAAAAAGATTTAGATAATTAATTCAGTGATACCTATTTCGTTGTGACTAGTTTATTTTATCAACTAAATATTCTTATTTGTTCAAACAAATGTAGCACTTTTTAAATTCTCAATTTAAAATGTCCGACACACAGGGACTTCGGTAATTTGCGTTTTAATACAGACATAGCTGGATATAGGCATCTTTCTTAATACAATCTGCTGCCATCTATGGTTGTAAGGTGGGACTGTAGCTTTTGCTACATGATCAGTTAAACAATTCTCTACCAAATGCTAGGAAATTCTCATTTTGGCAAAAAATGGACGTAGGCTATTTTGGTATTAGGCCGACGATATTAGAATCACTATTTTTGTTTCTACAATAAGATTTTAGAGAAGTAATTTTGGAACTTTACTATTTTGCAGTAAATTTGTTGTATATCCTTTAAGTTGGTTAAGGATATAAAAGTGGTTTAGATAACATTATGGCTTATTCTGTCAAAATCTTAGGCCAGATCCAGGAACACAGATGGAGCTGCCTTTTTCCTATTAATAGCATCATAAACTTTAGAAGTTAGATTCAGAATGGTATCTTTTCGTAAAGGAGTTCTCCTTAAACCCAAGTTAGATGAATTTATATTTATTAATATACGAAGGCAATTTATTTTTAAATATTTTCCAAAAAAATTGGATACTATTTGGATAATAGTTGGAATGATTTTATCTTCTTTTTTAAAAACTGATGTAAAGATTTTTTTTTAAAACATACAGGGTACTACCCCGTTTCCATACATAACTTCAGACAATACATTCTCGTGAATTTATGTTTATTTCCCGTTTCTCAAAAAAAAAAACTTTATTAAATTTGATGCATTATAATAAAATAATATTTCAACAATTACCTACCCGATTTTTTAAAATTAACTTTCTTAATCCTATTGCACTTGATCCAGCGATGATTTATTTTTAAACCACGTTGAGCTTCAACCCATTTCTGAAAACCTCCCAAACGTTAAGACAATGCTCACAATCAGTCGAGTCTTTACTCACCGAGCTAGTGACAGTTGACAGCACCCAAGTGGAGGATATCTCGTCATAGCCATCTCTGCATGGACCCCAACCGGGAACCTGAGGTGGCGCTATATACAACAGAAATACGAACAAACGAGAGCAGACGATATTGGTGAGGATGATATACGGAATAAAATTTGAAAAATTAGGAACAAAATTGAAATGGTTTTAAGCAAAAACAATTGTAGGAAGATCCCATACAACAACCGTTGGTATAAATTACGTATTTTTTTAGCTATTACCATACGTATGAATACGGTTGATGTACTACCCAATATATTCGTGAAATAGTCTGTTCAATAAACGTATATTATTTGTCACATGTAAATTACTACTATTTTATTCATCTATAATTAACCGTGTATACTTCTATGTTAGATTTATAGTTGTAATATATGTAGTGATTTTACTGTTTTGAAAAAAGCGATGGCTTCTAACTAATTGTGATCTTTATTAAACTACATAATCTTTTGCACATCCTAAAATACAAGTTATCATTAACCAAGATTGACAGATGATCTGTTGACAGTGTTGACACTGACCGATGACAATCATTGTTACTAACTTGGGGTACCAAGGTGACAACCTAAGATGTATGGTTACATAGATATTTATACGAATACGAATACACTTTGGTATAAAAGACTTTTTATGTACTATGTTATACGTATGAATATCGTTGATATGCTACCCAAAATATACGTGAAAATTTCCGCCCTAGCAACGTATATTTATCGTGTTTCTAGTTTGGCCGGAAATCACGTTATGTATAGAAAAATATTTTATTTCAAAAAATAAACAATAAAATTCTAAATGAGAAACTTAACAGGATCTTTCTTTAACAAACAAACAATATATGTATATCAAAATAAAAATCTTGAGTCATCACTTTGATGTGTTGTTCCACACGTGCCATAGCAATATTTAAGCCAGTCTTGTATGTCACATTTAATGGTTCGGTCTGCCAAATCGCTTGGTAGGTATACCATCGTTCCTATAGGTATGCCTTAAGGCTTCTACAATAGAACCGTTTTTATTATAAAGGTCCTATCACTGTTAAAAGAAATAACCACCGTAACGATATAATTTTTTACTTGCTGCTTTTCATGGCCTGGTCGTTTAAATTTAATGGCAACTGGGTTCCTAGGAAGGTATTTCATAATGTCCATGGTAGGTATAATTCCTAACGTTTATTCTGCCGATGCAGGCCAAGCGTAATTTTGCAAAAAGGAATTATTTTAATCACATCCAGGACTGTTTTCGACATTCGATGAAATAAAATCTACTGGCGAATAAAATATGAAAAATGAATGTGATTGGAATAAGTAGATGGCCTAAAAAACCCTTATAAAAATAAAAGAAACAAAAGTTAGAAAGTTAGAATTTCTGTAAGCATTTTACACACTGTATTTACCTACAAAACAGCAGTTGCAAAATGCAGGAATTATTGAAGGAATAGCTAAAATAAAACATTAATATAAACTTATCTATGCTTTTAATCAATATCTTTGAACACGTGTACACAAATGAGTATATAAGAATGACCTACACAATAATGTCACAGCAGAAATACGCGCAAACGCCAAAGTAGAAATGAGAAGAAATCGTAGCCTAAGTATGCCATGTTTCATCCGCCTTATTAAATAGTTCCGTGTGTATGGGGAATTTGTTATACCTGTTACAGGTGATATAATAAAAAAAAAATATGGATATAATATAAACAAATACACCAATAAGTTATTAATATAAATAAACCTAAATATATACATATTATTTACTTCTGTCTACTTGTTTATCGCCAACAGGAAATATTCGTGTAAGGTAAATTATATTTAAACGTATAATATACAATAACTAGTAACTATAAACGTTTAATTTATCCGTTAAAAAATTACAGGTATAAAAAGAAATCTTCCAAGACCAAATTTAAACGGGAGTTATTAACAAAAAATACACATTTTAATAAATCTAAACGTATATTTGAGCACACTGTCTACAAATCGCTCATCGCTCATCGCAAATTAAAAATAGTCGTATATTGTTAACTATATTTAAACGTAGAATAATTTACAATTATATACCATAGGACGTATAAAAAAACGTATATCATTTAAAATATGGTACATATAATAATTGTGAACTGTAAACGTATACGAAATTAACCAATACCAAATATAAACGAGAATTACGTATAAAATACGTTAATTATACCAATGTGTGCTGCCTGGGATATAAAATAGTTATTTGTGTACCAAAGTCGTAAATTTGACCTTTTTTGACCGAATCAGAAATTTATGACCTAGGCAGATCAACTTCTGGTTAGGCCATACAGTCGAGGTGCACACAACATTGTTTAGATTACTGACTCATCAAAGAGAGCCAATATATATTTTAAATTCTTGTTTTTGAAAAGGGACTTATATAGGTCAATAAAGGTCTTAACTGAATTTTATAGTTTAGTGACATGAAGTTTTAACCGAAATAACCTAGATAAAATGTGTCTCCTGTCTGAGTTACAGGGTGTTTAATTAAAAACTTATTTGTGCCCAGTAGTTTAAAAATATTTGATGTATTATTGTCAAATTTGGCGGGAAGTGTAGGTACTATACACTCTACTAAATTATACTAAATTATCGTGTCTGGCCAATAGCAGAGGCATACGACAGGGCAGTGGCGGCTTGTTGTAATTTAATATGGGTGTTCACTTTGTATCATTTGTAAGTTGGTTCAAAACTTTGTACTAGTGTAGTTAATATTATCATCAATATCATACTGTTTTCAAGCACTACAACTATTAATAAATGAATAAATGAATTACAAATACCAAACTGTACTCAATACAACAAAAACTCAGCTATTAATCAAAACGATGGAGTTATGATCTGTATTAAAATAGTATAACAGCTGATGTAACTGTAATTCTAGTGAACAACACAAATTTTCTTAGAGTAACTATCTCTGCAATAAATTCTCTACGGGATAGTACAGTAGGCATAACTAGTGATGAGCAAAACAAGACCAAGTTCAAAACCGGGTTGGTCTTGGTCTTGCGTACTCGGTCTTGGTCTTGCAAGCCTTCAGCTGGTCTTGGTTTTGGTCTTGCTGCAATAGTCTTGGAAGTCTTGAATTTTTTGGTAAATCTTAAATACTGCTACTTTGTACACAAAAAACGAGACGAGATAAAACATAAAACGAACCGAAACGAGATAAGGCTTGTCTCTTGTTTCGAAAAAATGTGCTTCGAAATTTCGAGATGAAAAGATATAAGGTCCTATCTATCGTCTCGTCTTAACTCTAGTTAAACGCAGTAAGAAAGTATATATAAATGAACTTTTAAATGACGTTTAAATTATAACATTTCGCAACCTAGCTTTAGGCAGTCCACAACTAGCGAATATCTCGCATTGAACAAACAAACGGCTTTAAATATATATTTATTAATTTACACATTTCTAAAGACACACCCTATATATCGAAAACCAAGGTTTTTCGGGACGAATGTTTATATACTTACCTTTTATTATCAGGCAACAATTAAAGAACGCAATACCGAGAGAGTCTTGCGCAAGAGTCTTGGCCTTGCGTAAGTCTTGCACCACTTGGTTTTGGTCTTGGTCTTGCACACTCGGTCTTGGTCTTGGTCTTACAAGCTTTCAGCTGGTCTTGGTCTTGCAAAAAAGCAAGACCAAGACCGCAAAACCAAGACTAGTCTCGCTCATCACTAGACATAACTGCATATTATAGGCCTATTAGCACAAATACTTTAAGTTACATAAAAGATTTAGATTATTATTTAACTACTTTAAAAAAACAAAATATTGAAATATATTTAGGGGACAATAATATAAATTTAATAAAAACTGAAAATAATGAAACTAATAACTATTTAAATATGGCTCTTATTCGTACATAAACAAACCAACTAAACTGCCAACTATAGACCACATATTTATCAGAAAAAAAAATTATTTTAAAAGCAAAATATCTATTTCTCTAATAATTCTTACAACGGATAACCGACCATTATTTTAAATCATAAAGTATTTTATGAAATTGACTACAATAAATTAAACACACTACTAACATCGGAAAATTGGGAAAGTCTTTATGATCTAACAAATCCTCAACACTATTATATTTTTATTAATAAACTTAACCGAAATCAAACCCCGGATCACAAATTGTCTTATAAACTCTATAATACAGCTAGATTGTAACCTACAAAATGAACTTGGTGATTCCACCAAAATTTTTAAACTTAAAAAAAAAATTATTAAAGTATTAACTACAATTAAAATGTTGTCTACTACGGTTACACAAGTTTCGGTTGTTCCGGTGTCAACCTTCGGGCCTTCGACGTCGCTCAGACGGCAGCTAGGGGGTGGATAGCTTACAAAAATTCCGGAAATAGTAGACAAATAAATAGGCGCCAACTGGGTCTATATAGTGGCCAAACTATGATCCTATTTCCCCAAAAACCCAGTAAATGAGGAAAGAAATAAAAGACAAACCTCAACTTATGTTCCTTTATAAAGAAAAAAATATTTACTAAATATACAAACTAATTACCTGCTTAGGTAATCAACAAAAAAAATAGGAGGAAATTAAAGGGAAAATTTACATTGTATATGTATATGCATAACCCAAAATAAATTATTAAATCAAAATATGGCACGGTTCGTCGTTAGCTTGGTACCAGGCATGACGCATGCGCAAAATATTAATTTCCACCTTACATAAAAAATAAAATATAAAATAATAGTTAACTTAAATATTGTGCATAACCGCACCTATACTACATCGTATATTATAAACTAAACAGTAAACTTGAAATCCTTATAAGCTTATAACCCTCTCCAAATTGGAAGGCGATATTTGCTTAACTTTTGGTTAAGACCAAACTACCAAAAGAAAATTATTAAACCATGAAATTTTATAATTAAGTATAATTCATACAACTAAATAAAAATAAACTAAAAATACAATGAACACATAAAGGACTTTAGACACAGAGGTTATTTACTTAAACTCCCAGATTGGAAGAGGTTACTTAATCTCTGCCCCCACACGGGTCTTCTGAGATTGCTTAACTTAATCGTTAAGTCTGGTCCATTTAATAATGAATAAATTGAATAAAGTAAAATTATGGCAGTAGCCCTTAATAACTGAAGAATTACAACTTAAACGTGGAAGCAGTCCAAGTGTTCTGCGACCCGAAGGATTACTACATCAGCATTAAGTGCTTAAATTAAGTAAACATTTAAAATATTAATCAATTAAACGATGTAACATTTGATAATACTTAAGTTATGAGTGAAAGAACTCTAGAACATTCTGTGCTCAAAAGTATAAATAATGTTGAGAATACCTTGACAACATTCGGTTGAAAGTGAATGTATAGTTGAACAATGCACACATGAAACTTCAATATAACGTATAAAAAAAACCTGATAGTAGGGTGTCTTCTTTCACAACATTCCCATCTTCCTATCCAGAACGAGAATCATCCTTGTAAATCTAGCTACAAGTAAGCTAGGCGGCTAGCATACCAATGTTCTGTGTTCCCTCGATGAAACCGTTGAACTCCGGACGATATAACCCTCTGTGTACAACTGTTGAAATCCTGGGTCAACAACCCCCTGGGTGAAACTGTCGTCTAATCCTGGGCTAACAACCCCCTGTGTGAAACTGTCGTCGAATCCTGGGTTAACAACCCCCTGGGTGAAACTGTCGACGAATCTTGGGCTAACAAGCCCCTGGGTGAAACTTGTCGACGAATCTTGGGCTAACAACCCCCTGGGTGAAACCCTTAAAATATTACAAAGAAAAATGTCAATACACGTTGACTCAAGTATCCCGAACTATAGGATTACCCAAAAATGTACATAAACTAGAAAATATTCAGCAACTAGGATAAAGAAAAATTACATTGGCTCAACAGTGAGTCATAAACAGTATTATGAGCTCAAATAATTAATATTCTGTTACACCATGCCATAACATAAAAGAAATTGACAGCCACATGGTGCGTAACATAACCAAATATATACAAAACATACCTTTTTCGTAAAGGGTTAACTTGGTAGTCTTCCAAGGATGAGAAACACGTGAGATGATCCACAGCACAACAATATTCCACACTCCAAATGCTGTGAACTTCCGATTATTGCGTTAAAATCCTATAATAGATATGGGCTGGACCAATTACCATAGGAATTTACCAATACACTAAAATTCCTCTCAAAATACGAAATGTCCATTTACCCACAATTAACCATGAAGTAGAATCTAAAATCCCCTTTAATTAGGGTAAGCCGATGGGGCTAAATATTAAGAAAATTCTACTTCGACGCAAAATTCGTCTTTCTAGTGATTCAACACCCACTGACAGAAACAATACGTCAGCCGTCCAAAATGGCCGAAATCCCTTTCCGATAAATGTCAAGTGGGTTCAGAAATTCATCCTCAAGAATTCCCCACTATATAACTTAAGAGACCATTTACGAAAGGTACCCTAAAAACTATATTTATTTACAGTATAACTACATTTGGGAAACTGTTCCCGACAAAAATTAATACAACAGCGATCGCCAAAAAATCCCTCACGACTGGAAATCGCTCATTGTGAAACTACCTTACCTCGGGTTCTGTGCCCGATATTGGAACGTCCCACCAACATGACACTTGTCGGTGTTCTGTCGTCAAATGACGTTTATGTCATTCACTGTCATAATTAAAAAACATTAACCTAAACTGACAGCTATAAACACAAATAAACAAAGAAAATCTTAAAGAATGGTATCGTAAATAATTAATTACCCAAAGGTGAGACTATAATACATAATATGTATAAATTTACAACGAAACTTGGTCTATTTTTAGGAGAACTACTATCCTTTTACTTAGTGGTGAGATGAAATAAATTGTAATAATTATGTCCGAAAGTTAGAATACAGGTGAAATTAGTTAATGACCAAAATAATAGTGATATCAACCATACGATTTTACCCTTTTTTTTCGTATGATTAACCAGGTAAGCCATAACAATTTTATTAATTCGTGGGGCCAAAAATGAACGTTACAAGATCACCTAAAGATTCAACTTTTAAAAAACTTTTCATCACAATTGAAATTCTAATATATAAACTATAGAAATAAATTATATTATACACAACTTAGAAAAACAAAAAATGACTATTACAAAACCCAGATCGAGAAAGCTGGAACTAATTATAAAAAAATCGGGAATACTATTAAAAATTAAAGTGCAGAAAAAACTAGAAAAATCTATTGAAAATGTTGATATTACACTCGAAGATCGCACTATAATTACTGATAGTATTACTAAAATAAATACTTTATAAATATAGGAAAAGAAATGAGTAAGAAAATCCCAAATGAAGAGTTGCCAAAAAACTTCTTAACAGATGTAACAGTTTGCAGCTTACTACTTCTAAAACCTATTACTAAAAACTGACAAATATCATTTCTAACCTAAAAAACATTACCTCACCAGGGCCAGGTAATATAATTGCAAAAACTTTAAAACTCATCTATTGTCATATCAATTTATGTTTTTTAACAAACCAACTTCCTCAGCAATAGAAAGTTTTAAATGTTACACCAATATTTAAAGCAGGTAAAGTTTCTCAGTTATATAATTATAGATCCATTTCTGTTTCAAACAATATTACAATTTTTTTTTGAAAATTCTTATGAAAAGATTAATGGAGTTTCTAGGTAAAAATGATGTGAAAACAGAAATACAATTTTAAATGCCATAATATACCTTGTCAATACCACAGTGGAGACCTTGGACAGATCAAAAGACAGCATAGCTGTTTTTCTTGATCTGGTTAAGGATTTCGACACGGTTGATTACGACTTACTAGTATTAATTAAAAAGCCTAATAACTGTGGCATCCGCGGTGTGGCTTTAGAATAAATAATCAACTACTTATCTAATAGAACCTAAAGAGTTAAAATAGGGAATACATTTAGTTCAGAATCTATAATACAAGTAGGAGTACCACAAGGCACAGTATTAGGACCTATTATCACCATTACAAATGTCACAAAATATTCATCTTAAAATAATTTTTAGAAAGAGTAAGTATCATTCCACAAATCTTCTGAAAGAAACTAAATTACTAAACTTCACTTAATATATGTTTACAACTGCCTAACCAGGATATTCCATGATTCATCAAAGTTCACTACCCTAAATCATCAGAGGGATACTCGGATAAAAACTAACTTTGATATTAAAACTGAATTTTTTTATAAAACTGATACTCAACATTCCTTTATGTAATATGAACATAAATTCTTTAACAAGCTTCCAAAAAGCCTAAAACTAACAACAAAATTTAAGTTCTTTAAAACTGAGGTGAAAACGTTTATACAACAAATGCAGACATATTTAATATCTCTTAACCTTAACCTTGATCTTGAGAATAATATCCCTCTTTATTCTTGAAGAGAACAAAAAAAAAACGGAAAAATTGTTTATATTTTAATTTTGTAATTTTTTTACCTTCTATACGCTACAGAGTGCGTCCATAAAGTAACGCATAAATTCATTATTGGCTAAATGAACAATAAAATTAGGAATTCCCAAAACAGGTCGATTTTTGATTTCAATTTACTATTGTTTCAAATCATAATCTAATATACAGGGTGAACCACTTTCGTGTAATGACGTCATCACCATTTTTTTCAAATGAAACCCCCCCTTTTTTTTTTCAATTTCCAAATTGCCTTTGCTGAGCTGATTCCAAAAATGTATAATATGTTGCTTCAAATTGGTACAGGGTGGGCAAAAATGCAAAAATTTACTTACAAAGTAATGAAAATAACGAATAAACGTAATAAACACATTAAATGAAATTACGTATTGTTATTACAACTACTTTGATAAACTATCAAGAACATACAGCATTATTCTTAATAATTGTATCTTACAGCTTTTATTAGTGATCCAAGCCCCTGGATTATAAAAATCTTTTTGTTTGGCATTATCTTTTACCAGTTTTTTTTATTTGACATACCAGTTTTTTTTATTTGACAACACTGTCAAAAACATTGAAGCACAGTTTCGTATTGTTAACGCTGTAGAGAAGGTACGTTCGTGAACTTTTTTTACAAAATGCCTTTAACCGAAAGTGACAGGATTGAAATATTAATGATGATTGGTATTGGCGATAAGATGCGGACTCAACAAGAGGTATGCCGATTATTCCATGAAATGCACCCAGATCGTGAACCTATTTCACAATCTACGGTAAGTAGAATAGAGCGAAAATACAGAGAATTAGGACATGTGAGGGATGCAGCAAGGCAAGGTAGAACAAAAATTGATGAAAATATTCAACAAGACATAATTTTGTCGGCTGTAGAAAATCCACACTGTACAGTGCGAGGATTATCTAGGGATTTTGGTATTGGAAAGTCTTCAGTATCAAACATTTTCAAAAAGGTAAAATACCATCCTTATAAAGTACGTCTCATCCATGAATTGGCTGAAGACGACTTTGACCGAAGAACTGAATTCTGCGAGTATATGATGAACAAAATAACAATTTCATTGATAACGTTTTATTTTCGGACGAGGCAACGTTTTATTTGAACGGTCATGTTAACCGGCAAAACACCCGTTATTGGTCTGATGAAAATCCATACTGGATGCAAGAGTACCATACGCAAAGACCACAAAAAACTAACGTATGGGCTGGTATTGTGAGAAATACAATTATTGGTCCATATTTTTTCGATGAAAACTTAACAGGAGTATTATATCTGGATTTCCTACAAAATACATTAATTCCTGATCTGATCCAGCTTTTTCCTGATATTCAAATACCCACTAATGTAGACCGCAGAATCTGGTTTCAACAGGATGGCGCACCGCCACATTACGCAGTAGCTGTGCGCAATTTTTTAAACACAACTTTTCCACAAAGGTGGATAGGAAGAAGGGGACCAGTGGAATGGCCTGCTAGATCACCTGATCTGAACCCATTAGACTAGTTTTTATGGGGTTATTTAAAATCTAAAGTCTACTTCAACAGACCTGGAAATATCCCTCAACCACAAGACCGAATCAGACAAGAAATACAGAGCATAACACCCGCTATGCTACAGAATGTTAGAGACGAAAGTAATGCCCGGTTCAGTCATTGTCTAACGGTCAATGGAGAACAATTTGAACATTTATTGTAAATTTTCGTTCGTTTGTTTGTTTTTGGAAGTGTATCACATTAATTGCATAACTACATAATTCCATTTAATTTGTTTATTACATTCAGTAACGTATTACTTTCCATAAACAATTTTCATATTTTTTTTGCATTTTTGCCCACCCTGTACCAATTTGAAGCAACATATTATACATTTTTGGAATCAGCTCAGCAAAGGCAATTTGGAAATTGAAAAAAAGGGGGGGGTTCCATTTGAAAAAAATGATGATGACGTCATTACACGAAAGTGGTTCACCCTGTATATTAGATTATGATTTGAAACAATAGTAAATTGAAATCAAAAATCGACCTGTTTTGGGAATTCCTAATTTTATTGTTCATTTAGCCAATAATGAATTTATGCGTTACTTTATGGACGCACTGTATATTCATTATATGAGTTAGGAATGCTTATCCTATACAGAGTTTGTGGTCATGCAATGCTATTTCACAAGCCTAATGTGATGTTGCGTTTGTCGGACTCACATTTGTATTTAATATTTTCATTGTATCATTATGTCATTTAGCATTGTATAGAATATTGTAACGTATTTAAACTGAATAAATTGAAATTGAAATATAGAGCATTACTAGAATTTCGTATAATTAGTTTTTCTGATAGACTCAATAGTAAACAAAATTTCACCAACGAATTATTTGGTCTACCGTCTCGTCTAGAGCAACAGAAATCATAAAATACGAGCGACGAACGAAGAGGAGTGCGACGGGTTTCCAACGAGGCTAATCTGATCCACACATATCACAACAAGAAATTCCACGTGACAGCTTTGGTTCTGCTTTTAATAAAACTCTTATAAGCCTGTCTCAACAAATTTTATATCGGCTATTTGTCGCTTTACGATGTTCATATCAGGCTTCAAGCCATTTATATATTTAGGATCACTGTTTGTTTAAACCCATCTTTAATACCATAACACAATAAGTTTTTAATGTTTTTTTGGAAAATGTATTTTTACAAAATTTAAAGTATGTTTCAATTTTATTTTATTTTAAGAAACTCTGTATATAATTTATTGGTATGTCGTACTTACTTGATGTGCACGTTTGAATGTCAGTAAAATTTTTTTAAGGGGCCTATTATACGAGTATTCATTCTTGTTCTTTTGAGCGTCTTTTTTGTTCAGGTATACCTTAAAATTCGTTAAAACACGACATAAGTGTCATAAAAAAAAACAAGAATTACTTAAGAATGGTTGATAGATACAGGGTGTCATTAAAATAGTGTAATAAAATTCGGGAGGTGAGTAGTCCTAAAACTAGTAAAAAAAGTTCCTATAACTATGGGTCGTTAAATGCATATTAAGGGATTTAAGGGAATCAAAAGGGCAAACTTGGAAAGTGGTTTTTTTGAAATTGTAAGCTTAAAAAACACGATAAAACTTCGAAAAAATCACTGCTGACATAAAATTTACTGCTGAATCCAATGGTAATATCGAAAAATTACTTATTTAATCAGAAAGGGTAGTTCTTGCAAAGGTAAGGGGTCGATTTATGATTAACTTTTTAGAAGTTGATTTTTTTACATGGGTCTATTTTTTACAAAGTACTACCTTTTTTCCATAAAAAAGGTACTCTTATTGCAAGTCGCTTAAAGCAATGGTTTTCGAGAAAATTGAAGGCAAACATTTTACTGGACCCGTATTTGAAAAACAAGTACGAGTCATTCCATTTAAAATCGTCTAATTGGCAAAGCTAACCCATCTTAGATTTTGGTGTAACTTTGAAGAACTATTATTTAGGGTCTCAAAGAAGATAATTTACACGAGTTTGATTTTTATAAGCACTCGTTTCCGTCTAGTTAAATAAAGACTTTAAAAAATCGACATTTTTAAGCCTTATCGACTTTTCCTCTGAAATTTTTCTTTTTGAAGATAACTACATTATTAAAGCGGAATTCTGAGGGGGAAAGATAGTAGTTTAAGTGTAAGCATCGATAATTTGCTCAGCCAATACCTCTGATTAACGGCAGCGTGCTGAAAATGAGTGTTTTTTAATCATTTTTCGTGAATTTTAATCGACTCTAGCGTCTTAACTGCTTAGACTTAGCAGCTTATGTTCCTCAGGAATTAAGTGTATATATCATAGGTAAAATACAGCCACAAGTCAACCTGAGCAGCCCATTCTTTGCAAAAAAAACTTTGCTTGAAGTTTTGAAATTTTCAAAAAATGCATTATTCAGATTATATAATGAACGTGTTGACTGCCAGATAAAAATCTGAAATTCTTAGAATCTACTGTTCTTACCTTTAACTTTAAATGACCGTACCACTTGTTTTGTTATTTTTATGTTTAGTGCATGTGCAAGTTGTTTTTTACAGCAAAAATCAACTCAATTTTTTTATTTTATAATCTTATAAATGCAGTTTTTCTTGATGTTTTTTCATAAAGATATATAAGAATCCTATACATAGGTCGAAATTTTTTTCAAAATAGAAGCATCTAGTTATTTGGAAAGAAATAAAAAATTGAGTTGATTTTTGCTGTAAAAAAAAACGACTCGTACATGCAATAAACATAAAAATAACAAAACAAGTGGTACGGTCATTTAAAGTTAAAGGTAAGATCAGTAGATTCTGGGTCGGTTTTTTCACCTTCAGATAAAGTTCCAGATAACTAACTGACGGATATATTATCTGAGAGTTACTATCTGTCAGATAATTAATTTTCTATTTTTTCAAGTAAATAATATGTGTGGTAGGTATCCAGTAACCTTATGTGGTCATGTAACTACCTGCTTATCCATCAGTGAAGTATTTTATCAGAAATTTCTTAAATAAAATAATTTATCATTTAGAAGTTAAGTTTATCCAGAGGCGAAAAGATTACTTTTTAAGTTACTTGGAAGATAAAAATTACCTGACACTTTATCTGAAGGTGAAAAGATCGACCCTCTGAGAGTTTCAGATTTTTATCTGGCAGTCAACACGTTCATTATATAACCTGAATGCAATTTTTGAAAATTTCAAAACTTCAAGTTTTTTTCTGCAAAGAGTGGGCTGCTCAGGTTGACTTATGGCTGTATTTTATCTATGATATATACACTTAATTTCTGAGGAACATAAGCTGCTAAGTCTAAGCAGTTAAGACGCTAGAGTCGATTGAAATTCACAAAAAATGATCAAAAAACACTCATTTTCAGCACGCTGCCGTTAATCAGAGGTATTGATTGAGCAAATTATCGATGCCTACACTTAAACTACTATCTTTCCCCCTCAGAATTCCGCTTCAATAATGTAGTTTTCTTCAAAAAGAAAAATTTCAGAGGAAAAGTCGCTAAGGCTTAAAAATATCGATTTTTTAAAGTCTTTATTTAAATAGGTGAAAAGGAGTGCTTATAAAAATCAAACTCGTGTAAATTTTCTTTTTTGGGACCCTAAGGAATAGTTCCTCAAAGTTACACCAAAATCTAAAATGGATCGGCAACAATTTTTTTTATTTTCAGAAGATTTTGTATGGAATGACTCGTATGTATTTATTTTTTGATGAGTTGCTCACAGGTTAATCAACATAAATTTATGAAAATTATGGCGTGGTTATTTCAATTTAGAATTATCAAATCGCCCTGTTAAACAAGAGAAGCGCCGAAATTATTTTAAATAATAAAAGAGTGATAAATTAAAGTGAAAAATATTTTATTACTATTATGGAAAGTACCGTATTTTTTTATCATATCAGTCTTACTCTTTTATTTAAAGTAAATGTTCAATGTGGCCACCATTCATTTCAATACAGATACCTGCTCTTCTCCTCCAGGATCTGCGTACCCTATCGAAAAACCTTGGCGTTGTACGAATTTGATTGGAGCAGTCAATTATCCGTTGTCGTAGTTGCTCTTCAGTATTAATCGGCACTGAGTAAACCAAAGCTTTTAAGTGACCCCATAAGTAGTAATCAAGTGAATTAAGATCTGGTGTGATATGACCTTCAGAGCAAAACAAAATTGATGGGGAATTATTAATTATCCCTGCTCAGTCAGAGAGGGTCGTAGGTGAATTTTTCCCTTTTGTCCTCGAATTTGGCTGAATGACCGATTGTACCGAGATACAATTGATTATTTACCTGGGTAAATTATCTTATGTTCACCGCAAATGAAAAAGAAGAATACTGAATAATTTTTTAAAGGTTATGATATATAATTAAAACGTGTTTATTAGCTATGAAAGGGAGAATCTTGATGTTTTATTCAAAATTTAGCTATAATTTGGTTGTAATAGGTAAGTCCTTTGAATTTAATATATATATATATATACAGCTTACCTACCGGTTAAAATAGATATCTATCTTGGGTGGCTCACAAAATAAATGATTTTAATATATACAAACTAAAAGGTTAATATTATATACAATTTTCAGAATATTCCCAAACACTGAGGGTGGAGATATTTCGTGTGATAACACCTTCTAACTGATGGACTTGAGTTGGTATAATCAGAAAATTCCTACCTTAGAGATTGTCACTATCTTACATAGGCGAGGGTTGAATTCGAAGACTTCTTTGGAAGGGTTACTTGACAAGATTGGATCCAAAGGTACGAATAGGTCCACTTATTTAATCTCTAATTAAAATATCGTCCTTCATTTGTAGTAACTCCAGTGAGTAAGGGATGAAAATGGTGTCCCAATCGTTTACTTCTATCCAACAGTAAGGTTCTCAAATACAGCTGCCGTTGAGACTACCTCAGATTAATGTTATGTCCGAAATTGTACGTAACTGCACGTAATAAAAATGAAATATAACTATCTGTGACTACGATAGTCAGAAAAGGAAAAATAATAGAATAGAATGGAAGGCCTGAGGTGAAAGGTGGCCTTTTTAAGAAGTTCTTTTTGCTAAATTGAAAATAAAATCCTCTTATGAGATTAAGTATACTAACAAATAGCAATACTTATTAAATTTTCAATGTCTTTTCGCTTCTAGTATCTTATATCCTTATAAAAAGATCTTCAAAAACACATGTTCCATGAAGGTATAATACTAGAGGAATGAAAAATGGTGGAAAGGATATGCATCGACAAAATTAATGACTTCTACAGGAAGTGAAAATAAAATATGACAGGTAATTTAAAATATTATTAGCCAATTTCTCACAATCACCTACTTAATTCCAAAATTACCTAGATTATTTGGGATTTTAATTATTTGTAATGAATTAGACAATTACCTGAATAAATTTGAATGACATAATGTCATAATTAATGTAAAATAAACAAAGAAAATGAACCCTGAAACCATTTATAGAATTCAAAACGTTTCTTTGTCCCTTTTAGGCTCCTAGAATTTAACTACAAACTAATTAAGAAAAACAATGGAAAATATATCTATAGAGGACCAGAACGAATCGTCAAAATAAGAAAGAAATACTTGATAAAAGGTTAAACTTCTACAATTTCCAATTTGACAATATAAAAGGTATCTTTTCATTCTAGTTAACTCACAGAACATGAGAAATGGATCTCCTATTAAACTTCTAGTCAAAACGGTGTATATGGAGTGAGCTTTTAATAGATGTTATTCCTATTATACTTAAATAATAAATTAGAGTAAATTAAAAGTTAAATGTCAATACTATATATATTATTTTTGTGGTAAAAGCATCCCAGTACATTCATATGGATTTTGAACCGTAACAGGTGATCTGGCTGGCCAAGCATGTGGACCACCACGTCCTATCCAACGCCTCTCGAAAACTTGATTTAAATGATTTCTCACGGCTAGTGAAAAACGAGGTGGTGCACCATCGTGCATAAAATACATAATCTGCCTCTGTGCTATTGGAACTTTCTCCAAAAGTATTGGTTAATGGTTTACCAAAAAATTAAGGTAATTTTGTCCATTAAGACTAAAAGAATAATAATAATTAGGAATTGGTGACGTTTGAACAGTTTTAAAATTTACCTATGACAGCATGAGGATTTTGATCGGACCAGTAATGGGTGTTGTGGTAATTAACAGTCCCATTTTTGGTAAACCCTGCCTAGTGCATAAAATGTTCGACATAAAAAAGGGATCTTCTACCAGTTTTCTTAATAACCAACGACAGAAATTGGCACGAACGGGAGAGTCTTGAGGAGTAAGGGCTTGTACCCTTTGGATGTGGTATGGATACAGCAGATGAGTATGAAGAGTCATCCACACAGTATGGCGACTCACGTTTTCTCGCGCTGCAATTCTCCTTACAGATAACCCTGGATCTTCCTCTACACTTCTTAAAATTCGCTCTTCAATTGCTGGTGTACACACTGTAATATTACGGCCGCGATCATAGTGCATGTTACTAAATGAACCTTCGTCTCTCAGGCGCTGATAGACTCTGGCAAATATCCTATGAGAGGGTGCTCTGCGATTTGGATATTTTTGAATATACAAATGTTTAGCTAAAATACTGTTTCCGTTCGCTCTTCCATAAATAAAATGCATATCTGTCATTTTAAGTACAGTGTATTCCATAATTTCTGGTATATTACGCTTACGTACACTTCAACAACAAGAAACTGACAGAAATACTTAAAAACCAGAATAATTTTAGGCAAAATTATTTACAATTTCTTTTTGCTAAATTAAAATAAAAAAATTGTGATAAGGCTATTGTTCTGTCCTAATTTGATTATTCCATTTACAAAAAGTATTCATTGACAGTGGCGTGCCCACAAATTTCTTCTGGGGTTTGCGTTGTCACTTACCTTCCGATTGTAAAGTTGAGAGAAAAAAATTGACCCACAGACAAAAAATATTTTTTATAATAAAATTTCTTCGACATTACTTGAAAATATTTTTTTTCTTTAGTGTTTATGAGTTTTTTTGGGACGTCACAATTTTCATAAATTTATGTTTATTAATCTGTGAGATACCCATAAAAAAATAAGTAATTTTACTTTTCGTTTTTCAACTACAGGTTTACCGAACTCTTTGCCTTCAATTTTCTCAAAAACGGTTGCTTTAAGCGACTTGCAATAAGAGTAACTTTTTTATGGAAAAAAGGTAGTTGTTTTTAAAAAATAGACCCATGTTGTAAAAAAATCAACCCTTAAAAAGGTAATCATAAATCGACCCCTTACCCTTGCAAGAACTACCCTTTCTGAATAAATAGGTAATTTTTCGATTTTACCATTGGATTCAGCAGTAAATTTTATGTCAACATGGATTTTTTTCGAAGTTTCATCGTATTTTTTAAGCTTACAATTTAAAAAAAACCACTTTCCAAGTTTGCCCTTTTGACGCCCCTAAATCTCTTTATTTATTATATATGTATTTAACGACCCATAGTTATAGGAACTTTTTTTACTAGTTTTATGAGTACTATCACCTCCCGAATTTTTTTACACTATTTCAATATTTAAAAATATTAATTCTGCACTCTTTACTTTTGCAAACTTGGGATTCATAAGAAAGTTGAATTTAAAGACCAAAAAAATAACATATTAAAATTTGAAGAATTTCTGACAGTACCCAAAATCAATATAAAAAGTGCGGGGTCCTATTTGAGGAAATTATGTTTTTAATGTTTTTGTGTATTATTATACATTTTTTCCGCTTGCGTATCCTGCAGAGAATAATAGTGGACATTTTATTATAAGTACTTAATTAATTTTAATGTTAGCGAAAAAAATCTGAAATAATTTAAATGGAGACTTATATTGTCATTCAAAAAACGGTAAAGGAGAATTTTTACTCAATTTTTAACTGATTGAAGTGAGACTTTTTGGATTTGAAAAACGTTTCTAAATGACAGTGAATCGCGAATAGAACTTTAAAGGTGTCTATGGGAATGTTCCGTTAGCATTTAATACTTTGTTAAATACCCCAAGTAGATGTCTTGTCGTTTTAAATACACAAACTGAAAGAGCTCGGGTAATTTATTTGCGTAATTAAGCACTATTTCAAAATTTAGTACGCGACTGAAGGTTTTATAGCATTAATCTCCGTACGAATAAGTAATTCTAAGTAATTATTTTCCATGGAAGTATTTAGCGTTTGGTAAAACTGGTGTGTTAGATTTATCACCGCGTTTGCGTTCCGTCCTGTATAAAAATATGTTTGTGTTGTGGCGTAATTCATGCCATAATTTACGGACGACGTGCAACTTGACACCAGCTTTTATCAAACCATTGGATCTCCGCTTATATACAAATAAATGCTAATGGCAGATGTACCCGCAGCCACAATCAAAAATATCTTATTTTAAATTACTTATTTATACAAACGAACTAGATAGAGTAAAGCTTTTTTGACATCTGTCAAGACAAGAAATACTTTTTTAGTCTAGGAAAAATAAGTTACAAAATAAATAAAATTAACAAGGTTTTTTATTTTTAAATCAACCTACGATACAGGAGGATGCAAACAATTATATTAATTTATAATTAGATAAACTTTTAAAATTTCCAGAAAAACATTTATAATAAAATTTAACATTTAAATGCCATAAGGTAACTTTACAGCCAAAAATAACATATTAAACCTAATTTCTGATACTAATGAGAATAATAAAAACAAAGTATAAGATTCTTAGATAAGACTAGAGCAATTAAAGTTACAGCAAACAATTTTGTTATTAAATTATGAGCAAATAAAATATCTCACATAACCTAATCTGTAACGTTCATTTTTGGCCCCACGAATTAATAAAATTGTTTTGGCTTACCTGGTTAATCATACGAAAAAAAGGGTAAAATCGTATTGATGATATCACTATTATTTTTGTCATTAACTAATTTCACCTATATTCTAACTTTCGGACATCATTATTACAATTTATTCCATCTCACCACTAGTATAATACTTTGTACATTGGTCATATTTGCGGTGTAGTGTTCACTGTTTTAATTTGCCAGACTCTCCTAAAAATAGACCAAGTTTCGTTGTAAATTTATACATATTATGTATTATAGTCTCACCTTTGGGTAATTAATTATTTACGATACCATTCTTTAAGATTTTCTTGTGTTTATTTCTGTTTATAGCTGTCAGAATTGGATTGATGTTTTTTAATTATGACAGTGAATGACATAAACGTCATTTGACGACAGAACACCGACAAGTGTCATGTTGGTGGGACGTTCCAATATCGGGCTCAGAACCCGAGGTAAGGTAGTTTCACAATGAGCGATTTTAAGTCGTGAGGGATTTTTTTGCGATCGCTGTTGTATTAATTTTTGTCGGGAACAGTTTCCCAAATGTAGTTATACTGTATATAAATATAGTTTTTAGGGTACCTTTCGTAAATGGTCTCTTAAGTTATATAGTGGGGAATTCTTGAGGTTGAATTTCTGAACCCACTTGACATTTATCGGAAAGGGATTTCGGCCATTTTGGACGGCTGACGTATGGTTTCTGTCAGTGGGTGTTGAATCACAAGAAGGACGAATTTTGCGTCGAAGTAGAATTTTCTTAATATTTAGCCCCATCGGCTTACCCTAATTAAAGGGGATTTTAGATTCTACTTCATGGTTAATTGTGGGTAAATGGACATTTCGTATTTTGAGGAATTTTAGTGTATTGGTAAATTCCTATGGTCATTGGTCCAGCCCATATCTATTATAGGATTTTAACGCAATAATTGGACGTTCACAGCATTTGGAGTGTGTAATATTGTTGTGCTGTGGATCTTCTCACGTGTTTCTCATCCTTGGAAGACTACCAAGTTAACCCTTTACGAAAAAGGTATGTTTTGTATATATTTGGTTATGTTACACACCATGTGGCTGTCAATTTCTTTTATGTTATGGCATGGTGTAACAGAATTTTAATTATTTGAGCTCATAATACTGTTTATGACTCACTGTTGAGCCAATGTAATTTTTCTTTATCCTAGATGCTGAATATTTTCTAGTTTATGTACATTTTTGGGTAATCCTATAGTTCGGGATACTTGAGTCAATGTGTATTGACATTTTTCTTTGTAATATTTTAAGGGTTTCACCCAGGGGCCTGTTAGCCCAAGATTCGTCGACAATTTTCACCCAGGGGCTTGTTAGCCCAAGATTCGTCAACAGTTTCACCCAGGGGGTTGTTAGCCCAGGATTAGACGACAGTTTCACCAAGGGGGTTGTTGACCCAGGATTTCAACAGTTGTACACAGAGGGTTATATCGTCCGGAGTTCAACGGTTTCATCGAGGGAACACAGAACATTGGTATGCTAGCCGCCTAGCTTACTTGTAGCTAGATTTACAATGATGATTCTCGTTCTGGATAGGAAGATGGGAATGCTGTGAAAGAAGACACCCTACTATCAGGTTTTTCTTATACGTTATATTGAAGGTCTCATGCGTGCATTGTTAAACTATACATTCACTTTCAACCGAATGTTGTCAAGGTATTCTCAACATTATTTATACTTTTGAGCACAGAATGTTCTAGGGTTCTTTCACTCATAACTTAAGTATTATCAAATGTTACATCGTTTAATTGATTAATATTTTAAATGTTTACTTAGTTTGAGCACTTAATGCTGATGTAGTAATCCTTCGGGTCGCAGAACACTTGGACTGCTTCCACGTTTAAGTTGTAATTCTTCAGTTATTAAGGGCTACTGCCATAATTTTACTTTATTCAATTTATTCATTATTAAATGGACCAGACTTAACGATTAAGTTAAGCAATCTCAGAAGACCCGTGTGGGGGCAGAGATTAAGTAACCTCTTCCAATCTGGGAGTTTAAGTAAATAACCTCTGTGTCTAAAGTCCTTTATGTGTTCATTTTATTTTTATATTTTTATTTAGTTGTATGAATTATACTTAATTATAAAATTTCATGGTTTAATAATTTTCTTTTGGGTAGTTTGGTCTTAACTAAAAGTTAAGCAGATATCACCTTCCAATTTGGAGAGGGTTATAAGCTTATAAGGATTATAAGTTTATTGTTTAGTTTATAATATATGATATAATATAGGTACGGTTATGCACAATATTTAAGTTAACTATTATTTTATATTTTATTTTTTATGTAAGGTGGAAATTAATATTTTGCGCATGCGTCATGCCTGGTACCAAGCTAACGACGAACCGTGCCATATTTTGATTTAATAATTTATTTTGGGTTATGCATATACATATACAGTGTAAATTTTCACTTTAATTTCCTCCAATTTTTTTTGTTGATTACCTAAGCCATTACGTAATTAGTTTGTGTATTTAGTAAATATTTTTTTTCTTTATAAAGGAACATAAGTTGAGGTTTGTCTTTTATTTCTTTCCTCATTTACTGGGTTTTTGGGGAAATAGGATCATAGTTTGGCCACTATATAGACCCAGTTGGCGCCTATTTATTTGTCTACTATTTCCGGAATTTTTGTAAGCTATCCACCCCCTAGCTGCCGTCTGAGCGACGTCGAAGGCCCGAAGGTTGACACCGGAACAACCGAAACTTGTGTAACCGTAGTAGACAACATTTTTAATTGTAGTTAATACTTTAATAAATTTTTATTTAAGTTTAAAAATTTTGGTGGAATCACCAAGTTCATTTCTTAGGTTACAAAACCCCTTGTAAAATGTAAGGATATAAAAGGTTCTTAAGCTATAAAATTAGATTAAATAGATATTTTCAAAAAAGATTATTAAATGCAAAATGAAATTTTGATGAATAAAATTGGTTAATAAATTTAAAATTAATCGAAAATTACATCTAGTTAGCCATTAAATTGCGTTTCTATAAAACCAATTTCGTAGCATTTGAGTGTAATCGCTTGCCAAAGAAACATGTACTCTAAAAATTAAAAAAAAATTAAGAGAGGCCCAAAAAGTTAACTTGATGAGTTGTAAATATTATTGTACTCAGTGGTTGAGTGCCAACTGAGGGCGTCTCTAGGTATTGAATGGGAGGACGGCCAGGATTTTTTGGTTAGTGGTAGATATAAGTAGAGTGAGAGAGCCTAAAAACTCTTAAAATCTTTTGCGAAGTCCACCGCCGCGAACCAACTCACCCAATCTAAAGTGAAAAGGCAACGTGCCGATGGATGAATTGTCGCAGGGGTATATGTGACATCGAACGTTCCCTTGGTAGCACCGGGCGACACCCCCAAGTAACCAGCCTTCTCCTGATAATGCGCGGCTCTGTCAGGAATGACGAATCTTTCCCTAGCTACTCGTGGGACTTATATGGATAAGGACAACAACAACAACAACAAAAAAAATACAAAAAAAAATCTGGATCTTTCAAGCGAAAGCAAAAGAAGCTCCGACAAAACACCGGCACTAGCGGGACCTCTGAGCAGGAGGGACAGGGCGGCGCATCCTCCGCATCATTAGATGTGGGGAGTGAGGCTGGACCTAGTTCTTCCGGCACAGGGCGGACCACTGCCAGTGAATGCTGGACCAGGGGTACGGGGGCAAGCATCTGGCCCTATCTCTACGGAGATGGAACGGAAGGCGAGTCCTAGTACCTCAGGGATGGCAAAACAAAAAAACATCCGACCAACGAATGTTGGAGCAGGGGAACGGGGGCAAGCGACTCGTCCTTTCTCTACGGAGATGGCACAAAACGCGAGTCCTAGTACCTCAGGGATGGCAAAACAAAAAAAAACAGCTAAGGCTGTGTCCAACTAGCTGGGACAAACCGGGGCTCAAAAGAGAAACCGGTCCGATACCAGCATGCCGGAAAAAGGAAAAACCAAAAGGGCTAAAGATGTGAGAGCTGCGGGTCCGGGACCAACTGGTATCACATCAAATGTGGGGCCGGATGGGACTGAGCCGGTAGCATCGTGTTTTTACACCTCTAAAGTAAGCAATATTGGGGTAGCCTTTGTACCAATTGACTATCCCAATAATACACTAAAAACGGAGCAGGGAGACCTAATATGGACTGCACTGCTCGACAGACTCGAAGAACTAGACGAAGGAGGACTTTCACCCAGATTCTCCGAAGCTAGAATAAGAAACGAGAGTTTAAACCTTTCTTGCGTTGATCAAGCAACGAGAGATTGGTTTGAGCAGACCGTCAAAAGCATGGTACCTTGGGATAGTGCTAAACTCAAAGTCATAGACTCTGGGGAAGTAATAAAACCCAAGTTTACCATGACATGGATACCGGGACCCGCAGTGGAACCGGAAAAAATAATGAAGAGATTAAGAATCCAAAATTCGGGGCTCCAAACGGGGAACTGGAGGGTTACTGGAGGGTTACTGGAAGGAAGGGGAAAGCAACTTTACATAACTATGGATTCCGTCTCTTGGGAGAAGATAAAGGAGAAGCAAGGAATACTGTTCTTAAATTTCTCCAATATCTCAGTAAAAGAAATTGGAGGAAAGACGGAACGGGCTACTCCTGCTGCTCCTGAAACTTCTCAGGCAAAAGAAACACCTACTGAGGTAGGAGAAAACATACCAGAGGAGAATCAGTCCTTGGTCGTAGAACCACAAGAAAGTGGGGCTACAGAACAAGAGACTGACGCTCCAATGGAAATAGGGGACTTGGAATCCACAGCACGCGAGCTAGGTGAAGACGAGGAGAGGAATCTTTTAGGGGACTCACCGCTGTCTGACCCGGCTGACGTGCCGAAGGAGGAAGAGGACCCTACATCAAGAAGTAGGGGGTACCGAGCCAGAAGAGCTAAAAAAAGAGAAGGATCTGGTGGAATCTTTACTTATAATAAATCTCAGCAATCTGAAGACAAGCCCTGTCTTCAGATTTTTTTTGATAAGTTTATTCACCACAAAAAGGAGTAATTAATCTAATAACTGTGAACCCAAAACTACAACGTAAACACAATACTGTCAATAGTGACAAATCAAATTCTGTACTGATGCATACGTCATCAAGGGCACAAAATATAACGCAGTGTGGTTTCTTATGAAACTAATCTACCCTATAAAATATAGTCGTTGAACTAGAAATGCCATCCTGGTCAAAACTAGTGATGAGCAAAACAAGACCAAGACCGGGTTGGTCTTGGTCTTGCACACTTGGACTTGGTCTTGCAAGCCTTCAGCTGGTCTTGCACAGCTAGGTCTTGGTCTTGGATCTTGGTATTGCTGCAAGAGTCTTGATAAATCTTAAATACTGCTACTTTGTACACAAAAAACGTGTTGTTCTGTGAATTATAGTATTTTACAACATTTTCCAGCACCGAAAAGAGTTTTTATGATATCAAGTGTTCTCTATTTGTAGTTAATAATGAAACACCCTGTATAAATTATTGCCATTAGAGGCTTAATGCACATTATAAAATCAGGAACTACTACGCAAACAGTAAATATCTTCTTGGTTTGTAATTGTAAATAAACTACATATAATTTTTATTCAAACTTTTTTTATTAAACATTTCCAAAAATATTATTTTTTTGTTTTTAAGTATAAACTTAATGTACGGCATGTAAAAAGCTGTAAACAGTTTTAAAAATTAAAAGTATAAATCCCCACTCGACCATTCATTGTTATAATATTCCAGCCACATTTATCTTTACGCATTCCAAAGTCCACGTATAAAGTTAAAATGGCCAGACTGTTCTCAGAGAGGAAAAGGAATACGCACTGATTGAAGACCAAACACTTGTGTGGAATGGGACTACCCAATAGACTCATATGATTTAATGCTAATTTTTAAAATCAACTTACTTGGTCTAGACTTTATTTACAGCTTTTTGAAGATCTCGAATTTCCTTCGGGTTCTGTGAAAATATAACTAGATCCAGTGCAATTTGTTTTCCGTAAAATCATTAATCAATACGTTAACAACCTAGAAGAATGTCTGCGAGATGTTCATTTATTCATCCTAGAGAGTAGGAGGTTCTCGAAGAACCCGATTTAATCGAACTGCATCAGAATGGCTTGATATGCACACCTTTGATTACTTAGTGCACATGGTTCCATAGTTTACCAATCTGGAAGATGTAACATTTTAAATTGTGATAATTTAGCTTACCTTTCTATAGAACTTGTAAAATATTTAAAATAACATAACTTAGAAATGATTTTGATCTCAGAGAAATCAATGCATTTAACTTAACCACTGGTTTTAGCATACTTAAATCATCTTAAGATTGCATGTAGGCAGATTTTGCTGAACTAGAAAAAACTGATGAAGAATAAGGAAGTATCAATTCCCAAGTTGTTTTTTCAACATTGTTAAACAACTAGTGGATTATATAAATTTAAATACCCCAAAAACATCCTTTCAGATTTTAAAAAGGCAGGCAATATGCCTTCAAAGAGAAGATGTAATAAACTATGGGCCCCAGACCATAAAATGGGTCAAGATAAAGTAAAAGCTATGAAGTATAGATCTCTTGAAAGAAATTAACGACAAAGATCTGATACTAACGATGATGTTATCATGAATCATAAGTCTAGTGATGACGAAGACGAACTTCCACTTATAACATTTGAAAAAGATTCACCCCAGTGATAAAAATATTAATAATAATAATGGTGAAAATAATAACAATGATGACACTGGCGTTCCCAATTGCAAAAAAGAGTGCAGATATCAAACAGAGTATATATTGGAAAAGTAATCTCAATGAATGATGATATTTTAGAGGTAACTTTTTCGAAAGCGCCAACTTCTGAGGAAAAAATTTGGGTTATTTAAACCTTTCCGCAAGTAGAAGATAAAACTATTTTTAGTTATAACAAAATAATACAATAAATGGACCTAGAGAAGAGGCACCTATAGCTTTCATGGCATCGACTCCAATAATTACGAAGAGGCTTTTTAGTTTAGTTAAAGTAAACGCCAATAATTCCTAGCCTGACATAGTTGCAGATATTTTATCAAGATAAAAGTTTAACATTTTATAACTACAAACCTTAGTAGGCTGTGGTAACAAAATAGTCAAATAGTTTTTAATTGTCAGCATTTTGAACTAAAGTATCTCCGAAAATGTCTCAGGTGACGAAAATTGAGTACAGAGCGGTTATTAAAGTTCCCCTTCCTATTCGGTAGTGAAGGAATGCGCAAAACGTTTTCGCGTGGGTCAGGAATCCCTTGAAGATGACGAAAGACCTGGACGGCCAGTGGAGGTGATAACAGAGGACAAAGTGGAAAACCTGGTGCTAAGTGACCGACGTTTGAAGGTCAAGGAAATGGCAGAAATGACCAAGCTTTCTGATACCACTGTTTGCCGAATCCTCCATGACCATTAGGGTATGCATAAGATTAGTGCAAGATGGGTACCCAAATACCTTTCGGCGATTCAGAAGCAACGTCGTGTCGAGTGTGCTCGATCGTTTTTGGAACTGTGTGGAGATGATCCGAACCCCGTGTTGGAAGCAATAGTCACTGGAGATGAAACTATGGTTCTTTATTATGATCCTCTGTTGAAAAGGGAATCAATGGAGTGACGCCGTAAGGGTGAAGCCCCCCCACGAAAATTAAGAGTCTGCCAATCAACGAAAAAGGTGATGGCTACGATCTTTTGGGATTGTGAAGGAATCCTTCTGATTGATTTTAAAGATACAAATACCACCGTTAATGGCACATATTATGCCGCATTACTTCATAAGTTGCGGGAATGTATTCGGGAAAAACGTCGAGGAAAATTAACCAGAGGCGTGCGGTTGTTGCACGACAATGCGTCCGTTCATACTGCTGGCGTTACACAAGCTGCCATTCTAGATTGCGGGTTTCAAAATATAGATCACCCTCCTTATAGTCCAGATATGGCTCCCAGCGATTATTATTTGTTTAGTTATTTGAAAAAGGACCTTCGCGGGTGACGTTTTCGGGACGATTTTGAGTTACAAGAAGCTGTTTTGGCCCATTTTGAGGATAAACCGAAAGAATATTTTTTAAAGGGATTGAATTGTTAATTAAATGTTGTAAGAAGTGCATTGAGGTTAAGGGAGATTACATTGAAAAATAATAAAAACTTGTTGTTGTACTTTGCCTCCTTCAGGCCGGGAATTATTGGCGCTTACCGAAGTTAGTGTTATAGTGTTTATTGACACATTTTTAGAATATGTTTTTATTTAAAGAAAACTTTATTTTAAGTTTTATTATAAACAATGTTTTTAGTTTTTAGAAAAAAAAATATTTATTTATGTACATGACGTCTTTTCCTTAAAAAAAAAAATAGAAAAAACCACTTCCGAATCAAGGAGATTGGGTTTCTGTTTTTTCTCTGTTGAAACCCAAAAAATGTGTTATTCAATTTAAATAAATTTCACAGAAAAGGCAAAAACGAGTTTTCCTAAAATTAAGTTGGAGTGTTTTGCATGTGTTTTGTTACGTTGTTATAAATCAATTGTTCAAACTTTTTTTTTTTAGTTTTACACCCTTCAGACTTCCCGTGCTACACCCTAACCTGTCTGTAGTCTGGCAGCACTGCAGCCTGCGGCTTATTGTACCACCTTTGAAGGTCCTACTACTTTCCCATTCACACCCTCATTCATTCCACGTCGTCGATGGTTAAACGCTAGTAGGATGAATCCCATTGTGACACGGCCCAGTGGGCACCCATACACGACGTGACCGGAAAGATCACTGCTTAACTGTTGCGAGTAAGTGGATGCACACTAAGCTCGCGGCTAGCCTCTCCGACTTGTTCAAACTTACAAACTAAAAGAGATCTTGGCAGAGATACACTTTTTTCGTTTACAAATGTCAGCTGCATAGAGATAATTAGATTTAAATTTTCAAATTTGGAACAATTACTGCAGGAAAAAATAATACTTAATTTTCTAGTGATAGTATGTCTAACAGAAATTATATTACTGCTAATATACCACCCATCAATTCCTACAACGAACCATGCAATGCAAATTACCGAAAAATTCATATTGGTCTGTTCTGAGATTTGAACCTATGCGTTGATTAATTAAAGTAACCACCTCATAATTTCAAAATGCTATTAACAATTCGCATTCTTTATAACGATTCGTAATCGCTCTAGAGTTAATTTAAATTGCATCTTATTGGCGACGAGGTTAAAAGAATTAAGCAGAAGAAGAGCAGTGCAAGTGCGTTTCGAAACAAACGTGGACGTGAACGACGACGTTGACGTCAGCAGCAGGAGCACCAGCCAGCAGGGGCAACGAAGAAACGAAGAATCGTTCTGTGTCGGTATTCAGTGTTCCTCCGTATTTGGATCTCGACTCGTTTTCATCGGAGATCGTTGTTTTTGTCACATAATCTCAGTTGTTGACAAATACTTAAATCCCTATTGGATTTACCTTAGACATGTTTTATTTAATTAACGAGGTATCGGCTTCTATTTCGCCGACATCACGTATATTCAACGATATTTAAATGGGCGCATTCTTAGGAAACTGCTGAGGAACTCCGAATACGCGTCGGAGACTACTCCGAGAATTTCTATTAGGTTTTCTTTTCTGCTGTTGACTTTTTTTTGTTTTCGATTCTCTTGCTTATTTACATGGTCGGCGTACATGGCGCGAAACGATTTTTTGTATTGTCTGATAAGGACATGTCGATGGTTTTATAGGGCATTTCTCGTGGCACGCTTTACAAATGACATATTGGAAACAGCCTAAATGATTCATTATAAAATAGAGCCATCCTGTTAGAATGTTTTCACAGCTGACGCTAGGATCCTTACTATATCCTTTTTCTAACCCTTCTGTGACGTTTTCAAGGAAAGCACGATGCACAAATACTGGTATCTAGACCGAACTTTGCACTTTCCGCGCATAACGTAACGTGGCATAAGCCAATATTATTTGATGGACGTTTGAATAATAATTATTCTTTAATACAGTTTTATTTCTAATTATAAAGATATAATGATAAGAAATAATGATACACGTTTGGAATTTTAAATAAGAGTTAAGAGGAAATCGGACCTCTCGCAAAAGCAAAAATGTTTTAAGGACTTTCTAATATAAAATTGTATTTATACGCTTGCCATTGGGAATACTTCGTAATATTATGGGTCTTGGCAATATTGAGAGCTTTAAATTTGTGCAACGATAAGGTAGTCCTTTACAGAGACGTTTAAGGAGGTCCTTTCGCCACTAATGTTAAGGTTTATCTTACCCGACCAAAAAATTAATCTTATGTTCAAAAATTTTCAAAAAATTCACCTTACTTACTCATCAAATAAGTAACTAATGGACAAATTTTGAAAAAAATCTGGTAAGCCGTTTTTGAGAAAAAAAATGTTTTGTTCAAAAATTCAAGTATGTAAAAAAGTTATCTTTCATCAGATTTTTTTCAAAATTGTTCTATGCGATCTCTATGTCATTGTTATACTGGGATAATTTTTCTAAAATTTTTAAACTTACAGTTTTTTTATAAATAATAATATTATTATTATTTCACAATAAATTATCGTTAAAACTTTTATAAATGTACAAAATTAGTCTATTTCCTGTTATTATAACTTTTTGTTGCTTTACACACTACCTAAGATTTATTCTAAACACTGAATAATCGACCTAAGATTTATTCTAAACACTGAATAATCGTAAAAAGTGAATAAAAATGTTTTAATTTATTAAATATTTTTAAATTTGGAACCTAAAACATTAGTCAACTTGGTGCTGCTAGGAATATATATTGAATTAACGTTTCTGAATCTATCCACTTGGATGTATCGTGACCGGCGAAATTTTTACGATGTTGCCAAATCGAATTACATATCAGAGAATATATGATATTACAGAATGGTTAATATAACAGCAAACATAATAATTAATTATGGGATTATTTATTGATTATACGGATATCCGACAACAAAGAACATTGTTAATAGACATGTTCAATTTTTTTGTAAAAAAATATATTATATTTATGTTTTAAATATTTATTCCATAACAACTGTACATATTCTTTAATATGTATAATATATAAAAATGTATAATGTTTAAAAGTTGTGACAATTAGATAAACGCATTACAACGCGAAATCGTTTTGAGACAATCAAAAACAAACTTGTTTTTTATGTCTATTAGATAGAGAGTCCCTATTATGCGTAGCCGTTATCTGTTTTACAGACAACAGTGTAGCTTAATTATTTATGTACATTGATGAATTATGAGGAATAGAAGAAAAAAAAATGGAGAACTGTCATTAAATCTACGAACAAGATTTCTGGGCACTGACTGTTTACAAATAATAATGGAAGGCGGGACGTGATTGTCGTATGTAGGTATGCAAACGCTCATAGAAAAAAAAAAGGAAATTTGGCAATTTTATTGTGATACATAGAGTGCGTTAACACATGAATCCTTTGAAATAAAGATGAGCCACTTAATTATATTTGCATTTGAAAAAAAAAATAAGGAGAGATTCTCGTAAATTGGCTGACTGCCTGCCGTGATTAGACGCTTCGTTACACCTCTGTCACTAGTGGGCTGGCGCGGACTGTTCTACCTCTGTCAAAAAAATAGCATCGCTTATTATATACCGTTCTTTAAGTGCATTTATGAGAAAGTTAACATATTGTATGTACGAGCAAATATATTATACCCGAAAGTTTGTTTTTAAGTTTTAATTATGAAGGTATGAGCGCGTACTAATAATTAAAATTACAAACAAAATATACAATTAAATAAAATTCAAATTGTTAAAAAAAAATACATATTTTATGATCACGCTTAACAAGCAAAACATGCTGCAACGTTTTATAATTATTTATAACTAAATTGCTTACATAATTTAATTTAACGCATGAAAATTGTTTTTTAGACTATTTTAAATCAGCAACGTTAAACATTTCATTTTCTCATTATATCTATCACTAAAAATACCAGAAACCATTTAATATTTTACAATCAACAAATTTAAATTTACTTTTTAAGAGAATTATACCTAATAAATACATAAAAACTACTATACTGCAAAAGTATGAAATAGATAAAAAATTATAATATATAACTCTCTTCATTTAGTAGAACACTAGTGCAATCCTATCCTTACTGTAACTAAAAGTAATTGAAAATCCTTTAATTTTTTCAACATATTCGTTACGAATATGTGAGGAAAAACTCTTCCTCTGGAATGGTAAGAAAACGAGTTTAATTTTTCATATATATTTGTTATTACCAAGTTTTATGTTTCATTAATTAGTTATAGCCAGCGCATATATAACTTTTACACTTTATTAGTAAACTCAAAGTAGGTAAAGTAAAAAATTACGCAATTTGACCGTCAAAATTTTAAAAGTCAAGGAAGGTAAAGTAATATTTTCTCGTGTTTCTTGTTTTCTTTTGAATCATACTGTATATGGTTTATAAACTACCTATATATCTTAAAATATAAGTCGAGAAAAGAAAAATAACGTTTTTCCTCTTTTTTTAATCATACTGCGTATGGTTTATAAACTATATATTTAAAATTATGGCTCCAGTCAGCTGATTGGCCTGATTCATAAAAATAATTAAAAAGTTTTTTATTTGAGGTTTGTCTCTTAATATTTTGTTTCACAATATTTTGATTCGATGTTTTGTAATAATTTAAAATTATGCGAATTTTGTCACACACCGTGTTTGTTTGAATATTGAAAAAATTCTAGATCTATAGATTTTTAAGCTTTAATAATATATTTCTATGACCGAGCGTTATACATATATAAATAATATCTCAAAAACTTACAAATCAGTTTTTCGTAAATTCCAACCCCGACGAGATTTTTTCGGAAATAATCGGGGCATTTTATCTGCGTTCTTAATAACTTTTAACAACTAAAATATAAAATAAATGTCCAAAACTTAAAACACTAATAATTTATATTGGTTAATATGGGAAAAAAATTATTTCACAAGAAGTTATCTTTTTAAAAATTAAGTCTGATACAAATTAAAGCAAAAAACGAACTGACTAATGAATTTAGATATTCCATGGCGTATGCACCCAAAGACTGTTTGTTTATATTACCAACATAAAAATCACTTCACAGTAAGATTATCACATTCCAGATTGGGAAGTAGGTGCCAGTTTTAAAACCGTATGTAAGCAGTATTAAAATAACCGAAAATACTTATTGGTAAAGTTTTTAAAATATAATATATGTATATTTCAAAAGTAAAATTCTTCTTGAAATCATATTACAAAATAAAAATAATATTTTTCTCTGTATCTTGAATTTTGTTCAGTCTGGCTGTGTACACCGTACAGACTACTAATCATATAAATTTAAACGTAACCCAGCTGAATAGTTAACCGATTAGGCCGATTATTATGTATACAAAATTGATTTGGTCCAGCATCGAAAAGGTTTCATTGTGAATCTACGGTACGCTCGTCAAAATGCTGACATTGCCCTAGTGTCTTTTAATCTCTCTTATTATTTTAGATAAAATTATGATTTTACAATCGTTAGAATCCTTAAGTTTTTCTCTAGACAAGAATACATTTTCACAAATTTTTGCACAGTCTTTATGATATCGGCGTATATAAATAAAAAATCGGTAAAATATTATTATTTCTCTTAGGATAATTTTTACTTTAGAAACAATTATATTAAACTTTCTTTTTGAGAATAACTCGTTTTCCTTGGAAGATTTTTAGACAACCTAAGCCATTTAAATCTAAAAATCAAAAACTACTATTTCGAGAACCAACACAATAATTATTGTATCTATAAAATGCCAAAGAAAATCTAAACTACGCGATTTTTACCCTCCGCCGCTTAAAAATATTTACGTGACAACTAGAACAGTAGATACCTCTGTGTATATACTTGGCAACAACGTATATTGTTCCGTCTCTGTAATAGCTATATCAAGTGTTGCCCTCTTTTGCTTCACGCACCAACTCTAATTAACAATATTTGTAGTTACAGAAAAGTATAATGTTTAGCGCTAGTTTTCAACAATTTTTGTGCTATCGTAACTCCATCTTGCGTTAGCGAAACGTAACTTCTGTAGGGTAATATAAATCTTAAAGAAAAAGTCTTAGATTATGACTAAAATTAATTTTTTTCTAATAGTTGAAGTCCTTATTTATCTAATAGTGAACTTTTAACTATACCTTACCGTGCAAATTTTTGAAAAAAAAAAAATTTTTAAAATGTGAGTATTTGTACAGGGTCTTACGAGAAAGTAAGACTTCAACAACAATTTTCGAATTATAATTAAGTATACTATTATTTATTGATTAGATGGAGTAGAAAAAACTAAAAATAAGGTTTTTGAAATATTTAGGTTTTGTTTTTTACAATAAAATATATAGGTTACCGTGGAATTTATTGAGAAATTAATATTAAAAAATCACAAAAAAATTTCAACTAGAGAAGAAGAGAAGAATTTTACGCAGATAGAACTTATTTTTATCAATGAATAAATGTGTAAACCGCTGTGCGCTTATTATAAAACGTAAATATCCACGCTGGTGTAAGCCCTGTTGCCACTTCCAACCTAACATCACTAGGTTTTGGAATTTATTAAAAATGATTACATCTAATTTAGTTAAATTTAATATAACTAATGATTCAAAATTTTTTGAGTTCAGTTGTACTAAAATAGGTTGAATTATTGATCGGTTTAACGTTACTTAGTATCGGAAATCAGCGTAGATGATGTTTTGGTTTTCAGACCTGCTAAACAAATTATACAATCGGTACTGTAACCTACCGCACCCAGGTACCTCAATAGTTTATTAATTTTATTTATTAAATATATTATTGCATTCTTATTAACTTCAAAATCTTTAATTTAACGAAAAATCACCCAAATAATGAAATTTTATTTACGCCACCTAATAAATAATAACTATAACCACGTCCGTAGGAGATCCAATTATTTTAAGTGCGTTTCAATAGTAACGTTGTTTTCGGTACACAAAATTTTCAAGGCAAATAATAAATTTGCCACCCCCTTTTCCACCCAAAATTCGTTTTCCCATAGGCAACTAAGACACTGACGTCACAAAAAGTCATTAAAACGAGTATAAGAACCCGAAACCAAATGAGCTCGGATTCATTCATTTTTATTACTTAATGTACAAGCATTCATTTTATTATTTGTTTACAGTTATATTTCAAGTTCAGTGTCAATACCGTTCCTCGCTCTTTCTAAACAACGTCTATCCTACAATATCTTCTATCACCCGAACACTATCAACGTCCTACGTCTTATTTCCCAACTCTTGCCGTCCCTAATTATTTCCTTCATAATATCCTTGCGGACACCCTTTGTCACGTCCTGTATTACCTAAATATTTCTACCGTACTTCTGTCCCAAAGCAGTATTAAATACCTTCCTCTCCAGCACGACGCCTCGACACAAAGCGACGCTCAACGCTGCGACGTACCTAAATCGACGCCATCACAACGCTAGCTGGAATTAGTGCATAATGTCTAGTATAGACGAATCCAATATCTGTATTTTCAATGGTGAGTCAAAAGATTTATATAACTTTCTTTGAGATACCACCAGGGTCATTTAGACGAGGGCCTGACATTTTCTTCAAAATATCAATGTAACCAATAAACCATTCGGCCTTCAGTCGTTCACCCCGAACGGCAGTTAGGTTAGTCAAATAGATGACTCATCTGTTTTCGATAGGTGAATTTAAGGTAATGCAATATTATAACAATCAATAATAAAAAATATACAGGGTTGTATTAACTCAATTCAATAGAAATTATAAAAATTAATATTTTAGAAATATACAGATATGTGCTATCTTGGATAAATTGTACAAACCAAGATGGTAAAATTTAACAGTAATGGAGGGACACCTTTATGCTAAGCCACCTATGCTATGAAACAAAGTATATGTGAAATCAACATAGTAAGGTAACCAACTGGCGAATTGGCGCTGTTCATTATTTCCGTTGGTCATCAACTCTATTCTCATCGAAATAGTCACCTAAGAGGGTACAACCTGTGTACATCTAGAATAGAATTAGACTAAATTAAAAATGTAAACATCAACATAGCAGTTAACCAATTGGCGAATTGACGCTGTTCGTTAACTCCGTTGGTCATCAACCTAAATAAGAACATACACATCAACACAGTAATTAACCAACTGGCAGATTGACGCTGTTCGTTAACCCCCGTTGGTAATTAACCTAAATAAAATATATTATATTGATAGAAAATTAATGTGGTCTGTGTTTGAACGGAACTCAAGTGAGATCTCAGTAAATAGTACCAATTGTAATATACTTTGCTAATTATTGCATTACATTTAAAGTATGAAAAATAAAAGAGTAAATATAAATTTGTATGGTCTTATTTATCAATTTGCACCAAACTTTGCATCGAATCCTGATTTACCTTAATTAACATTATCACAACGTGGGTATATAAATTATCAATTAATTAACTAGACGATCACTTCTTCGAAGAAAAAGGCCAAATTAAAAGTAAAACTTGTGAGGTAAATAATAACATTTAAAGGTACCATTTCGGTAGGCGCAACAGACGACCGCCGACGCGACATACGACCGCCGACGCGACCAAGAAGTGTCGCTTCACATGTAAAATACATACAATTATATGAAACACATTTCGCATGGCGCGACACGAGAAGTGTCGTCAAGACGACACTTCCTGGAGACACTTCTCGGTGCGAAGCTTTGCTGCGTATCGCACTCGAGGTCACTGTCCTCGGCATCGCTTTTTTTTTTGGGGCTGATTCGGTTAGAAATTTCTTTCGATCTAGGCAGCGTTGCCAGATTTTAAAACAGTATGGGTAAAAAAAACCGTAGATCTGAACAGTAGATTTTAATACAGGGGGAAATAATTAAAATTTGCAGTGTAGTAAATAAAAAACAAGTATATAAAAAACGAAAAATAAACTTTTTGTCGACCCAAATTAGAAGGTAAACAAAGAATAAAAACAAATAATAACATTTTTAATATATACTTAACGTACGGAAACAAAAAAAGAACAATGAAAAATAATAGGTACCTACTTCTTTTAGATCAGTCTGAATCAGATAATTCAAAATCGTAGTGTACATGTTCTTTTTATGATGTCCTATTAATTCTTTGTTTCGTTTTAAATAAAAACAATGATTATCTTGATGTTTTTTTTATGGAGCCAACCTAGAGTAGTGGATGCTTATTACGCTGCTTTTACTGCAGAAAATTTACTAGAGAAAATATTCTTTAACCATTTGCTGAAGAATGAGGCAAACTTAATAAATTAAGAACAAAATTTGCTAGAGACAAAAACAGTAGATCTACATAAAAACGGTAGGTCTGGCAACGCTGATCGTTCCCTCGGATGGTTATCCTGTAAGTGTCGCGCGACACTTCTCAAGCTTGCAAAATGTACCAAACATAAAATTTATGCATCTGTCGTCCTACTCGACCTTGGGGTCACTTCAGTGGTCGCTTGTTTCTTGACGCGCCTACCCAAATGGTACCTTAAGAGTAAAACAACGAGCAAATGGGATACGAGGGGTAGGCGGTTACAGTACTCCCATATGACAGGTTCATACCTCGAGACAAATAACATTATTTACTTTGGAAGACTAATTCCTTATTAACATTATAATATTTGACTTCATTTTTACGGACTTATTAATATTTAATTTTATGTTTTGTTTGATAATTAATTGTTAATTTTTATTTATGACGTTATTAAAATAAAAATACATGATTTACCAAAGTGGTATTTTGGTCTTATTTTAGAGACCCGCTAGTACCTCCCCCAAGGGTTCGCCACCCACAGTTTGGGAAACACTCCCTAATGCCTTAGTTAATGCTTATTCATATAGTTTTCATTTGACTGTTCCATAACTGCCTATTAATGGTAAAAAATTAAGATAAACACTAACCATAAATCTTTCCGCACTCAGAATCATATACTTTTAACTTAAATTCTATTGAAATAGTACTTTTACCCAAAGGACATGGATTCCATTACCTGCATGCAACTAAACTAAATGTATAAAATTGAAAAATGTTCTCTCTAGGCGTCAAAGGAAATCAAAATACAAACAGAAACGAACGTTCATATATAATAAATATAAATGTTTATTATAATAACAACTACTGCATCTACCTCACGGTAGACCACCTGAGTTTCACGATATATATGTAGCCTAATTTTATGCAATCTGATTAAATTAGAGGTATAAATCAGTAACGAACTGTAATAATAAAACATACAGGGCGTCACACGTTGATCTAACTGTTGATTTGTCTAGAAAAGAAACATGATTTAATTAATATAGTTAACATAGATTTTATTGCTCATAAAAATAAACACAGCTGCTGATATTGGTTAGAAAGTTCAATGATAGGTTAGTTTAACTAAATGTGGTCGAAAAAAATAGAGTAAAGTCGGCATATATAAAATACCAATTATTTTTATAGTGATAACATCAAAACATAAGTGTTTAGAGCTGCAATATTTCATTAATAAATAGTTCTTAGTATCTCCAAAGAGTGACAGGTGCTAAATTAAAAAGTAAATCATATTCGGTAATTTTACAAAAATAATTAAGAGAAATGCATTTTTGTTCGAAAATAAAAAATTATGCGTAAAAAACTTTACTAATATCATTTAACTTCAGAACATCAATATATAATTACATCTATGAATTGCAAAAATCGCATTTTCTGCACTAGTACAAGCTTCGTGAGTCCATTCATTGCAGATTACGCATTGTACCCATATTTCTCTACTTCGGCTCGAGGAAAACTTTTCTTGGCAAAACATACACGTGATATCTTCATCGGTTGACTTTTTATTGTAGCAGCTTGATGGCAGATCTTCATCAGATGAATCATCAACTACTGGTTTAGATTGTGAATCAGAGGAACTAGAAGTGACATATTTTTTCGTGACTTTGCGCTTCTTGGTTTGTAATCCACTAGGTCCAGGTTCATCGAAAACGTTTCGGGTAACTTTTTGTCTTGAGAGATTAATTGATTGCTCCAGTTCTTCCTTATTCGGTATCGAGGTAATTATTTTGGAACGTCCACATTTCCTTCCCCGAGTTGCTGACCTTTTTGTTAGTTCTGGCACTGGAACTATGTCACTAGGATAAACATTAGGCGAGTTAGTTTGCTCTTCATCAGGACGTGTATTATCGTTCGGCAAGTTTTGATTTTCTTTTTGCATTTCGGCAGCAAATTCTGCGTCTGTGAAAATATTTCTTCTTAAGGGATAGATCCCAGTGGCACTAAACCCTTTTCCTAGATTGCACTTTAAGATAGGCGCTACCAAATAACTGGCAAATATCAAAATGTGTTACTGCACGTTTTTCCGTTCTCATGAAGATTCTCACTTCTTCGTTATAGAAGGTCTTTAATAGCATCCCAGGCAGCACACTTTGGTATAAATTACGTATTTTTTTAGGTACTACCATACGTATGAATACGGTTGATGTACTACCAAATATATTCGTGAAAATGTCCACCTTATAAACGTCGATTACTAAGAATTTATCCACCTATAATTAAACGTTTTTACTATACGTCTATATTAGATTTATAGTTGTAGTATATTTATACGAATTCACTTTGGTATAAAATACGTTTTTTATGTACTACAATATACGTATGGATGCTGTTGATATGCTACCCAATATATACGTGAAAATGTCCGCCCTATAAACGTATATTTTTTTATTTTTTATACGTCTAACATTACTACTTTATCTACCTTTAATTATCCTGTTTTACTATACGTCTATATTAGTTATATTTGTATGATTTTTATTAATGTGTAAAATGCGTCTACCTGATATTGTTTTAAGTGTATTTCAAACACAAATTAAATAAAGTGATCAATACAAAATTTCTAAAAGAGGCCATGGAAAAATGTTAATATTTCTTAAATGATAGTTTGGATTTTATCCATAGCAGGTGTGTATACACCAGAAATAGGCATTACTCGTGTTTCTATTTTGGTTGTAATTTGCCTAAATATTTAGAAAAATTTTTTGATCACTTGTTATATGTACAGAACAATATTTAATTAAAAAAAAATAAACAATAAAATACTAAAAAATAAATAAATACAAAAAAATAAACACTAAAATACTAAATAACAAACTAAACGAAACTTTTCTTTAACTAACAAAAAATATATATATGAAAATTAAAATCTTAGCTTAACACTTTGGATGTGTTGTGTCCTAGACGGGCCTTAGCTAACTTAAGCTAATCTTGCATGGCACACCCAATCGTTCGGTCGGTTAAGTCGCTTGGTTCACCCTCATTCCTATAACCAAAATATAACTCAATTTCAGGTGAAATATTTTCTAAAAGCTCCGAAGTTAAATTTGTATTATTTTCTTGGAAATTATTATAAATAATAGAATCAGATGATATATTAATGTCCGAAGCCTTATTAATGTTATCTTTATTGGGAATAAAAAAAAATTGATTTGACTTTAAAGCGCTATTTTTCTACGTAGATGACGCAGAGCACAGGGTTATTTTAGACATTTTATTGAATAAAAAACAACTGACCAAAAAAAAGGAAAATAAGTATGCTTGGAATAACTAGGTAACCTAAAAAATACGTATAAAAATAAAATAAACAAAAGTAAGGTTATGTTTTAAAGTTTCTATAAGCATTTAACACACTGTACGTACCTATAAAACAGTAGTTGTTGTAAAATGCAACAATTATTAAAGGAGTAGCTAAATTAAAACATTAATAGAAACTTACCTATGCTTTTAATCAATATCGTAAAAGCCCAGGACGCCAAAGCAACAAAACGTGTACACAAATGAAAATGGACGAACCGATGAACCTGCTCCCACAAACCATTCCCTACACTGAACATGATCAATAATACTACACATACGCATGAGTTGAAATGAGAAAAGACCGTACCACTAGTACGTCATCCTCCATCCGCCATCTAAAAATAGTTCCATTTGTATGGGGAATTTGTTATAAATATTACAGGTAATATAATTAAAAAATATATGGATGAATGCAAATAAATATATCTATAAGCTTTTAATTTAAATAAACCTAAATATATACATATTATTTACTTCTGTCTACTAGTTCATCGTAAACTGGTATTATGCGTTAAGGTGACTTATATTTAAACGTAGAATAATATAGGTATATTAACTCGTATCGACAAACAAAAGCGTTTCATTTATCTGTTAAAAAACGTTAAGTATAAAAATGGTAGATGGTAAACGTTTAAAAAATCAACCAAGATGAAATTTAAACGGGAGTTATAAACGAAGAAAACATATTGTAATATAATGTAAATTTATACGAATTTAATTTAAATAAACCTAAACGTATATTTAGGCCCACTGTATATAAATAGTTCATCGCAAACTAAAAATAGTCACATATTGTTAACTATATTTAAACGTAGAAAAATTTACAATTATATACCATAGGATGTATATAAAAAACGTATAATATATCGTTTAAAACACGGTATGTATAATAATCGTAAACTGTAAACGTATACGGAATCAACCAATACCAAAATTAAACGAGTATTACGTATAAAATACGTTAGTTATACTAATGTGTGCTGCCTGGGATAAGCATAAAATAGTAACATGATTATCTTTGGCTTTGACAAATACATCTAGATTTCTAGTGTGAGTGTAATGGCCGTCCAATATCAGCAGTATTGGTTTTGTTGCTGAAGGTTTGGCGTTTTCTAAGAAGTGGTTAAACCATTTTGTAATTAAATCTGTTTGAACCCACCCGGACGGGTGAAAAGCAAACAGCGATCCTGGAGATGCCCCCTTTATTAGCTGGCCACTTGCTTTTTTGCGCGGAAAGATGATCATGAGTGGCACAAAATCATCTGTTGCACTCATAATCATTATGATGGTTATAAGAGAGCCTCTCTCTGCTGATGTAATAGCACCAACTTGTCGTTTGCCTCCAAGCGATACCACTTCTGGGCAGATGCCAAGATTGATTGCACAATAGACAATCCCGACTCATCTACGTTATATATTTGGTGAGGTCCATAATTTCGCTCTGTTATAGTCTTCTCTAATAAGTCCCTATTAAAACCAACGGCTCTTGCTAGGGAAGTTCCAGTGGGTTTTTGTAAAGCTAGTGTAGCCTTATGCCTGTTCATAAATGACAAAAACCAATCTTTTCCCACAGATTCGCGTAAAAGGGAGAATAGATGTAGTATGTTGTTACGCTTAGCAAGTTGAAATGCTAAAGATCGGACATCCCTTCTTGTCAGGCCAAAAAACTTTTGATCCATTATAAGTAAATATCGAACTAGTTTCTCTTCTAACTCCGCTGACAAAATTGGCTTTTTGCTCAACTTCGTTTTACTAACAGTTGCTGGAGGCCATTTAGTGTTACAGAGGTGAAAAAGTGTTGAGCGTGGAACTTTAAATTTTTTCGCTGCGACCAAATAACCCATATTTTTGTTTTTACTGATTTAATAACGTTTTGCGTTTTTTCACTCCATTGTTTTCGCTTTTTCTTCAAGGGAGTAGCCATTATTTCTGAAAATAAAAAAATTTCATACTTTATACTCGGCGGGTAATATGGGATACCAATAGGGCGGGTAATATGAAATATTCCATATTACACGCTACACAAAATGTAAACAAAACAAGTACTCTATTTGTTATTACGAAAAATATCAAAGCAAATCGTTAAGATCTTATGCCTAAATAAACTTACCATGCGTTTAAATAACTTTATTTAAGCAAAATGTAGTCACAAAACGATTTTAACTGGCACAAACTTTAAATGCGTGAAAATCATAACCTCACATTTTTCGGCGTTGGTGGCGTCTAGCGGCAATTTTATTTCATGCCAACAATTTTAACGAGCATTCTAATGTCATCATCACCTTAGAGATGGAGCCACCCAGTTTAAAATTATAAAGAATTCCATATTACCCGACTATTCCATATATGCCAACTTTACTATACCAAATGGTTGTAGTGCTTTTTCTTCTAAGTAATGTTTTACTTTAAACCCTAAATATTGAAATATTACTCCTTTTTTTCTGTGGTTCAATTGTCTTCTTTACTGCCTCTTTGGGCCACTTCAATCAAGCACAAATTATTATTCGCCTATCATGTTCAATCCTTCAACAACTCTACATATCCTAATCACCTAATATGGAACTACTTAGTTTCCAAAAGCTACTTCAACGTTTCCCCCAAACATCAAACAAGAGAAAGTTGTATTGAAATTTGGCATGGTTTTCCTCACCTGCATGTCAAATGGCACCATCAGTCATCTTTAAGTCGCCACAAAGCGCCACGGCAAATATTAATAATAGTTTTCGCTTCCTCGGACATGAACAGCTTTTGGGGTTAAAATTAAAAGTAAGGTGGTGAATTAGGGAGAGTATTATTATTAGCTCACTTTCCGGACTAGTAGCCCAACATATCTACTATTCTCTTGACCCCTCAAAAAATCTTGCTGTCCTAAAGTGGTTGATAATATGTTTCTAGATGCACCTATTTTTAATCTCCTAGATGGCACCTACATAGACTTCCACAAATAATGACAGGAGAAGAAAAAACCAAACATTTAGACAAACCATAAAAATGTATCCCCTCAGGCAGCTTTGACGTTGTTAATTTATATGAGGGAATATTACACCTTTACAACTTCCATTAGAGATTGAAAGTATGAATGTCTCTTTCTTGCTGATGAGTCCTAATAATAATGAATTTCTTCCAAGAACGACAAGCTTTTTAGTAAGCAAAATCAAAGCTAGACTGTTCTGTATCTGTAACGTGTGGAGGGTGGGATACCTCACGGCCACTTGGGCCTCACTAGGCCCATTGTGCATCCTAATAAATTGATATGCACCTCCTAGCTCGTGAGTTAGTCTACAAAGTGTATGTAGTTGACAACGTCGCCAAGAGTTGCTTTTCTTTTATATGCTGGTATGAACACAACTCTTCTAATAAATTATTTATTTATTTACGGGCAAGCCCATTTCAATTACAAATTACAATTATAAAAATTAATTAAAATATCACAAATAGTTATGGTGCTGTTGCACAAAGACATCATACATGTCATGCAAACTAGAAACATTTAAAATAATAACATAGGTTAGTCGAAGGTTAAAATAGAGAAAACACGCAGTAAAACATTAACATTAAAGCTCAGTATTACGTAATTGAGTTTTGAATGATGAAAATGGAATATTGAATAGCCTGAGATCATTGTGCAAGTTAGCTAATTTAAGCATTCTTGGAATGCAGCTGTTAAAAGCCTGGTTTTGATCTATAAAAAGGTACATAAAATGTTTGCAGTTGCCTAGTTAAACGAGTTTGAACAAGAAAATTTATTTTTCCAAGAAGTTCAGGACAATAACTTCTACTATTTATAATATTAAATAACAAACTAAGGTCTCTTTGTTTTCGCCTAGTTTCCAAAGAGGGGATGTTCAGAAACTGTTGCATGAAATCATATTTACAATAAACACCCAATTTAAAAGCTATATGTCTGAGAAAGTTGTGCTGAACACTTTCTATTTTCCTACTATATGTTATATAGTGTGGAGACCAAACAGAAGAGCAGTAGTCAAGGTGAGGTCTGACTAACGAACAATAAAGAACTCGAATTGCAGTTGTGTCAGTAAAATCATGGGTCAGCCTTTTGATAAAACCCAACATTTTCATAGATTTGTTGACAGCAGCAGATATGTGTTGATTGAAGCTTAAAATTGGATCGAGAATAATTCCAAGGTCTTTAATTTGATAAACAGAGTCTAAGATATGACCATTTAAGTTATAGTTAAATGTAGTTGCAGGTAGGTGGGAATGATAAAAACGCATGATATGGCATTTATTGGCATTCAATAAGTTATCGAGGTGAGACTCAATTCTACGGGCATCATCATGGGTTTTAACAATTTGGAAAATGTTTAAGTCATCTGCAAATAATAAAGCTTTGCTGTTGCGGAACCAATAAACTATATCATTAATGAATAAGTTAAATAGTAAGGGGCCTAGGTGTGATCCCTGAGGAACACCTGAGGTTACTTGAAATAAGTTAGAATAGTGTCGATTTGCTCTAACCATTTGGGTTCTATCAGTTAGATAGCTGCCAATCCATTGCAGTAATACCCCACCCAGACCATATTTGTTGAGCTTTTGAAGTAGGAGAATATGGTTAACCCTGTCAAAAGCCTTGGAAGTCAGTATAGACGGAATCGATTTGTAAACCTTCATCCAAGGCTACTGACAAGAAGTCGATATAAGTAATTAAAGGACCCCGCAGACTTTCAATGGAAATTGGGTTTCATCGAAATTGTCCCATTTTTTGCAGGGAGCGAGCTTTTGACATCCTGACCAAAAGTCCTTATGGGTGGAACAAAATCCTATGTAAGGATTTTGAGTTATTTGCAAAAGAAGGCCTCGATTTTGACGAACCTCAAAAATCGTAAACACCGGGAAACAACACATACAAAGAGGTTAGAGTCTTTATTTTTTCAAAGTCTTGGTCCAAGAAGTTATTCCAGAATGATTAGCAGTCATTGAGGGAGACGCTGTGTATGAGTGCCCATCATTAGGCAACTCACAGGATGGTCCTGAACAATTTCGGAAAAAAATTGACCTTTTAACCAAACTTTTCTAAGTGTGATTTCCTGGATGAGGAGACCAATGTCGAGATTTTTCGCACAAAAAAATACTTCACTTTCTTCCACAAAGGCACTGATAACTGATTTGGTTCTATTGAAGGACACTATTCAGTGATCTTGAAATGTTTTAAGTGACGATTGAAGACTTTGTAAATATCAACAATGTAGAGTAAATATCAACATGAAAAAAGGTTACGTTCCAGAAATTGTGCCTGGTGCAATCATCCATGGACTCAAACAATTGACAAACCTGAATCAGGATTGATTAAATGGGGGGGGTCCGTGCAATTTTCTGAGTTATCTACGAAATCTTCTGGTCCAAAACACGAGTTGCAATTGAATTTTTGGTTTTTTCTCTAACTTGCCACGAAATCAAGGTTAGAAAAGTTTGTTTAAAAGGTCAATTCCTTCCTGAAACTGTTCAGGATCATCCTGTGAGTTGCCTATTGACGGGCACTCATACACAGCGTCCTCCATCAATGACTACTAATCATTCTGGAATAACTTTTAAAAAATAAGGACCCTAACCTCTTTGTATGTGTTGTTTCCCTGTGTTTACGATTTTTGAGGTTCGTCAAAATCGAGGCCTTCTTTCGCAAATAACTCAAAATCCTTACATAGGATTTTGTTCCACCCATAAGGACTTTTGTTCAGGATGTCAAAAGCTAGCTCCCTGCAAAAAATGGGACAATTTCGATGGAACCCAATTTCCATTGAAAGTCTGCGGGGTCCTTTAACTCTGTTGATTTTCAAGCACAAAAACCATATTGTTTTTCAGTTATGAAGCCGGAGCAATCATAAGTAAGGTAATCAGTTATAATGTTTTCAAACAATTTAGGTATTATGCTGAGAATTGAGATGGGTCGATAATTTTTGATGTCAGATTTGCTACCCGATTTGTATATTGGGATAACATGAGAAAGTTTCCAATAATCGGGAAACTCTCCTGTGTCGACTGATTTGTTGAAAATATGAAAGAGAGGGCGAGACAGTATGAAGCTGCAATTTCTTAGTAGGATGGGATTAATAGTGTCAGGGCCTGGCCCTTTTTTATATCAAGGTTTGACAGTTTATCGTAAATGGTCGAAATTGGGATGTAGTCTGAAGAAACATTAACTTTAGATTCAATTTGGCTATCGTTTAAATTTAGGATATGTGTAGTGTAGAGTGACGAAAAATGCCTTGCAAAGAGATTAGCTACTTCACTGCCGCAACATGCAAGAGAGTTCTCCAAATTCATTTTATCAGGTATGCTGTTATTTGCTCTTTTACTATTAACAAAATTCCAAAATGATTTAACGTTAGTCTTAATAGAGGTTTCAACAGAATTTATATAATTTGAATAGCATTCTCTGGATAAAAGCTTACATTGTGCTCTTAACTGACTAAATATTTCATAATTATGGGTAGTCCTGTTATGTTTATAAATCCTGTGAGCAACCTTTTTATCATTAACCAAGCTCCTAAGCTGCGAGGAATACCAATGTGGAAATTTTTTCGTAGAAACTTTCCTAATGGGAACAAATAACTCAATTACGGAAAACAGAGCGTCATAAAAAATGGAAATCATCTCGGAAAGTTCCTTATCTCGAAAAAGCCCGTCCCAACCCGTGAAATTGGCGTTGCGAAAATCATAATAACACTCATCACCGGGAGCCACACTTTTGTTCAACATAAATTGTACTGTTGTTTCCAGAGGAGGGTGATGCGCATCAGGTGAGATCAAAATGTCGTCGGCCAGGAGCACTGTTAGTTCAACAGGGGACAGAACTAGGTCAAGAATAACACCCCTTGTGTTGAAGACATTGTTAGACTGGAAGATATTGTACAATGCATATATATTCGAGACTATTTCGATAGCACTTTCTTCAGCCAATGAAGATGTGGGTTGAGCTGTAGCTGAAGAACAGAAATCTTCAATTTGCCATATTGCCGTAGGTAGATTGTAAGCTCCAAACAGGTAAAACTGACTGCCTGGATATTGCTCGTTTAGGATTAACAGTTGATCATAATGAAGTTGATATAGGTTAGCATGAGATTTAGGAGGAATGTATATGGTACCTAAGATGTGTTTGCACTTACTTTGGTCCAGGTGAATAAACAGTTGCTCGATTGAAGGGTTTGAGTTGATAATACTTGAAGAGAATTTTTTCTTAACAGCAATTAAAACACCACCTCCTCTGCTAAAGATGCTTGTCTGGGTTGTACGATCCTGTCTGTAGATGTTGTAATCGTGTAGGCCAAGTTCGGCATCGTTTATCTCGTCGGTAAGCCATGTTTCCGTAAGAAACATCGTATGAACAGTTTGAGGCATTAAGACTTAATTAAGACTTAAATGAGAGCGTTGTACAATCGTAGGATATATACTCGATGATCTCATCTTCGTGTTCGCGCCTCCTGCAGACTGCGGATTGTAACAGCCCCATGCAATAAAGATGCTTCTTTAGTTGACAGAATGCCTGTGATCAGGCGCAGATTGTGTCTACTTATAGAGGGTTGAAAATAATCCTCTTGTCTCTGATGTTTTTCTTTGGTTATAATTTAGTGACTCTTGTGGTATTTTCCAAAAAAGTAGTTTTTATGATATTCTTTGATTTTTCTATTTTATTTCTTTATTTATATCCTTTAAACCCTCAAAAGTATAAAGATAATATTAAGTCTAATATCTTCCTTTTATATCTTCTATAACTGTTTATGTTAGTAATTTTTTTTTTCAGCATTTAAATATATTATATATATCTATAAAAAGATAGAACATTTTAATGATACTAATTATATGTTTTTCTATAGAATCACCTGCAATCTAGTGTTGGATAAAAATGGGTCGTCCTGTATGTGCAGTCGCCGCCTTCAAAAGATCTTTGCTACATGCATGTCTATGTCTGACCGAGATTCCCACGATTTTATTATTTATTACTAATAGCAATAAAATTTTTAGTAGATTAAATTACATTTGGTTTAACGGTTTTTGGATCGAGATGAAATTATATTAAATTTCTTTCTTTGAGTAGGTACTTTTTTTATGTACCTACACATTTAATTTGGTATTGTGAGCAGTGTCGGAACATAATCAAAATGTTTCAAAGGATAGAAAAGTATTTGTTTTAATTTATTAATTTAAATTTTTAGTAAATTCAAAAGACGAGTAATTTCTTAATGCCAGCTAAATTTTTTGTTGCAGTTTTTGACTTGCTAATGTCTCTGGGTACAAATTTGTAATATGACTGATTTTTGAGATACAGGGTTTGGAAATTCTCATGAATTTAAAAAAGTCGTATCTAATTTACCTAACCTGTGCGGCCTGGAGTCATATACAGCAACCCGTCATAGCTCCAGGCCGCACAGGTTAGGTAAATTTGTTTAAATTTTTTAAAATTTTAATTATAATAATGGAATATTTGGACACGTGCTTTTATATCCAGCGTTATTTTGTCCTGCGCTATTTTTTCTTGCGCTACTGATAGGACACCAAAATATAATTATTTATAAGCACATTCGAATAAAAAACAATGCATGAAACACGGACGAAAAGTGTTTTTTCGTACTGCTACGAGTGCCAGGCTCGACCACGCTTCGCCTGCAAACTTCTCGTCATCACTGGAAAAACTCATCTTTTCGTCCTTATAACATAAACTACTATTAATCCTTTTTTTTTATGTGGTT
>OV651813.1:113323885-113346241 GCA_927349885.1 Psylliodes chrysocephalus | reverse complement strand
TTATTTTCGATTATTTTTGATTATTTTTGATTATTTTTGATTATTTTCGATTATTTTCGATTATTTTCGATTATTTTCAATTATTTTCGATTATTTTCAATTATTTTCGATTATTTTCGATTATTTTCGATTATTTTCGATTATTTTCGATTATTTTCGATTATTTTCGATTATTTTCGATTATTTTCGATTATTTTCGATAATTTTCGATAATTTTCGATTATTTTCGATTATTTTCGATTATTTTCGATTATTTTCAATTATTTTCAATTATTTTCAATTATTTTCAATTATTTTCGATTATTTTTGATTATTTTTGATTATTTTTGATTATTTTTGATTATTTTTGATTATTTTCGATTATTTTCGAATATTTTTATTTATTTTCGATTATTTTCGATTATTTTTGATTATTTTCAATTATTATTGATTATTTTTGATTATTTTTGATTATTTTTGATTATATTTGATTATTTTCGATTATTTTCGATTATTTTCGAATATTTTCGTTTATTTTCGATTATTTTCAATTATTTTCAATCATTTTGAATTATTTTCGATTATTTTCGATTATTTTCGAATATTTTTGAATATTTTCGATTATTTTCGATTATTTTCAATTATTTTCAATTATTTTCAATTATTTTCAATTATTTTCGATTATTTTCGAATATTTTCGTTTATTTTTGATTATTTTCGATTATTTTCGATTATTTTCAATTATTTTCGATTATTTTTGATTATTTTTGATTATTTTTGATTATTTTTGATTATTTTTGATTATTTTCGATTATTTTCAATTATTTTCGAATATTTTCGTTTATTTTCGATTATTTTCAATTATATTCAATTATTTTCAATTATTTTCAATTATTTTCAATTATTTTCAATTATTTTCAATTATTTTCGATTATTTTTGATTATATTTGATTATTTTTGATTATTTTCGATTATTTTCGATTATTTTCGATTATTTTCGATTATTTTCGATTATTTTCGATTATTTTCGATTATTTTCGTTTATTTTCGATTATTTTCGATTGTTTTCGATTATTTTCGATTATTTTCAATTATTTTTAATTATTTTCGATTATTTTTGATTATTTTTGATTATTTTTGATTATTTTTGATTATTTTCGTTTATTTTCGATTATTTTCGAATATTTTCGAATATTTTCGTTTATTTTCGATTATTTTCGATTATTTTCTATTATTTTCGATTATTTTCGATTATTTTCGATTGTTTTCGATTATTTTCGATTATTTTCGATTATTTTCTATTATTTTCGATTATTTTCAATTATTTTTGATTATTTTCGATTATTTTTGATTATATTCGAATATTTTCGAATATTTTTGAATATTTTTGAATATTTTCGAATATTTTCGAATATTTTCGAATATTTTCGAATATTTTCGATTATTTTCGAATATTTTTAATTATTTTCGATTATTTCCGATTATTTTCGAATATTTTCGGATATTTTCGAATATTTTCGAATATTTTTGAATATTTTCGAATATCTTTGAATATTTTCGAATGTTTTCGAATATTTAATATCTATTATTTTTTAGTTATTTTCGATTATGTTCGATAATTTTTAGTTATTTTCGATTATGTTCGATAATTTTCGATTATTTTCGATTATGTTCGATTTTTTTTCGATTTTTTTCGATTTTCGATTTTTTCGATTTTTTTCGATTTTTTTCGATTATTTTCGATTATTTTTGATTTTTTAGAATATGTTGGTTTATTTTCGATTATTTTCTATTGTTTTCGATTATTTTCGATTATTTTCGTTTATTTTCGATTATTTTTGATTATTTTCGATTATTTTCGATTATTTTTGATTATTTTCGATTATTTTCGATTATTTTCGATTATTTTCGATTATTTTCGATTATTTTCGATTATTTTCGATTATTTTCGATTATTTTTAATTATTTTCGATCATTAACTTATTCGATTATTCTCGAATAATCGATTATTAAATTAATTGATTGCTTTTCGATACATCGAGAGGTCCGATTTACTTCTATCAATCAAACAATTATAAAATATTCAATTTTTCAGAAATCGATTAGTTTCGATTAATCGTTAAATTAATTGAAAAAAATTAAATTAAATTTTAAAAGTAATGAACTGACAACAAAAAAAATAGGTTAATTATAATATTCGAATAAACAGATTTAAAAAACGGTTTTTAAAATATATTTTGTTTTGAGATTTTACATTATAATTTTGTAAATTTAAGATTAAGCTAAGTTCCTCAAATGCTCCTCAAAAGAATAAAAATTAAATTAAAACTTAAATTTTAGCATAATTTTCAAAGAATGTTGTTGTCTGTAACATATTTTTTATTAGATTGAAAGAAAATCAATTTTTTTTGTACTTCCTTTCAAATTTATTATTCAATTACTAGGTCATTAGATTATTTCAATTTATGGATTAATCAAAATCAAATATAATAATTATATTTAAAAAATCCAAAGTAATCGATTAATTGATTGAATATCGATTTTTCCCAACCCTTATTGTATCCTTATTTATTTCAATAATACAGGGTGTTAAATAATGATTGGGGGTATTTCTAAACCAAATTCAAGTTCATACAAACATGTATCCAAAAAAATATGATTTTAATGATATGTAGTGTCAAAATTTTGAAAAATTGTTTTTTTTTATTAATATCTCAAAGATCCTTTCGACTATATTGTTGAAATTTGTAAATGTTATTCATTGTGACGCTAATGTAGCGCCAACTAGATTGTACTTATGAATTGCTGTGGCGATTTCTTTTAAACTTTGTCACCTTGTATTTTAAAATCAAACTTTTATGACAAGTTTATATGAACTTTTATACAAATAAATGAATTTGCTTAAAACATACACATTTGAAAGTACGGCCTATCATTAAGTAACACCCTGTATTGTAGAAATAATTTTTTTTTTTTTCATTAAATTAAATTTTTTGCTTATTTCTTAGCAGACTGTTCAATGGTTATGTGATCCCAATTTGAACAATCCAGTAATAATTGCCAACAAAAAAAATGTAATAGCAGTTAGCCATAAGATCTTCCAATTAGACATTTTTTATTTTAAAAAGTAAAAATAATTAAAATTAATAATTATATTTACTCTTAAAGGTAAAAAGTAACATCTACAAAATTATATAAAACTACTCCAGAAAATGTTGGATCTCTACCTATTGCCAAACTATCTTTTTCTGTTTTTGATGTTCATCTTTGTCCAAATCGACTAGGTATTGGTCTAGAAACATTTGGTTCGCATTTGCCACGCTTTCTTCGTCTTCGTTGACGTCTATTCCAAATTCGTCTAGCAGTTTTTGGATTTCAGAAGCTTCTTGTTCAGCTGAAAATACATTTTTGGTTATAAAACAAATCACTAAACCAATAGATAATATATTGATATGGATTCCTGATTGGTGTGCTTTGAGCATCAGGAAGAATATCACCCACTATGTGAAATGTGTTTAAGTTATAAATTTGTAAAAAAAAAAAAATTTAATTGGTTGTGATAGTAATTGTGATTTTTGGATAGATGTTGAATAAGGAGGGGTACCATCCAAATTGAGAGGAGGATCAAAAGTTTCAACGATCCTCAAAATTAAACAATTTTAGTAGTAAAATTGTTTCTTGGTACCAAGAAAACAAATTATAATATACAGAAAATCACAGTGAAGATTAATCATTATATATAATGTTATAATAAATGGATATTTTGAAAATCTGATTATTATTGGATACAGATTTTGAAAGAAATAAATAGTATCGCACTAATTGAACCTATCAAAGGAAAATAAATCCAAAAGATAAGTACTTTTGAATTGATAAGTTGTCATTGATAATGACATACTTTACAATAATCTACAAGTTTTAAAAGCATTCAAATCAACAGAGAATACTAGCTGGGAGCAGATCAATAATTTATTTTGTATTGAGAAATTACAGAAATCCGGAAGAAGATTGAAAACATATTTTTTTTATTATTGTTATCAGTTTTAACTTGTTTATAAAATTTCAGAGAGAAGCACACCCTCAGGAGTATTGTTCCTGGTGCTCAGAGCTACGCCGGGGCGGAAATTCATATCAAGTGGTGCCCAACGTGGGGCTCGAAAGAAACTGAGAATACGAGAATACATTCCGAGTTTTGACTCCGAGAATTTGAGAATACGAGACGACGCGTTGAGACTTCAATAAACCGAAAAACTGGTGCAGGTGCAGGTTCAACACCAGGTGCAGCACGGAGCAGAGTGTTGCAATACAACAAAGTTGGTAAGACTATCAATTGTAACATATCTGCCATTGGTTTTTAAATAGGTGTTGGGAATATTCATTAGAAAGGTCGTCTGATTAGGGCTTTAAAATTTATTAATTTTTTTTTGAAATTGTGACTTTACGTCATATTTGACAGTTCAAATAAATAATAAGAAAATGGATCTAAGAGATGGGAAAAAGGTAGGAGCAGGAGAGGATACTGAGATAGTGGCAGTTGTAGAGGGTATAGTAGGTGAAGAACAGGGACTGGTGATTTCGGAAAAGGAAGATAAAATGATGCAGATGTTTTCGATGATGATGCAAAAGATAGACTCGAATAAAGAGGATTTGATGAAGATGATTAAGGTAGATATGATGAAGGAGATTAATGATAATAAGGTTGATATGATGAAGGAGATTCAGGATATTAAGGTTGATATGAAGGAGATTAGGGATAGTAAGGTTGATGTGATGAAGGAGATTAAGGATAATAAGGTTGATATCATGAAGCAGTTAGGAAAATTTAGGGATGAAGTTAGTTGTAAGGTGGAGGACATTAGTAAGAGAGTAGAAAGTCAGAAAATAGAACTAAGACAGGAAGTTGAGGTAGTTAAAGTGGAGACTGACAGGAAGTTGGAGCAAAATAAAAAAAACATTAGGATAGAGGTTATAGGAAGAATAGATGAGATAGAAAAAGTACAAGACGAAAAAATAAAAAGAATTGTAGGTACAGAGAATAATGATAATCTATTAAAGGTACAAGAATTGGTTAAAAGAATATCAGATGAAAGAGTTAAGGGTGTAGAGGATAAGATTCAGGGATTAGAAAATACAGGTACAGTAAGAAATTCAGGTGTTTTTCAAGTAGGAAAAATGGAAAATAGATTTGATGGGGACATATACAAAATTCAACCTAAAGTATTTGTAAGAATGTTAAAAAATAGGATAAAGAATTTGAACATATTTAAAGATATAAAAGATTATATTAGAGAATCATTAAATAAAAACGTACTAATATAGTTTTATAGTAGGGAAAGAGAATTTGAGTCTTATGATGATTTTGAAAAAAATTTTTTAGATAACTATTGGGAAGAAGTAGCTCAATCAAATGTCAGGGAAAAATTATATTTTGGGAAGTTAAATGATAAAATGATATAAAATATAGCCAATATGCGTTACAATTATATAATATAGCACAATATCTTGAACCTCCAATGAATTAAGAAGAGATTGTACAATATATAGCCAGACATTTTAAATTTGAGATAACTGAAACAATTATATTACAAAATATCAAAAATATGAATATGTTGAATAAATATTTAACACGAATTGAATAAAAGGTTAGGAAATAGTGAATGGGAAAGAAATAGAAATAGTGGACGTGTAGAAAGACGTGGGTTAGGATACAATGAGTTAGTAGAGAAACAAAACAGAAATAGACCATGGCAAAATAAATATAATATATAAAATATAATATCAATTTAATGATCAAAGACAGAATAATTATGATAGAAGGGGAAGAGATGAAAACGAAAGTAGAGTTTTTAGAAATAGGTGGGATGATAGAAATAGTGATAGGGTAGATCAAGATAGGAATAACAGAAACCAACAACAACAACAACAACAACAACAACAACAACAAAGGAATTACAATAATGAACAGAATAGGAGAGTGAATAATATTCAGGTGACTGGAGTAGAGGAAAAAAACAGAGAGCAGGAACATATTTCAGATCAAAGGGGGGAGGAGCATTTTTTAGGGAGCGAATAAATAAATTAAAAGTAAATATTTGCAAATATGAACATCCAAGAGAATTCATCAAATTGGGGGACAATTATAAAAACGATGTAGATGATTCAATGGGAGTAATATTTATAAAAGGTAAAGTAGGAAAAAAAATTAAAATTCTAATAGACGCAGGGTCAGAGGCATCATTGGTAAATAAGAAATTGATAGATGATGAAAATAAATTTACCATAAAAATACCAAAAATTCAATTAGTAGGTGCAAATGAAAAAAAAAATTGTACGAAGTTGGGAAAACGATTATTTTAAATATTGAATTGGGTGGAAAAACTATGATAGAAAGTCAATTATTAATAGTTGAAAATTTAATGTATGATCTGATGTTAGGAGTAGATATTTTAAGTAAATATGAGAATTGTTTGTGGGAAGTTAGAATGAAAGAACAAAGGAATGCAGATAGGTATAAGGAAAGGATGTCTAGGAGGATAAGGAAAAGAGTTAAGTTTAAAAAGGGAGATTTAGTGATAGTGAGGGCTTTAAGAACATCTAATAAGAAACAATATATATGTGCAAAATTATTATTTCCATATGAGGGACCTTACATAGTAGACAATGAGGAAGGTGAAAATAGTTATGTATTAAGGTGTTTAGATAATAATAGAATTCGTGGTGTTTTCAATATACATGATTTGTATGCATATGAGGCAGGTTTGGTATAAATTTGTTTCATAAGAATAGGAATTTAATTATAAATTGTTAAGATTGGCAGATGTGTTATGAGAGTTAGTTATGCCAATAGTTGAAAATTGTTGTTTGAAATTTTTATAAGTACAGGGTGTTGAATTTATACCTGTACATATAATAATTTGGGGGATTGATATGGATTCCTGATTGGTGTGCTTTGAGCATCAGGAAGTATATCACCCACTATGTGAAATATGTTTAAGTTATAAATTTGTAAAAAAAAATTGAATTGGTTGTGATAGTAATTGTGATTTTTGGATAGATGTTGAATAAGGAGGGGTACCATCCAAATTGAGAGGAGGATCAAAAGTTTCAACGATCCTCAAAATTAAACAATTTTAGTAATAAAATTGTTTCTTGGTACCAAGAAAACAAATTATAATAGACAGAAAATCACAGTGAAGATTAATCATTATATATAATATAATAAATGGATATTTTGAAAATCTGATTATTATTGGATACAAATTTTTAAAGAAGTAAATAGTATCGCACTAATTGAAGGTATCAAAGGAAAATAAATCCAAAAGATAAGTACTTTTGAATTGATAAGTTAATTGACAGTGAATTAATTTTCTAAGTTGTCATTGATAATGACATACTTTACAATAATCTACAAGTTCTAAAAGCATTCAAATCAACAGAGAATACCAGCTGGGAGCAAAGCAATAATTTATTTTGTATTGAGAAATTACAGAAATCCGGAAGAAGATTGAAACATATTTTTTTTTATTATTGTTATCAGTTTTAACTTGTTTATAAAATTTCAGAGAGAAGCACACCCTCAGGAGTATTGTTCCTGGTGCTCAGAGCTACGCTGGGGCGGAAATTCATATCAATATAAATAGTATCTCCTCTCTAGGACATTGTTGGGTATGTTAATGGTGAATTATTACATTGCGACCTAAAAATATATCCCCTTTTGTCGATAATGCAGTAAGGGCATAATCTCGATACCTACAATGACTCTTCCATGGAAATGTAGGATTTGAAGAGTATCTAAGTTAGGTCAATTGCTATTTGGTTTGCTCCTAAGTATTTTACCCTTGGATTCTGGATTACTACACATTCAGTCAGAATGCAAATAGAGGATTTATCTTCCTCCTCACAGAAACTGCACTCAATACCTTCTACTAATAGTAGTTTAAGATGTCTTTTGACTCAGAAATGACCGGTAAGGGTCCCTATTATAATGCGTAGCCTGTTCTTGCTCATATAGGTACATGCTTTTGATCTATCCTGGTTATAGTCACTCAAAATTATTTAAGCCTGTCTTAGGTCCAAGAGACTGTCCTAATTATCGGTTCTTTTACTGCCCAGTTCTTTTTTAATCTCTCCCAATATTGTGTTATTATTGATACTGCGAAACGACTCAGATTTTACTTCTTTACTTGCGAAGATAACCTTCATTGCGACCGTACGATAGATTATCTTTGGACCGCTGATGCGAACACAAGGTAGTCTTTGTACTTTTGAGACAGTAGCTCTGGTAGTAGCCAAACTAGTTCTGTTAATCTAGGCTACAGCTCAGAGATAACAGCTAAAGCCCCGTAAGTGATGATTGGTCTTACTGTTGCTGTATACATATATCGCAAAGTGTTTGAGTTACAATCCCATCTTTTTCCCGGCAATGTTCCTGGATACAATAAGTCTTGTGTGGAATTATTTTTTAGTTCCTACTCAGGGATATTCTATATAAGTTTGTTGTCCAGGGTTATGCCTAGATATTTTACTTCTATTTTCCGTTATATATAATATCATTTCTAATTTGACCATTTTGAGATTGAGATTATTGTGTAACTATATGGTCTTGTTGATCCTTCAATTATTTCTCCTTTTCTGAATTTTTCTTCATTATCTCATCCTCTTAAACACAAACCAAATCCATATACATAAATAAGAATTGATGATTTTTCATGTCGTTTTGATCATCTTCAGATAAAAATGTTAGAATATTTGGATTTTAAGAATAGAAAAAAGAAATAAATTTAAACTTACTTTCTGGTTTATATGACACTAAAGTATTGAAAAATTCTTCCAATCGCTCGTAATCATCGTTCTAAAAAAAACAGAAAAAATTAAATATTTACTATTTAAAACTTTCTTGGTTTCATTGCTCTTATATTTTATTATATGTTTGGGAATAGGTCGCAAATTTAAAAGTTTTGAGGAGATTGCAAACGATAATAATTATTGATAATAAAAAATGTTTAAAACAGAATATGGTAGAATTTAAATGAACTTAGAAATAATATTATTGGAGGAGAAATAAAAAAAGGTTTTTTTTAATTATAGAGTCAAATAACTGGTTATTAGTACAACAAAATTTTGTTATCTATTTTATTTAGTTATTTTTTTTTAAACTCAGATTTTAATTATAACGCCATTGATAAATTCTTATTTTTTTTGTAAAAAAAATCTGATTGATTTTGCACAATATCAGGTATACAAAGTGGTCCAGGTTATATCGTCAAGGATTTTACCAGCCTATAGTTTTTAAAAAATAAAGGTAGTTTTTTGATCAAATATAGTCTAATTTTGGATCCTTTTTGATTTTAATGAAATTTTGACAGTTTGATGACAACTTTATGAGATGTCTGTCGAATAACTTCCTCTTTATCCACTAATTCCAGTGGCGTGCTGACCAAATATCGCACAGTAGATTCTTTGATTTTTTCAAAAATTTTCAAATGAATTAACAAAAGATAGAGATAGATAGAGATAGAGGTAGAAAAAAAAGGAAATCAAAAGCAACTGGTAAAAACCGGACGATATATAGTGGTATAAAAACAGTTAACTTTTCAATAGTTTGAGTTTTTTCATTTTTTTTTAATAGATATGAAATTAAAAACAACAATTAATTGTCGGTCCGGCGGGGTAAAGGGTAGAAGTCGAAAATGGCGAAAAACGGGATATGTTTTTTATCATTATTTTAATGTCTTTATCGATATATGTTCGAAATTCCATGAACTTTTTTGTGAGTAACGATATTTGTCGACATATATCTTAAACCAAAGAAATAATAAAGCACTATTTTTAGCGAAAAAGGATATAATTACACTTAAGTCGAAACTCCCAAAATATATGAGTAGAATAAGACATTTATGAAATTTTTCCATTTGGCATATTTTTCATATTATATGAAATTTTTCCGAATTTTTCATATTTTTGAATTTTCAGGATATCTGTAAGAATTTTACAAATAATTATTCCTACACAATTCAACCAAAACATTTTAATATTTAGTCTTGCTAGTAAAGTAAATTTAAAAGATCTTAATTTGTGTTGTTATGTAATAATGTAATAAAATATTTACTTAATTCCTAAGTACTAAGAATTAACCCAAAACCATTGGGGTCGTTTTATTTGTTCCAAAATGGAACGGCAAGAGGAGGGGAATAATTATTAAAAGTTTCCTTTAAAGTTGTGTCGACAATTTTAGAGTTAATTTAAATTTAGATTTTAAAGTGTGCGAGTGTGTCTATTTAAAATGTCAAATGATATTAAAGTGTCGATGTGGATTAAACCATTTCCAGAGTTGTCTATGGACATGGGAAAAGTATTCTGCTCAGTCTGCAGCAAAATTTATTATTTTCAAAACCGTACAGACTCTTCATTCTAATAAAAACTGTTTCAAAAAACTGATATTAAGATTAAAAAGCCTCACAAACTAAACTGCAAAACCACCAGTTAGAGGCAAAAAAGGCTTATGAGGTTAAAAAACATGATAAGACTATAGCTTTTGAAGATAAGAAGCGCTTATCTATACTTTTGATTTACAGCAAAACCTCTATTGCATTCTACAAACGCCAGATCTGGACTTTTAATTTTACAATGCGCGAACTCAATTCAAAAATATGTTTTTGTTTCATGAGATATGCGACTATTGGAAGACGAGAAGCAAATCAGATCGGGTCTTGTATCTACAAACATTTTACGACCATACCTTTGGATGAAATCACAGAAAGTACTTTAGACTCTGACACATGTATTGGTCAGAATAAGTACAGCCATATATACTTATAATGTTATCTTTGTTAATTAAAATGAAGCCATCTCTGGATTTTTTAAATCACAAAGTTTTGTTCCGGGTCACACTCATATAGAGTGTGATTCGGATCATTTAGTCGTTGAGAAAAAAAAGAAAAAGTATCCCATTTCCATTGAACATCCCAGAGACTGGATTCAGTTGGTAAGGTCTTGTGGTAGCTCTCAGCCATTTGACGTCACCGAAATGACTTTTTCAAGTTTTCTGCATTATTGAGGCAATATTCCAAGCAATGAATGGTCAAAAGATGTATTGGAAATATATCAAATGGTTTAAATATTCTCAGGAAATAGGTACAGTAGACTAAAAGACTTCTCTAAAGGATGATGAACCATTTAAGAAGATTTCGGTTTTTGGGAAAAAGAAGCATGCCAAATATATATGTTCTTTCTTTGTCTTATAAGGGACCAGTTCCAATATCAGATGAAAAGAAAAAACCTATTGAAAATTGTTATTTATATTGATGTTGCTTTCCGTATATTTTTAGCAAACTTTGGTTAAAAAGTTTACTGTAGTTACCGACACAATAGCAAGTGATAATAGTGCACCTAATTCACCTAAATAATCATTATCTTTAAAGTTTAAGGTTTTGAAGTGTAGAAGGATACGAGTCATTTTTTTTGTCAAAATAAATGTGCAAAAGGATATATGTTGTTTTTTTTTTGTTTGAAGCATTTTGAGGTAACTTCAATATTACAGTTTGAAACATGTGTTTTTGAACTATCTATTGCCATAATAAAAGTTTCAAAAAATCCCCAATAAAATTATATAATCTCAATTTATCTCAAAATGTCAATTTGAGGTGCGTTCGGGCTACGCACTCTTTTCACTCTATTCACTCCTAAAGTACCGAAGGCGTTCGGAAACGGAAGGAGTTAAAATAAAAGTTCCTTTTTGACCGTTCGGAGATCATGTAGTAGGGTGTGGATCAGGCATGTGCATAAGGAGATTTAAATTGATAATAAGATAATTCTGACCGATTCTTTAGTTAAAAAGCTTTTTTTGGTTCCTATCATTATCATTAATATGGAAAAATCTTATACGGATGTTACTAATAAGTAAGTACTATTTCATTTTAAGTACTGGTATGTCACATTGAAAACTGACTCTGAGAGTAAAAGGAGTAAAATCATATGTGCACTCCGTTTACGCCTAATTACGCCACTCCACTTTGGAGTGCGCAGTCCGAACTCACCTTTGGTACTTTTTCCCTTTTTTCCTTTTTCTCGCTGGGCCGCCAATTGTCATTCGCTCAGTGATGTAAAATTTAGGGGATGTAAAGATAATGCATCCCACTGTAGCACCCTAGTGCACTAGATAAAAAGTGAGAAGCGAATCTTTCATTAAAATTTGAGGCATTTAAATTGCAGAATAAGTATCAGTTTGAAACAGATTTTTCCGACCGATTTATATCTCTAAAATAACGGGTATTTAATTTACAATATTAAAACTAAATCTTACTTCATTATTTGCAGCCACTTCTCGCTTTGCGAAATCATTGTCTGAGTCCTGTACAAAAACTGGTTTTAATAAAAGTTTTTCAGATACATCAGGATATTCTTCATCAATATTTTTATCTAAACGAGCATTTACTGGATGTTCATTTACACTATCTACAGGTTCTTTTATCATCTCTAAAGAAACTTTATGTGGAGGATTGTACTCTTGCCTCAACTGCCAAGACCATGATACATGGGTTATCACCCCAATTAAAAGAAATGCACCCAATACTGCACTACCGTTCATTTTTAATTTCCTTATGGTTTTAGTTTAATATCTAACTAACTAATAAACTACTTAATTAATAATGAATTAATTTAAAAGATTTTTATTGTAATATTTTTGTATATCCTGTGATTAGAATGTTATCGAGATAAAAATATCGAGTTTCGTTATCAGATTTTTTGCGTGAACGAAAAAAATATTACACAATAGTGGTAATAAATACAAAATGAGATTAACATTCCCTTTGTATTTGCTTGCGTCCCAAATTTTGTTAGAAATCACTAATTTCATCTATATAACTGTAAAAAAATAAATAATAAGGAAACTAATAACGATTTTTTTTTTTTAATATTGATAACACAAACTCATTACCAACGGCAAATTATAAAAAGTATTAAATCTTACTTAGTTGAAACGCTCAAGGATCAATATTAATGAATTTGCCTTTGGTGTAATTTATTTAACACTTTGTATATATGGTACCTTGACATTTCTGAAATGGTAATCAATTTCGCTAGAATATTTCCACACATTAAAATGTTGATCAGCGTATAAACTATAAGTAAAATGTATGTGTAAAGGAATGAAAATCAATTAAATTATCATTATGCTAAAACGATCACAGTTAAATTCAAAATACATACAATGGATGACATTGTTGTTGGTTTGGAATAAATTTGAAGAATTTCTGTAATGAAAAGTAAAAAAACAATGTAAAACGTAAAAGGTGAGAAGATCATATTATATACAGGGCAGTTCAAAAGTCTGACAAGTTTTTTTTTATAAAAAGAATTAACTTATAATTACGATTTGGAAAAGATGATTAAACTAAAAGGTTATTGAGAAACTTTTGTCGATTTAAATTGATGAAACAAATGCTTTCGTTTATTATCGATCCCCGATTTTTCTTATAAAAATTATAAAATTATAGGGTAATAATGAATAGGATTGGTTTTTTGTATTTTAAAAAAAAAAGACATTTCAAATGTCTGTGTCCTTAACAGTTAGCGTACTGCCGCCATTTTGATTTTATAAATGGCCACCTAGATAATAAAAGTAATATAAAAATTCAACTCCTCAAGAGTGAATTTTAACCCCAAAAGCTAAGCTTGTCCGGGACAGGGACGGCTATTACTAATATTATTTTCCGTGGCGCTCCAGGGCAATGGTGCCATTTGACTTACAGGTGAGGAAAACTCGGAAAACCTCACTCAACATCATGATCACATAGATAAGCGTACTTCTTTCTCTTTTTAAAAATAATTTTGCCTATTTATATAAGTTTAAGTTTATTTATGTAAGCTTATTTATGTAAGTTTATTTGTGTGATTTTATTTACGTAAGTTTATCTAAATTTATTTAACTAAATTGATTTAAATAAGTTTATTAAGGTAAATTTTATACATGTAAGTAGGTTTATTTATATAAGCTTATTTAGGTGAGTTTATTTGTGTAACTTTATTTATATAAATTTATTTATATAAATTTATCTATATTTGATTTCCTAAATTTATTTATCGAAATTTATTTACATAAATTTATTTATATAAGTTTATATGTATAAGTTTATATATGTTAGTTTATGTATATGGGTGTTTATTCATGTAAGCTTATTTATGTGAGTCTATTTTTGTAAATTTATGTATGTAAGTTTATATATTATTTTTTTATTTATTCTATACAAACGTGCCTACTGGTCTTATTACAAGGATAATATAGAATATAAGATATGCGTTTATTTATATAAGTTTATTTATGAAAGTTTATTTATGAAAATTTATTTACTTAAGTGTATTGATTAGTTTATATAAGTTAATTTATGTAAATCTATATGTAAGTAGGTTTATTTATATAAGTTTATTAATATATGTTTATTTATGTCAGTTTATTTATGTCAGTTTATTTATGTAAGTGCTGTTATGTAAGTTTTATTATGTAAAATATAGAAATTTAATTGAAAATTATATAAATTTAGTAAAAAGATGGATGTCATGCCAACTTTTGAAGAGATGTTGATATTTGAAAATATGAAATAAAAAAACAAGTTAAAAATATGTAAAGAATTTTTATTTTTAAAATGTGGAAGCAGAGGGTTAACTTAAATAACAGAAAGAAGAGTTGAGCTAAGGAGCAACTGCAGGAGCGCAAAAATTATGATAAGCAGAAGCGGATAAGCAAAGTGGGAAATTGGAACCAGACAAGCAGAGCGAGAAAATACAAGCAGACAGAGTAAAGGGGCCACCAAAGCAGAAATAAATAGGAAGCCATTTTTTAAATAAAATTTAATTCTTTTATTTTTAAATTATTTTTTGTAAATTTCAATTGAATTTGCAGGTTTTGGGATTTTCTTATATAATTGTAAAGTTATAATATACAGAGAGAGCCTGTAATTTAGAATAAATTCAATAGTTCAAATACTGCTTTTTTTTTGAAAATGCTCGGACCCGTCGATTAGTATTTGCAATCGGGATTTTTTACATAGGTACAATAATAATGTATACAGGGTGTCCCAGTTTAGAGATATGACGTCACGTTGGTTTTATTAAATGGCAAAACTATCATTTTGATAGCTACTTTTACATTCAGTTGTCATGATGTCAGAAAAGTCCGCTTACATAAATGCTGATATTTTTCTTCATTGGTTGAAAACTCGTTTTTCTCCCCGCAAGCCACTTGGAAAAGTGCTGCTGATCCTAGATGGACATGCTTCGTACACTAAATCTATAAATATATTAGAATTTTCTGAAGAGTATGATACAATTGTCTTGTGCCTGCCAGCTCATACTCACTTTCTGCAGCCGTTAAAGAGCTATTATACTCAACCTGTAACAGCTTCATGAAACCAAATCCTGGAAGAAAACTTGTTAGGCTGCAGTTTGGTGAGTTGTTGGATTGCTCTTGGAACAAAGCTGCTACTGTACAAAATGCTGTGTCCGGATTTAGAGCAATAGGTATTGTGCCATTTTGACCAGTTATGATTCCAGAATACGCTTACCTTATGACAGGGAAAAACATTGACCCTGTTCCTGAAAACAATTTACCGTCTACCTCGCAAGATAGTAGTAGTGCCGATAATGTCAACAATAATATATTGTCCACCAATAGTTTTTCAGGAGCCAAGTTGCTCTTATCCTATTGACAAAGTGATTTTTGTGCCTACGTCTCCAAAAACTGTCACACCTGAAAAACTGCTAGATCAAATATCACCAGTTCCTGTTTCTACTGAGGTAGAAAAGGTAAAGAGACGTGGACGCCAGCTCGCCGAGATTCTCAATACACTAGAAAATATCGATGCTGTTAAGAATAAGAAGCGTCGAATGGTAGCCAAAGCAACAGTTCCTCTAAAAACACAAAACGATACTCCTACAAGAGGGAAGCGCTCATTACATACAATAATAATGTATACAGGGTTTCCCAGTTTAGAAATATGACGTCATCGTTGATTTTATTAAATGACAAAACTGTCATTTTGATGGCTACTTTTATAGGGTCTGTAAAGTTATACATAACCGCTAAATATCAAATTTTTATTCCTTACCAATTACAAGAAAAATCAAATTGGAAAATGTCATTATCATTTTATGACAAAACCAGTAATGTAGGTATTAAACAAAAATATGGTATTGCTGTGGTTTTTATCAAGTCAATATATTTTTTTAGGCATACGTTTAGTAGAACATAATTTGTTTAATTATAAGTAAATTTGATTCAAAATTTTACCCAAAACTGTATTATAGAATACAACACATGCGTTCCTTGTTAAATATATTTAATGTGTAGGAAACCAATAGAACAAAATAAGAATTAAATAAATTACAAGATTGATTTAGCCAACATTTTTACATATCTATATTTTAGTCAATATACTAACAATTAATTTTAGAGTGATTTTGAAACACTGTAACGGTTGGAACCGTTTTCGTTATTTTGACGCAAACATCTCTACTCTAATGTCATTTATCGTTTATGCCTTGCGTCAAAAGTTCATTTTCATTTCGATTGTCAACGAATAAGTTGATTTAAAATTTTTAATTATCTGGGTCATCCGATGTTCTAAATAAATTTTATCTATCGTATAGGCCGTCTGATTTTGTAAGCCTGGCCTAGACGGTTTAGAAGTTTAGTTCAAGCTGTATTGAAGAAGTTCATTTCGAGTCATAGTTTAGAAGTTTAATTCAAGATCTATCTAAAACTGTTTATGCGGATTTCTGTCAAGAGGTTTAGTTCAAGCTGCATCTAAAGAAGTATGAAATTTGAGTTTATGAAGAATAATACCTGTGTTGTCCGAAGAGTATTGTTCGAGTCTCTTTGAAGAAGGCCTAGAATACCGGGCAAATCATCCCTCTTTGTATACTACCTACTGTTATAACAGATAAGTTTTTTGAATAAATCATCTAAAATTTGAATAAGTTAATCTCTGTGAATTAGAATTTGTTGCGACCTTATCTAAAACTTTAATTTTAATATCTTAATGGTTAGTGATTTTCTATATTTTTATCACTTATCGATAGTCAAGTTTAGTAAGTTTTAAATATAATGGTGCCCAAAATTCTTTTTTAAAGTAATACGAGTTATTTAATAACCTGACCCACTCCCAAAATCATTTCAGCTTATAACACTATAAAAAAATAGATAAAATAACAAGTATCATATTACAACACTTATGTGTTTATTTATTTTTTATGGAAATATTTATTTTCTATTTCGTCACTATCAAAAAGTCCTACTGAGTCCCGATTATTTTATTTATGGCTATAGTATCTCTTTCTTTTCTTTTCAAAAATCTTTATTACTATTTATGTACAATATCTACATTACAAATAATATATAAATACATTAAATTATCGATAGGGGTACTTCCGTCTGTGCATTGGAAGTGTTCCTGCCTATCTTCCTCCTAGAGGCACCGATGTTCTGGTCTGCATTTATGTATTATTTTTCTTAATTGGATTATATCTAAGCATCTCCTTATTGAGTACAATATCATATGCCTTTTATGTGGGCTAGCAAGAGCGATAGTTGAGAATTGATAAGTTTTTGTATGATTTTACTGGTGAGTGTCTTCCCTGAAAAACCTTAAAAAAACAGGGTTGTCCTTGTGTGTGTGTTCGTCTCAAGTTAGTCTTTGTACGTGACAAAGCCAAATCTACAGGCTACACAGTGAGATCCCTATTTAATATCGACATTGGAGCACTGGCCGCAATTTCTGCATTGAATAGTGACGTCACCGTGCAGTCTTCCGTCCGACCAGAGTTGATAGCTAGTCGGCTTCGAGATTTGGCCACAGAATAACCACTATTTTGGCTATTCAGTGTAATTCTCGCTGCTGTGAGTCAGTTAGTAGCAGCGCCCAGTCCACGTCCTATCGTCAGCTGAGGGCTGTGTTAGTCTTGTCTGTATATTGTGAGGGCTTTATGCAAACATCCATGTTTCCTGTTTGCACCATCTCCTTCGTGGATTGTCATTATATCCTCCTTGAGGTAGTTAGGTAGGCAATTTTCGTAGAATTTGTTAGCTATTCTGAGGATGTGTGCTTTAACAGTTTCCATGGATGTTTGCATCTGCATGTCGTTGATTCTGGCATAGCGGTTATACCCCAGAGCTAACCTCAGACACCTATTCTGAATTCTTTGCAATTTGTTGTAGTGACTTTCAGCCATAGAACAGAAGACAGGACCTCCGTATATAAGGATAGGGCGCATTACTTGCTTATACAAGAGAAGCTTGTTGTTGATCGTGACTCCGCTTCTTCTGTGCAGAAGCGGGTAGAGTATTTTTATGGCACCCTTGGCTTTAGCAACCCTATCGTTTATATGTTGTCCGAATGTTAGTCTCCTATCCAATATTATTCTTAGGTATTTTAATGTGTCTTTGGCCTCGATCGTTTGGCCTTGAACTTTTAGTTTATTGATTATGTGTTCAGTGTGTCTATGAGATAGGGACATGCTCTCAGTCTTATTAGGATTTATTTTAATTTTATTTTTATTGAAATAGGGGACTAACACTCTGTTGACGTGGATGTCCAGTCTTCTGTTCGCAATTTCTGCAGATTGGGATGACTTGTAAACACAGGTGTCGTCGGCGTACAGCGCCGTCTGTATACCATTATGTCCCATTGGCATGTCATGGGTCATGATGGTATACAGGTGCGGCGCCAGTACTGAACCTTGAGGTACTCCCGCCATAGCCGTGTATGGTCCTGTTCTAGTGTTACTTATTTTGATAAAAAATTGTCTGTTATGTAGGTATGTTTGTATTGTTTTTACAATGTACACAGGGTAATCATTCATAAACATTTTGTGGATTAATCCGTCAGTCCATACAGTGTCAAAAGCCTTTGCAGCATCCAGCGCCACAAGTACCGTTTGTTGATTTAGGTTGAACCCCTTTTTAGCTTGATGAGCTATGCGTATAACTTGGGCAACTGTGCTGTGGCCGGCCCTAAACCCGTACTGTTCTGACGGAATAATTTGATTGTCTTGTTCGTAGGTTTGGATTCGTTTTAGTATGACTTTGTCTGTTATTTTCGCTAGTCCATTTAGGAGAGAAATGGGGCGGTAGCTTTCAAGTAGGTTTTTACTTTTTTGAGGTTTTAGTATCCGGATAATATTCGCAACTTTCAGGGCTGCCGGATAATACTGAAGTTTGAGCACCGCGTTTATTAGATTATGTAATTGTACAATAGCCTTTTTTGTTATATTTTTAAGTAATTTGTTGTGAATGTCATCGGGTCCTGGAGCCCTCTTACTGGGAGATCTTTTAATTATTTCTCGAACTTCGGAGGGGTTTGTTAGAGCGTATGGAGGGATGATTTGTGTTGACATATTGCTTATGTCTTTAGTGATGTTTTGGATATCGTTTTGCTCTTGGTCATTTTGCTGTGTATTTATGAAATTTCCCTGGAAGAATTCACCGAACGCATTTCCTTTCTGGGCGTCCGTTACGTAATTGTTGTTATTATGTCTCAGTGTGGGAAGTTGCGAGAAAGGTTTTCTGAACCTCCTCACCATTTTCCACGCTGAATTGTCGTGTATATTGATAGCTTCTAGGGTCTTTTTCCACGTTCTATTGCGAAAATCATTTATTTCAGCGTTGATGTGCTTGCCTATTTGTATCATATTGACCCTATCCGCCTCAAGTCTGTGGGCTTGCCATCGCCGTCTGGTGTGGTTTTTATGCGTTATTATAGTGTTACCGTTGGTGATTTTGTTTGTGTGAAATATATTATCACCTCGCATTATGTCTTTATGTATTATGTCATTCTAGTCAACTCTTCAGTAGAGCAGACTGAATCTTGTTTGGACACTTTTTGTGCTTCATAATACATAATATTATATTTCGACAAGAGATGCAGTTGGACACCAAATTATTGTCAAAATAATTATGTATTGTTTGCTAATCTAACTAATAAAACTTCATATTTTTTATTTTAAACGGAATCTTGGTTTATGATTTAAAATAGAAACTGGTTAGATGGTAGGTTTCATTTTGATAGGGTAGAACATATTAATGTGTGTACTAATGGACTTCTTAAAAATACACGGTTTGGTTTGGTCACTTTGGCTGCTTCAAAAAATCCAAACGGATCGACTTAGAGTACAAAATAGCATTTTTACTCAAACCAAATATGTGTTTCATGTGATAAAATATTAAAAAGTAAGATTCTAATTTCAAGTCCATTTTGTCAGTTTGGATTTTATAAACAAAGACTCAAAAACCTTATTTTTAAAATAACAGTAACTAAATAGTTGAAAGTAAACACATTGATACTAACAAACATTACTCACAATATTTCGTAGATTACCAAAATTCAATAATATAAAGGGATTTTCATAAAAAAATAAAGCTTTATTCTGTCGCCCTGTTTAGTGTTTTCTATATTAAGTGTATCCTTGATTAAAACACCCTGTATCATATCGTACCTTTTTATAAATAAGAATTTACAAATTACGTGATTTCAAATGGTGTTTAGTAGTGTCAGGTCGAGTTTTAAACATCAAATTTTTTGTCAAAAATTGTGTATTTTGGAATAATGTATTAGACAAAAATAGATCAGTTTTGCTTTTCATATGTTTTTTTAACTAGTTAGTGTCATGGTTAACTAGAAAAAGAGTGCAAATTATTTTTAATTAATAATCTAAACTTAAAATCTCCAATGTCCATTAGCTGCTATAGCTTGTTCCACTGTGTGGCGTCGTTATTAAGGATATCTAAGTGACAAAATGATGATTGTATTCCTTTTATTTGCACCATACTGTATAACGAAAATAAAAGGCCTTAGGATGGAACTTTGCGGCAGTTCTGTCATCGGAAGTTTATTTTATTAGACGATTTCCATTTATAATAGTTTCAACGGTGATTTTTTCTTGTATATTAGTGCTATAAAATCGCATTTGTGTGGTATGCAAATGCGTACTAAATAATTGGAGTAGTAAACAGCCGTATTAAGTGCCAATTAACACTAGTCGTCGACGATTAGATGGGGAATTCAATATCATTAAAATTACTGTTCGTTTATGAGTTTTTACATTCGGATTATAAGAGTTAAGCCAAAGTTAATAGAAACACTTCGTATTAATGGTATTTATTAACGTATAATATTTAATTAAATATTACTTTAGAGGAAAATGATCAGCGTGCTTCATAATTATAATGATCGTTCGTTTTCGATATGGATATTATGAGTTTTTCGAATTATTATAAACACGGTTGTTGTTTTACTTATGATGATTTGTTTTTTTTATCGCGCCAGTATAACTAGCATAATTTCGCAATGGACTCATCCAGTGATTTTTAAAAATATTTTTATCATATAATTTTGGCCCGCTATAACACAGTTGACCAGGTCCAACCTCTCTGCGACCTACCCTGTGGCTACAATTAAATGTTGAAATTTGAATTTCGGGACTAAGGTGGATTGTGACGTGTACCAATAGAAACAGGCTCTATTTTGCAATGTTGCCATATCGATAAAACTAGCAATATTCCTTGTCATTTATTATGTTTAAAAGAAGGATAGAAGTACCGATAGACGGTTCCGTTTACACCGAGTACGGAGTACAAAGACGAACGGTCTTTTCCTTTATCCTTGCCAAACTATATAAAAAATATTCACAGCCCAAAAAAAGAGAAGAAAAAGAAGAATATAAAATATAACCTTACATTTCAATCATTTAGTATTTCATTGCGAATACTTATTGTATTATCAGTGGTTGCCTCTAATTCTATTGTATTTATTTTTGGAAAAGTGTTAAAGTGTATTTAAAAAGAAAATGAATCCAGGTTTTGTGAAAGCAGATTCCAGAAATTTAAGTAGATGTGGAGATGGTGATGCAATTTTATTCATCAAATACTGAACACTATAGTGCCGAGATGAAAAATATTAAAACTGAGAGGTAAGTAAACTACTCTACTGGTAAAAATAAAGATTTTCACGAATACCGGAATATTTTAAAACATTTTTTCTAATTTTACGATAAAACTATTTATTATGATTACTATTTTAAATTTGTCTTTCATACTAATAAAATATGTACATTTTAGAGCATCAAAAGAAAAGTATGGAGACAATAAAGTAAGTTATGTTCAGTTAAAAAGAGATGGCAACATATGTACCATTAGAGCCAAAATTACCCCTGAACACAAAATTCACAAGAAACCTTATAATGTTGAAGTGAAAATTAATGAAGAGGATGAGAAAATTCTCAGTTCTGCATGTACTGACTGTGCAGCTTCCTTAGGTAATTATTAAAGTTAATTTACCTGGTATTTGGTAAGAGTAATAAATAACTGTTGTGTTAAACAAGATGAAA
>OV651813.1:113259741-113323385 GCA_927349885.1 Psylliodes chrysocephalus | reverse complement strand
TTAACACTTTGTATATATGGTACCTTGACATTTCTGAAACGGCAATCAATTTCGCTAGAATATTTCCACACATTAAAATGTTGATCAGCGTATAAACTATAAGTAAAATGTATATGTAAAGGAATGAAAATCAATTAAATTATCATTATGCTAAAACGATCACAGTTAAATTCAAAATACATACAATGGATGACATTGTCGTTGGTTTGGAATGAATTTGAAGAATTTCTGTAATGAAAAGTAAAGAAAAACAATATAAAAGGTGAAAAGATCATATTATATACAGGGTAGTTCAAAAGTCTGATAATAAGTTTTTTTTATTAAACGAATTAACTTATATAATTACGAGTTGGAAAAGATGATTAAACTAAAAGGTTATTGAGAAACTTTTGTCGATTTAAATTGATGAAAAAAAGATTTCGTTTATTATCGATTCCCGATTTTTCTTATAAAAATTATAAAATTATAGGCTAATAATAAATAGGATTGGTTACTGTATTTTTTAAAAAAAGACATTTCAAATGGCAACCTAGATAATAAAAGTAATATAAAAATTAAATTCCTCAAGAGTGAATTTTAACCCCAAAAGCTAAGCTTGTCCGGGACAGGGACGGCTATTACTAATATTATTTTCCGTGGCGCTTCAGGGCAATGGTGCCATTTGACTTACAGGTGAGGAAAACTCGGAAAACCTCACTCACCATCATGATCACATAGATAAGCGTACTTCTTTCTCTTTTTAAAAATAATTTTGCCTATTTATATAAGTTTATTTATGTAAGCTTATTTATGTAAGTTTATTTGTGTGATTTTATTTACGTAAGTTTATCTAAATTTATTTAACTAAATTGATTTAAATAAGTTTATTAAGGTAAATTTTATACATGTAAGTAGGTTTATTTATATAAGCTTATTTAGGTGAGTTTATTTGTGTAACTTTACTTATATAAATTTATTTATATAAATTTATCTATATTTGATTTCCTAAATTTATTTATCGAAATTTATTTACATAAATTTATTTATATAAGTTTATATGTATAAGTTTATATATGTTAGTTTATGTATATGGGTGTTTATTCATGTAAGCTTATTTATGTGAGTCTATTTTTGTAAATTTATGTATGTAAGTTTATATATTATTTTTTTATTTATTCTATACAAACGTGCCTACTGGTCTTATTACAAGGATAATATAGAATATAAGATATGCGTTTATTTATATAAGTTTATTTATGAAAGTTTATTTATGAAAGTTTATTTATGAAAATTTATTTACTTAAGTGTATTGATTAGTTTATATAAGTTAATTTATGTAAATCTATATGTAAGTAGGTTTATTTATATAAGTTTATTAATATATGTTTATTTATGTCAGTTTATTTATGTCAGTTTATTTATGTAAGTGCTGTTATGTAAGTTTTATTATGTAAAATATAGAAATTTAATTGAAAATTATATAAATTTAGTAAAAAGATGGATGTCATGCCAACTTTTGAAGAGATGTTGATATTTGAAAATATGAAATAAAAAAACAAGTTAAAAATATGTAAAGAATTTTTATTTTTAAAATGTGGAAGCAGAGGGTTAACTTAAATAACAGAAAGAAGAGTTGAGCTAAGGAGCAACTGCAGGAGCGCAAAAATTATGATAAGCAGAAGCGGATAAGTAAAGTGGGAAATTGGAACCAGACAAGCAGAGCGAGAAAATACAAGCAGACAGAGTAAAGGGGCCACCAAAGCAGAAATAAATAGGAAGCCATTTTTTAAATAAAATTTAATTCTTTTATTTTTAAATTATTTTTTGTAAATTTCAATTGAATTTGCAGGTTTTGGGATTTTCTTATATAATTGTAAAGTTATAATATACAGAGAGAGCCTGTAATTTAGAATAAATTCAATAGTTCAAATACTGCTTTTTTTTGAAAATGCTCGGACCCGTCGATTAGTATTTGCAATCGGGATTTTTTTACATAGGTACAATAATAATGTATACAGGGTGTCCCAGTTTAGAGATATGACGTCATCGTTGGTTTTATTAAATGGCAAAACTATCATTTTGGTAGCTACTTTTACATTCAGTTGTCATGATGTTAGAAAAGTCCGCTTACATAAATGCTGATATTTTTCTTCATTGGTTGAAAACTCGTTTTTCTCCCCGCAAGCCACTTGGAAAAGTGCTGTTGATCCTAGATGGACATGCTTCGTACACCAAATCTATAAATATATTAGAATTTTCTGAAGAGTATGATACAATTGTCTTGTGCCTGCCAGCTCATACTCACTTTCTGCAGCCGTTAAAGAGCTATTACTACTCAACCTGTAACAGCTTCATGAAACCAAATCCTGGAAGAAAACTTGTTAGGCTGCAGTTTGGTGAGTTGTTGGATTGCTCTTGGAACAAAGCTGCTACTGTACAAAATGCTGTGTCCGGATTTAGAGCAATAGGTATTGTGCCATTTTGGCCAGTTATGATTCCAGAATACGCTTACCTTATGACAGGGAAAAACATTGACCCTGTTCCTGAAAACAATTTACCGTCTACCTCGCAAGATAGTAGTAGTGCCGATAATGTCAACAATAATATATTGTCCACCAATAGTTTTTCAGGAGCCAAGTTGCTCTTATCCTATTGACAAAGTGATTTTTGTGCCTACGTCTCCAAAAACTGTCACACCTGAAAAACTGCTAGACCAAATATCACCAGTTCCTATTTCTACTGAGGTAGAAAAGGTAAAGAGACGTGGACGCCAGCTCGCCGAGATTCTCAATACACTAGAAAATATCGATGCTGTTAAGAATAAGAAGCGTCGAATGGTAGCCAAAGCAACAGTTCCTCTAAAAACACAAAACGATACTCCTACAAGAGGGAAGCGCTCATTACATACAATAATAATTTATACAGGGTTTCCCAGTTTAGAAATATGACGTCATCGTTGATTTTATTAAATGACAAAACTGTCATTTTGATGGCTACTTTTATATGGTCTGTAAAGTTATACATAACCGCTAAATATCAAATTTTTATTCCTTATCAATTACAAGAAAAATCAAATTGGAAAATGTCATTATCATTTTATGACAAAACCAGTAATGTAGGTATTAAACAAAAATATGGTATTGCTGTGGTTTTTATCAAGTCAATATATTTTTTTAGGCATACGTTTAGTAGAACATAATTTGTTTAATTATAAGTAAATTTGATTCAAAATTTTACCCAAAACTGTATTATAGAATACAACACATGCGTTCCTTGTTAAATATATTTAATGTGTAGGAAACCAATAGAACAAAATAAGAATTAAATAAATTACAAGATTGATTTAGCCAACATTTTTACATATCTATATTTTAGTCAATATACTAACAATTAATTTTAGAGTGATTTTGAAACACTGTAACGGTTGGAACCGTTTTCGTTATTTTGACGCAAACATCTCTACTCTAATGTCATTTATCGTTTATGCCTTGCGTCAAAAGTTCATTTTCATTTCGATTGTCAACGAATAAGTTGATTTAAAATTTTTAATTATCTGGGTCATCCGATGTTCTAAATAAATTTTATCTATCGTATAGGCCGTCTGATTTTGTAAGCCTGGCCTAGACGGTTTAGAAGTTTAGTTCAAGCTGTATTGAAGAAGTTCATTTCGAGTCATAGTTTAGAAGCTTAATTCAAGATCTATCTAAAACTGTTTATGCGGATTTCTGTCAAGAGGTTTAGTTCAAGCTGCATCTAAAGAAGTATGAAATTTGAGTTTATGAAGAATAATACCTGTGTTGTCCGAAGAGTATCGTTCGAGTCTCTTTGAAGAAGGCCTAGAATACCGGGCAAATCATCCCTCTTTGTATACTACCTACTGTTATAACAGATAAGTTTTTTGAATAAATCATCTAAATTTGAATAAGTTAATCTCTGTGAATTAGAATTTGTTGCTACCTTATCTAACACTTTAATTATAATATCTTAATGGTTAGTGATTTTCTATATTTTTATCACTTATCGATACTCAAGTTTAGTAAGTTTTAAATATAGTGGTGCCCAAAATTATTTTTTAAAATAATACGAGTTATTTAATAACCTGACCCACTCCCAAAATTATTTGAGCTTATAACACTATAAAAAAATAAATAAAATATCATATTACAACACTTATGTGTTTATTTATTTTTTATGGAAATATTTATTTTCTATTTCGTCACTATCAAAAAGTCCTACTGAGTCCCGATTATTTTATTTATGGCTATAGTATCTCTACTTTATGCTGTATTTACCAATACAAAGTTTTGCTGTACCGATGCGTCCGTGGCTCATACGTTATAAATATTGTTTAGTCCATGTGTACTTGTTAACTTTTCACTATTTAGTGTTACCGTTGGTGATTTTGTTTGTGTGAAATATATTATCACCTCGCATTATGTCTTTATGTATTATGTCATTCTAGTCAACTCTTCAGTAGAGCAGACTGAATCTTGTTTGGACACTTTTTGTGCTTCATAATACATAATATTATATTTCGACAAGAGATGCAGTTGGACACCAAATTATTGTCAAAATAATTATGTATTGTTTGCTAATCTAACTAATAAAACTTCATATTTTTTATTTTAAACGGAATCTTGGTTTATGATTTAAAATAGAAACTGGTTAAATGGTAGGTTTCATTTTGATAGGGTAGAACATATTAATGTGTGTACTAATGGACTTCTTAAAAATACACGGTTTGGTTTGGTCACTTTGGCTGCTTCAAAAAATCCAAACGGATCGACTTAGAATACAAAATAGCATTTTTACTCAAACCAAATATGTGTTTCATGTGATAAAATATTAAAAAGTAAGATTCTAATTTCAAGTCCATTTTGTCAGTTTGGATTTTATAAACAAAGACTCAAAAACCTTATTTTTAAAATAACAGTAACTAAATAATTGAAAGTAAACACATTGATACTAACAAACATTACTCACAATATTTCGTAGATTACCAAAATTCAATAATATAAAGGGATTTTCATAAAAAAATAAAGCTTTATTCTGTCGCCCTGTTTAGTGTTTTCTATATTAAGTGTATCCTTGAGTTAAACACCCTGTATCATATCGTACCTTTTTATAAATAAGAATTTACAAATTACGTGATTTCAAATGGTGTTTAGTAGTGTCAGGTCGAGTTTTAAACATCAAATTTTTTGTTAAAAATTGTGTATTTTAAAATAATGTATTAGACAAAAATAAATCAGTTTTGCTTCTCATATGTTTTTTAACTAGTTAGTGTCATGGTTAACTAGAAAAAGAGTGCAAATTATTTTTAATTAATAATCTAAATGTAAAATCTCCAATGTCCATTAGCTGCCATAAGCTTGTTCCCATAGATATATAACCAAGACAGATAGGATTATTTACAAAATTTTTGAAGAATGAACGGTGGTGTCCGCGGTAGAAACCCAATAATCGGATTGAACATTGATGCCAAGTTTACGTGCTTTTAACTAGAGATATATATATATATATATATATATATATATATATATATATATATATATATATATATATATATATATATATATATAACCAATACAGATTACACAATTTCTGAAGTCAACGCGGATGATCCTCGACAGAAATGCAATATTTGGATAAAATTAAAATATTGATGCCAAGTTTGCGATGTTTTTAACTGTAGTAATGTTATTGCGTTTGCTTGAATTACTGTTAGGTCTTTAAATTGTCCAAAAAAAAATAACGTCTGACAACAGCGGAAGTAGAGTAGACCGCAATTGTGGAGGGTCGTATATTGTTTCATTCATAAAAATTCCTTCGATACAGTACTAGTCCAGGAGCCAGTGAATTTTTTTCGTACTTGTTTTCCCGGTCCGTGTATATTTAAATAATCTATTCCCGGTGAACTATATATTTAAAATGGAACGCCAATCTATTAACAAAAGTAAGCCAGATTGAATTCGCGCATTACGTCACATCGATACAAGTGAGATTGTTTACAAAGTGCCTTTGCAGGCCTATTTTGCCCATTTCATGTATTTGTTTTTAAATCATGTTAAATTACTATTTTTGAAACTCAACAAGGAGAAAATCTGGTACAGCATGTTTTTTAAACGTTTCCTCATTGCTGCTAGAATGAAATCACTTACTGTAAAATGTGCTCTAAAAACGGCATTTATAGCAGTCAGTGTTCAGTCTTAGGATCTCTTCCTAAAGCCCTCATCCAAGCTGCATACATATTAAAAAATTATTTAAAAAAAAACATATTATATACCTATATAGTTTTCGGTTCTGGGTGCCCCAAAAAGAGGACACTTAGCCAACAATTCGGCTTAGATAGCTAAAACCCAAAAGTCACACCCCGAACCAGGACGTATTGCTATCCTTTTAAGTAAAAAATAACAACAAATAACTTACCTGAAAAATGAAGGCGTCTAACTTTACACCAAAAAAACCATACACTTTTTCCCATTGTTGCAAGCACCCGATTACGATTAGATATCAACTAGAAGCATCTACTTAATGGTTATAAATCTTATTTTAACACAAAAAGAATAAAGCACTAGTCGAAAAGCAGCAATCAAATATAAATAGACCACAATATTAAAATTCAAATTAAAAACTATATAAAAGACAAATACTCTAAAAGCGCAAAAGATCAGAACCAAATAAGATGAATAACCATAATAACCTAAAAATCACACTAAAATTGCAAAAACTATTACTGTAAAATCATGAGATTACATGAATAATGCATATGCGTCGGAGTATCGCAAATGTCAAAAGTACAGTGTTTCCATGAAAATTTAGCTATGTTTTTAGCAGTATTATAGGACCATTTCTACCACGCGTTCCACAGTTCACTGTATTTTCCTCACACCTCTAGTATAAATGATTTGACATAACGAAACTAACAATAATTATAATTAATGTAGAGTAATAAGTGATTCGTGAATTCTAAATAAAACAATTATTATATAAAAGTGTAAAAGGAAATGTAATTTATTTCCCTATTTTCTTCTGTAATATCTTCAATTATATTATGTTTAATTTTTATAGATAAACCAACTGGTTAGGTGAAACATTGTGATATAAGATTTTATTTATGTGTCCTATGCGTACACTTTAATATACAAAACACCTGGAACATTCTTTAAATAATTGTGGTCGTAGAAATAATTGTGTACATAACTCGTTTGAAAGTGTATTTTATGCACTTGCCAAATATATTATCCATACAGATTAATCAGACTATTTTTGTACTTAACTTCAGTACATCTCTTAATACTAAAACTATTTTTATCAATGGAAAAGAAGGGCCGTGTTCTCGTATGTTTTGACGCATTTTCGGCCTCAGCCCATCGGATCCCCCCTCTAAATATAAATGAATTTTGCTTAGAATTGCTAATCCTACAATTCTCTATTTGTGCTTGCTGACTGGGAAAATAAATACCGAAAATCGTCACTGTCTCCTGGACTATACAATAGATGATGATGAGAACTTCACAACAAATACACTTTTATGAATGGCTAGTTGGGGATGTGCTTGTTCCACTGTGTGGCGTCGTTATTAAGGAATATCTAAGTGACAAAATGATGATTGTATTCCTTTTATTTGCACCATACTGTATAAAAAAAATAAAAGGCCTTAGGATGGAACTTTGCGGCAGTTCTGTCATCGGAAGTTTATTTTATTAGACGATTTCCATTTATAATAGTTTCAACGGTGATTTTTTCTTGTATATTAGTGCTATAAAATCGCATTTGTGTGGTATGCAAATGCGTACTAAATAATTGGAGTAGTAAACAGCCGTATTAAGTGCCAATTAACACTAGTCGTCGACGATTAGATGGGGAATTCAATATCATTAAAATTACTGTTCGTTTATGAGTTTTTACATTCGGATTATAAGAGTTAAGCCAAAGTTAATAGAAACACTTCGTATTAATGGTATTTATTAACGTATAATATTTAATTAAATATTACTTTAGAGGAAAATGATCAGCGTGCTTCATAATTATAATGATCGTTCGTTTTCGATATGGATATTATGAGTTTTTCGAATTATTATAAACACGGTTGTTGTTTTACTTATGATGATTTGTTTTTTTTATCGCGCAAGTATAACTAGCATAATTTCGCATTTATCACTTCCAGGTAAGTTTCATTACTCCCGATGTTTTCTAATAATTGTGACAAGTATATACAGGGTGAATCCAAAGCTGATACTTTTTTAAATCTGTATAAAGTCGATAATGTAGGCGGTCTTTAAATTTAAGGAATACTTACCCTGTATATGACGCCGATGGCCGATAGTAATAGGAGTTGTGTAATGTTCCAAGTATTTGTAAACGGCTAAATCACCGAATTATTCTTTTGGGGTTTTTGTTAGAAAATGATTTGTGTTGAGTTAGTTGCAGTCTAATAAAACTGTACTAGATCTATAGTACATTATATAAGAATCTGGTACTCTAGTACACTCGAAGCAAAATCTAGTACTTTCTCTTTTTTAGACTGTTTCCATTTGGACGACGGGTAAAATATATTGTTGGTTTCCTTCAGTGGCGGCTGGTGGTAATTGAAAATAGGTGTTCACTTTTTCCAATAATTTTATTATATGTAAATTCAGATCAAAACTTTGTACAAGAGTCAATATCGCTGTTTTTTTTTATTATTTGAGTTTGTGTAGTTATTACTATCAACATCATACTGTTTTCAAACACTACAACTATTAATAAATGAATATTTTAGTTAGTCTGATATTTTTTTTTTGTTTTTAATACGTTGAAAACCATCTATAAACATTATTAGTTTGTAAACTGATTTTTCTTCATAATTTAGGATTATTTTTAAATATATATCAGGTTATGTAGAAAGTGTTAGCAACCCCGTAAGAGACGCCGCTGGAATATCTAGTACTATGACTCATTAGGCGATAAGTCGAAATCACCAGAAATTATATAAGCGTTTTATTTAGATATAGGGCATTATTGTGCGAATCATTACATTATACAGTTTAGTCGAATATAATAAATAGTGAAGTTAAATAGTCGAGTTTAGTGTTACAACCCTCTCCTAACATCAGAAGTGGTTCGACTCGCCCTGAAATGGGTAGAAAAAGAACGTATTCTTCTTCGAGCAGTTCTAGTTCCTCGAGTTCTACTAGTTCTTCGTCCAGTTCAAGTGCTTCTAGATTAAATAAGAGACGCAAGAAAAGTAAACAAAAAAAGAATTTAAAAGTACCTAAAAACAAGGCGGGGGTAAGTCAAGTCTCATTATCCTTATTATCGGAAAAACATGTTATATCTAATGCAGTACCCGAATTTAATCCGTTATCAGATAATATCGGCTGTTGGATTGAAATTATAGAGCATAATGTAAAATTATTTAATTGGGCCGAACACCAGACTATCCATCAAGTTGTGAATAAGTTACAGGGTACAGCAAAAATTTGGTATGAAAATTTAATCGCCAACGACAAGCAATGGCCTAGTTATAGTTGGTCCGATTGGAAAAACAAATTGATGGAGACATTTCATTCTAGAAGAGATATGTACACACTTTTAATTGAATTAGCAAATCATAAGCCTTCAGATGGATGTTCTTTATATGAATTTTTCTTTACACACTTAGCAAAAATTGATAATTTAAAACTAAATTTTTCAATCGAAGATAAAATTTCATTAGTTTTGGGTGCTATAAATGATAAAAATATTACTTCAGCAGCAGAAGCTGCAAATATCAATGATTTAAACATCTTAGGGTCTTATTTGCGAAACAAAGTTTATTGTAAGATTTCAGAAAAACCACAAAAATATACTGAAGTTTCGAATAACAATTATTATAGTAAACCTGTTGCTAGTACCAGTAAAGATTTTGGCCGTAGGGATATTTTTGACAAATTTAAAAAAGTAAATTACGAAAGACAAAGGAATTTTTCAACGGTGAATCATAAAATTATTATTTGTCATAGATGTGGTATAACGGGACAACATATTAGTGATAATTGTCCTCACCGACACAAAATTTGTAACAATTGTAAAATAAAAGGTCATATTGGCAGAGCTTGTAAATCTGCTGTAAAAAAAGAAAAAAATAATGAAAAACAAATAAATTTAACAAAAACTGAAAACGTTAACATGATAACTAACAAAGAGGCAAAAAAATTTTTCAAACCGGTTCTTATTAATAATCAAGTTATGCAAGCGTTTATAGACTTAGGAAGTGATTGTTCATTGATTGAGAAAAATTTAGCAATTCGACTTAAAATACAAGTTAAAAACTTACAGGAAAAAGTGCGTCTTACGGGGTTCAATGGTGACGTAACCGAAGTGAATGAATATGTCGAAACTGAAGTAACTATGGAAGGGTGTAAATTAAATATTTTATTATATGTTACAGTTAATACTTTAAAAAATACTGAAATTTTAGTAGGACGTAATTTTACGGAAAATCCAAAAATTTCTTATTATCGTATTGGTAATGAATTAACTTTTAAATATTCAGATAATTTACAACTTTTTCAACTTGAAGTTAATCACGGGGACTTAAATAAAATAGATAAAATGAAATTATATAATATTATTGAAACATTTCACAGTTGTTTATATTCCTCTATGGAAAAATTGGGCAAAGCACATTCGGTAATAATGAAAATAGAGACTACTACATCCAAACCAGTTACATTTAGACCTTATAGGTTATCACAGTCAGATAAGGATATCATGAAAAAACAAGTTGGTGAGTTACTTTCCGCCAATATAATAAAAAAAAGTAGCTCAGAATATGCTAGTCCAGCTTTATTAGTAAATAAAAAAGGAGGGGATAAAAGGCTAGTTATTGATTATAGGGCTTTAAATAAAATAACAGAAAAAATTAAATTTCCACTACCAGTTATAGAAGACCTTATTGATTCACTTGGAGGCTATACATATTTTTCGACAATGGATTTAGCGTCGGGTTACCATCAAATACCATTGCACCCCGATTACACACACAAAACAGCATTTGTAACTCCAGAGGGACATTACGAATACTTAAGAGTACCCTTTGGGTTATGTAATGCCCCTGCGGAGTTTCAGAGAATGATGTCTGAAATTTTTGAACCTCTTCGAAATGTCGGTATCATTCCTTACCTGGACGATATTATTATTCCATCTAACACAATAAGTGAGGGTATAGAAAAATTGCAAAAAGTTTTCCAGATCATTGAAGAACATGGTCTAACTGTTAAATTATCAAAATCTCAATTTTTTCAAACTAAAATAACGTACCTAGGATATGTAATTAGCAATAATAATGTTTCTATTAGTGAAGAAAAAACAGTTGCTGTTAAAAATTTCCCTATGCCAAAGACTATTCACCAGGTAAGAGAGTTTCTAGGGCTTACTGGTTATTTCAGAAAATTTATTAAAAATTACGCTTCTAAAACTAGTATATTAACAGATTTATTGAAAAAGGATTCGAAATGGAATTGGACTCAGAATCATACAGAACTGGTAAACCATCTGAAGGAAATGATTTGCTCAGTTCCCATTCTAGCCATATTCAGTCCAAATTTAGAAACACGTGTATACACAGACGCTAGCCAAGAAGGAATTGGACGCATAATTATTCAACTCAATGGAGCAGAAGAAAAACCAGTAGCTTATTACAGCAAGAAAACTTCTCCTGACGAAAGAAAGTTTCACTCATTTGAATTAGAACTACTTGCCATTGTAAGAACTTTAGAACGATTTCGACACTATCTTTTGGGGATTCCGTTTACTATTTTCACTGATTGCAATGCCGTTAAAAATGCCATGTCAAAGCAAACAATTATTCCCAGAATCGCAAGATGGCTACTGTCACTACAAGAATATAATTTTAATATACAACACAAACAAGGGATTAACAGTACGAAGCATAAAACAACAGAGACTACTCCCGCCGAGATAATGTTGGGTATAAATCTCAGAAGTCAGGCTGACCGATACGTAGACGAAGAAAGTGACAACCCAGATGTGACCAAGTTAAGAGAAAAAGCAAAAAGAAATTTAGAAGCAAATGAAAAAATCCAGAGAAACATATTTAATAAGAAAAGAAAACCAGCAGAAACATTCGTGGTAGGAGATTTGGTTCTAGTAAGAATTTCAAGTGTTCCTTCTAACAATAGTCAAAGCAAGAAATTGTTAGAGAAGTACAAAGGGCCATTTAAAATTATAGAGGTTCTGCCTAATGACCGATATAAAGTTAAAGAAGATATCCATGCGAAGAGATCAAAAAATAATATAGCTTATGAAGGAGTATATTGTGTAGAAGACATTAAGATATTTAACCTTCGAAAATAAGAACAAGGTAAATATACAATTATTATGCTTTTGGTATAAAGGCCTCTAGCAACTTAAAATGTAGTAAAAGTTAAGATACACAAAAAGGGGCTGTAGGTATAAAGGCCTATAGCCATAGCAATTTAGAAACTGCAGGTATAAAGGCCTACAGTGATTTCAAGTTAGAAACTGCAGGTATAAAGGCCTACGGTGATTTCAAGTTAGAAACTGCAGGTATAAAGGCCTACAGTGGTTTCAAAGTTATTTCAATTAGTGCTGCAGGTATTAAGGCCTCAGTGAATAACAGATTTCAAGTATCATTGCTTGGACTACTATGTTCGTATATTAGAAACCCTTAAACATCACCCATTTTATTTGTTTTAGATAGTACATATGTTCGAGGACGAACAAACCGTAGGATGGCCGTGTTAGCAACCCCGTAAGAGACGCCGCTGGAATATCTAGTACTATGACTCATTAGGCGATAAGTCGAAATCACCAGAAATTATATAAGCGTTTTATTTAGATATAGGGCATTATTATGCGAATCATTATACAGTTTAGTCGAATATAATAAATAGTGAAGTTAAATAGTCGAGTTTAGTGTTACAACCCTCTCCTAACAAAAGCTTGACATTGATTTTTGTGTATAAAATTTTATATGAACCTTTACCTACCATTTTTTAGTTTTTATTGTAAGTTTAATCATTTTCACAATTTGTCAAAGATGTCAAATAAACAATATATTATTTAACTACCTTTTATTGGCAAATAAAATAAGAACTAAAATGTTTTAAATGTTTATTTTATAAGATCAGTCCCATCACAGTACCATAATATTACACAGACACAAACTAGAATAAAGATATATAATGCCTGGCATTTTAAATTATATTCTTCGCAGTTTAACAGACCCCCTTAACCATTTTTAAGCAGATTGTTTTCACAATCAATAGGCCTCATTGTTACTTTAATAGGGGGATTTTAACCTTTTTGGTTAAATTATCTCCCGATTCCAGAGTTTTCTGTGAAGTGGTTCGGGCACTTAAATTTATATTTTTAATTAAACAAGAGGGTTGTCTCTCTACAGTATTTTATTATCTGCAGCAAATAGATGGAGTTTGTTGTTTATAAGATATTTACAATGGGGTGAAGTTATGCTACAATTAATATTAGAGAATAATATATTATTTACAATAAAATCAAGCCCCGGTCTTCTGTGTGGTATGCATACTATACGTGAAGATTCACAACTAATCTTTTGGGCCATACAAAGTAAGTAAACCTATATTATATTTAAAAAGCCAGTTATTAATTTAGAAAGCAAATCAATAAGTTTTATATGGATTTTATATATTTTGTAGGTTATTGAAGACTACCTCCTATTTAATAAAAAGAACAATCCTAGTTTTCTCTAAGCATTATGGACTATGGTTATGAGTACGAAAAGTATATGAAAATCAATAATAAAGTGGTATATCTTGTATTGCTACTACTTAGCTGCGTTCCAGTGGACTTCGGAGACTCAGGATTTCCTCAAAAGTGCATTCACTGCTTCTTAGCCTAGTGATGTCAGCCTCTGTTGGATGTACGTAACCTGTACCTACTCAGGAATATTCGTGAGGGTTTCTTCGAGTCCAAAGATGAATTAAGAGGGTGAATAACGATTGGAAAACAAGACAATCTGATGCGATACGATAAGGTAAGTTATTACACGATAACTTAAGAAAAGAAAAGAGAAAAGAAGAGACCTAAAATATTATTTTACATTTTAACAACCAGAGTAAATTTTAAATAGAATATTTTGAAGAAGTTATTTCTATAAGACTCACCTTGGCGTGGCGTGAGGCCTCCAAGTGGCTTCGATAAAGTCGAAGTTTTTTTTTAAATTCTAAATCTAAGAATAATTATGAAAATTATATCCACAGTGATGTGATATTTACTAGTTTTCGTAAATATTGAAATATTCACTAATATATTCTAAATTTATGTAAAAATCCGCAATAATGCGAGCACGTTCTTCACGAACCAAAATGTGCGTTGTAAAAAGAAAGCTTTCCAAAAAAAGTTCCTTTTTTTGTTATTGACCTTAGCCGGTCTTGTTAGTCTAGAGGTAAGACTATAGAAAAGATCTGGTTGTAGGTTTACCTGAGAAGTTTTAGTTTGCTAATTGACAATTTTTATGTATGAGAAGAAAAGAAGAATCATTGAACTTTGAACCTTTGAAATTCTAAAGGTTATGTTATTGTTATTAATTTATTCAGGGTTTAATATTTATTTTTATATTTCAGGAAATTCACTATAAGAAGATAGAAAAGATCCTATTAGTGAACTAAGAAGAATTATGATGGGAGTAGAACACTTGAAATAAATTGTTATACATTGTACTAGAAGGATATTCCGAATAAAGTTAATAGTTTTACTTTGCCTTCATTTATTTTGTGTCAGCTTATTGGAAAACAGGTAAATTTACTATTTATTTTAAATTATACCCAGAAAAGATATTCAAATTTAAATTAATTAAATTTTTACAATTAACCCGTAACATCATCTCCTTATAGACCTTGATTTTTACTAACAATTTCATGTTTATATCGCTTTTCACTTTTGAGTTTTTTTTTTGATTTCAACCCCCCTTAAATACCCCATTTTTAATCAGATTTTTTTTATAATAAAAGGGATTCTCCTTTAAGATTGATGTTTGTAAAAAATTTTGAATTTTTTAATTAGGATTTTTTTTTTATATTTTAATCCCCCTTAACTTCCCAATATATTCATATTTTTTTCAGTATCAATGAGCTTTATCTTCTTATAAAGCTTAATTTTTACTAAAAAGTTCATATTGATAGGTAAATCGGCTTCATCTGTATTTTCCAATTATTGTTTAATTTTAGATAGTATTTTAATGTTTTGATATGTACTTATAGGATTCATTAGGCAGATCATGTAGATATGTGGGATATGACTTGTTAAGTGCCATTTTAAAGTAGTCTTTGGATGGTCTTAGACACTTGTTACAATTCGCATTTTATCGTTGCAATATTTATATAAAATTTAAATAATTTAATAATAAGCTTACCTGTCGATAAAAGAAAACACAAGATTGTTCAAATTATGTATATTAATTTTCTATAACCTGTACCTGAATGTAAACAAACAGTTTGAGAGCAATTGTCGACCTTGACCTTCCTTCTGCTCTTTTATGAATCTAATTGCAATTGTTCAAATTCCAAATTACATCTTTGCTAAAATCTACATTCACTTTCATTTATTCAAATTTAAGTTCAAGGCCAAGGTCATTTGGTCCTAAAATATGGTAATTTGTTGGCAACCCTAGATTGTCTTTTTGGCTGAAGAACTTCCTTCCTCTTCTGTTCTTTTTCAATTAGCTTTCTTTGGTCCATGTGGTACCTGAAAATTCACGAATTTTATTCGGATTATTTGGCTAATAATATAAAGAGAAAGTTTACCTTTAAAGTATATTTGTCATTATAAACAGCAATTTGTTGTGGAAATATTACTTTTCTTCCAAAGACCACCTAACATCTACGTCCTTCTTGTTTGTATCCATTCTGTAGAGCTTCTTGTGCCACTCCTGTAGTATTTAGTAGCTATTATTTAATTTGGACACACTATCGTCAGTGCTTGGCTTAGCGGTTCCAGTAAAGGAAGTAACCCTTACTATAGTTCACCACTTCCTGGTTAGAATGTTGGCCCATCCCTTAGTAACCGATTAATAACTCTGACGAGAACAACCCCTGGATGGTAGATCATCAGAAAACCAGCTCTATTTTAGCCACGCTTAGCTTCCTTGTATATATATTATTGCTAAAAACATTACCGTGCATCACCTTTCTGTACATATATTTAATAATATCATTGTCATAGTATTATCTTGTATATAAATCATAACCTTTAGTATTATTACCTTATTACATTAAAAGCTGTTTCGCATTCTAACTATCGAATAGTTTTAGTTTAGAAAATCTAAGTGGGTATTGCATTTTATCTACCCTTACTTTTGTTGGCTGTTTTGGCATAGCTTATTTAGTTTCTCATAGAGCTTAAAATAAAATATATATTAGATAAATTATTGTATATAGTATAATAAGATTTAGGTATATTTTCATTATTAAATTTATGCTCTTATACACTTATTCGTACTTACCTTGTGATCGATTGGTACGAAACGGGCACCGAAGTCATTTTAATATTATAATACCTTTGCTGGATTTGTTCCACTTTGCTAATTAGATGACTGGTCAGTTTCTTGAGTATTAAAAGGTTAAACCATACGTTTGTTTATCTTTCCACGACCCTATCTCTCCGATTATTGTAAATAAAATTAATTGAGCTAGTCACTCTTATCTCAAGTGAGAAGAGCTGCATTACAACCCCAAACCTTGGGGCAACGTAGCACACTGAAACAAAATATACAGTTGTATATGTAAAAAAATCAACATAACCTTAAAAATTTTAATTTACCTTGCCTTATAGTAGTTTTTCGTAATAATACTTTTAATTTATTGAAGATACAGTTCTTAATTAAACACATTTTTTTAAATAAACTCAATTAAAATATTCTTATGGAATGAAATGACACTAACGACAGTGACAGTTTGCTTGATTTGGTACAGTGTTGCCAAAATATATTTTTGTTATGTACCAGATTTGTCTAAAAATGTACCAGATTCCTTAAATGTACCAGATTTTTCAAATTCTATTTGCAGTGACATCTAAATTCATTGAAAAAGAAAGAGGGGGGTTTTAATTGATAACGAACCCAAACAAGGAACACAGTATATATATAGTTTACACGTGAACACTGATGCACGCAGAAAGTACTACATCTAGTACAATTGTGAATTGTACTAGACTGGCAACACTGGTTTGGCAACCTTGTTTGTGAGCGGCGCGCCAGTTAGTGTGTTCTTTGACAGTTTGAAGGATCTGTTGGCGTGTTGTCTTCTCTTTCCAGCTATATATATTCGGCATATCGTCTCACTCGTGTTAGGCTCACTCATCATAATGCGCCACAGACACAGTATACTTAGATATACTGTGACACATACAGAGACGCGATCAGCCAGAGGACAATGATGTATAAAAAAATATAGATTAACACGTATGAAAATAAAAATATTAAAATTAAATTTATATTTTTATGTTATTTATGTAATATTAAAATAATGTGTTTTTATGAAATTTAACTGGGTGTTCACTGCACAAATGAACCAATGGAGAAACCGCCCCTGGTTTCCTTGTTTGTGTTCGTTCTTAATAAAAGCTTTTTTTCTTTTTAATGAAACAAACCATCACAATTCGAGAAATAGGGTACAATTCATAATATCTAGTACATTTTTATGGATTTTGGTATATTTCTCAGACAAATCTAGTACATAACAAAAATATATTCTGTCAACACTGGTTAGTTGATTATTAATCGTTGTTTCGATCAGATCTGCATTTTATTTTAGAATCTAGTCCAGTGATAAATTGATTATAATTAGTTATAACCGTTGGTCTCTTTATGATGCATGGTAAATCTCGAAGTTTTCAACGTAGCATCAAAATTATTGCAAAATACAGTAGGAAATAGAAAAACAAAACATCACAATTTTGCAAATTACTAAGAAGAAACTATGAACAGAAAACAAAAGCCAATAAAAAAAATCACTAAAATCAGACGAAAAAATGAGAATAACAAAAAACAAAAATACACGTCACATCTTTGGATTCTTTCATTAAGTTTTCCACCCATAAAAATTAAAAATGGAGTAAGAAATCATAATTTCACCAGTATAGCCTTCTAGGATTTGGAATCAATGGCATAAGAAATGTCAGTTGTCGGTTTTCATTCACGTGGAACCTCTATGTGCTTTGTGGGTATAATAGTACTGTGCACTGATTTCTGTTAGTAGGTCAGTAGTATTATTACTTCTTCAGTATAATAAATTGAATATTAATAAGTGCGTTTAGGAGAACGAATTTTAAATAATGTTAACGAAGACTTGGATAAGTACGCGGATGATTGCATATCAGCTTAGAAAAGTCAAAGAAAATTGTGAATAACTGGTTCAAAATCAGTTGTACCTATCCCTTTCACGTTCAACCTGAACATGTCTTCCGCAGAGATTATATGTTTGTGAGTTGTTCTTACAATTCATTTATAAAGACAATTCTATTTCATTATCTTTATGTTGCTTTATGTAAACAAAATATCCCATAAGATATCGGACTAAAATAATTATTAAAAAATAAAATTATTTAATATTTAATTAATTAATTTAACTTTCTTGTGGAGAGTTTATTGAATTTTTGTGGATGAATAGGTCCGTTAGTGGCGTTCGAATCGCGACACGCTCTCTTCTTAAGGGCGTTAAACTTTAACCCTTACCACCTTGTATATATGACCGAATCGGTATCGGTATATCTGTATCGGGTTATCAGATTTCTAAAAACGATCAATGAAATTTCAAACACGTCTCGATAATTCTGAGAAAGCGCGTTTTTTGCCTTAAATCTACAACTATCTCAATCCTCGAAACGAGTGTGAAATACTTTTATATCTGTTCGGCAGCAAATAGATTGACTGCTGCTGCCGTATCCTCTTCGCAGCGTTACACATACAAATTGCATTTATTGACTATGTACGGACCATACCGGGAGAAGCCGAGATGCCTAATACCCACCTATGCCATCCACAACATGGAGAAATGACTTCGGAATGATAGACTTACGATTATCCAATGCGGGCCGCGCGCTCCAGCGGTGTAGATTTCAGTTTTTTCGACTGAGGGGTATGTATCTATTGTATAGTATTTTTAATACAAATCCCGATGCACGTCAGAGATCATTTATGACGTCACGGCCTTGCAGTGTTGCCTAATCGTCAGAATAGTTGAGGAATTTAGAATTTTTTAAAATTGTAAGGTTATGTATTTGTTATGTTACTATATAGTAGGAACAATTAGTTTTAAATGTATATAACGGAAAATATTGAATTCCTTTATGAATAATAAACATCTGAACAAAAAAGCTTTAAACATATTATGCAAGTCATGGAAAATAAAACTGTAAGGTAGTATATTGCAGATGGATCAAAATTGGTTTAGAATTAGCACAGAAAATATCTAAAACTAATTTAATTTCACCAAGAAAGTTATTTAACAGAACTACATTTAAGTTATAAACCACAACACCCCATAAAATTAAAGAGGTCATTGAAAAAATGAAAACTACAAAGGCATGTGGAGGATTCATAATATCAGTAGATACCTATACTTAAAGAATTAAAGTTTGAAAATGCTAAAATATTTGAATACAAGAAGGAAATTGTTAAAATATTTGAGTAGGTGCTTTAGTAAATCTCACTTTCAGTAACGGTTCTGTAGCTCAAGTATTGAAGATAGCCAGAAATGCTTCAAAAATAAACAGATATCGCTACTTCTTTTCAACTCTAAAGTTATCGAAACATGTATGAACAATAGATTCATCACTCAAACATCAAGATTCTTCATTCTATCAGCTTCAAAAGACATTTGAAAAATGTTATTCTCAGTCAAATATTTTTTTGATATCTTGGAATAAATTAAATAAAAATACAGATATATAAGAAATATATCAAACTGTTTATTGTTTTAAAAATTAGACAATGTTTTTTTTTTAATTACACTATTTTCTCATAAAAAAACAATTATTCATCTACTAATCTTCATTGTTCCTATAAAATTCTTTTATTTCTCCTAATCCAGATCGCAAGTATTTGAATCGCAGTCATCGATATCTCTATTAGGGTTAATTATAATAAAAATAATTTCCAATCTATTAAAAAATCCCTCTCTGCCAATATGTTTATTATTATATTGCTTAGAAAGGTCACAAATAAGTTCAATGGAGTTAAAAATAAAATGGCAGAGAAGATTACGTAATACTTTGTCTATATTGTTCTGCTTAGGTAATTATCTACCATATATTTCTTTGGCGGTTTGCACCTGAAAAAAGAATGTTTTATTTAGTTCTATTTAGTTGCCATTTCGTATAACGTGTGTCAATATCACTATATTCTAAACTGTAATATCTAAACAATACATTATATCAATGATTTAATGTTAGGTACACCGTTATATCAAATCTTGTAACTTCATTTTTAATTTTTTGATATTGTTTTAAAGTTTATTTCTGAAAAAAAAGGCATTTTTGGGTGTCACTGTACATCTTGAAAATGTGTAAAACATGTAGATGTTTATTGACCACTGTAATCAAATTTTTCCAATTAAATTGTCTTTATATGATTGTTAGAATAGCGTATCTACCATTAAATCTTCAATATGATGTGTCATTTCAATATTAATATTTTTTTTTACTTGATTTACACAATTACTGATACCTTAATTTGCTTCAAATTTGGTTTTATCTCTTGCCATCGATTTTTGTAGGTCTAACACCCTTTGTCATTATTTTCCCAGGAGCTGTTTAATGTTTCATTTTGGACGATACATGTTTCATCAATGACAACGAACTGATTCTGTTGTAATTCTATAATTTCTTAAAAACTGACCTATTTACAGTTCACGTCTTGGTTATCTTTTTTCCTTCATTCTTTTAATACAGTTGACAATGATGCAATATAGCCATTAAACATTTGTCTCTCAAACAACTTTTCTCTTAAAGGTTCCAAAGTTATATGTTGACCTGCAAATAAGTATGTATTTATATTACTGTATACAAATTAAAACTTTTATAGGTAATATAAATAAATTATGATTGAATAAATAGATTTGTCTTTATACTTACTTGTTTCATACATATTATAAATACCACTTCGGATTCCACTTGTATCCAGTGTTATTGTATTAGTAGGTAATCCTTTGTTTATATGAATGCTTTTTAATTAGCGATTTTAATCATTCATTATTCTTGACTGCTTGCCAAATACTACTGACAGTAGAAATATTTTTATTTAGAGATGCTGCAACACACTAAAAAAGACAAGAAAATAATTTCATATTTCTATGAAATTTTATAACTTGTAACTTACCTCTCTTACAGCAGTTAAAGGTAAACGTGGTCCATCATTATCACGCTCTCATTCAAAATAATGGATTAAAGAAGCTATCAACTCCTTACAAGGACTATTTAGTTTTTTAGGCATTTTGTATATAAAAATTAAACGACAAATAATCAGCTTATACACTCTATGGTTGTTTTGAAAAACAGTTTTTTATAATTATAACTGGCAAAGCTTAAAAATACAGGCAAAATGATTTTAAATTACAGAAAACAAAATGCACAATCAATAATTAACTCAACATAAACATAACCTAACTAAATCAGTGAAATTTTTTAAAAAGGGGTTGCAACACCGCAACAAGGTGTACCAATTGCTGTAATGACATTTCTTCTCTATAAATACGAGCTTCATGGGCGTACAGAATGTCAAACTTATTTAATGTAAAGTATTATTTTTTGAGTACTAAACATTTAATAATGTTTTTATAAATTTTATATTATCAAGAATTAGACATGTATAAATTAAATAATTTAAATAATTCTTAAATTATCAAAATAATCACCATAACAGTTTTCGATTTTTTAGTAATATGACTACGTTCATGAATGCTCGTGACTATACGTGACTTTTTCGGATTATTAGCTTAGTTAGGGACATTTTAATTAGTTGGTAGTACTATGACGAATGACCGACGTCATTGCTGACGTGCATCGGGATTTGTATTAAAAATACTATAATAGTAAATTGGCCCATAGATAAATAAACTAAAAATGAGTACGAAGTACAATTTTGTTTACAAAAATCGAATTGCAAGCATTCACGGTTTTATCGACATAGTTGCCAAATTATTATATACAAGGATTTTAATTCGTTATTGACCTAACATAAGGCTCTAAAATGCACAAATATCTTTCAAATTTAAGTTATGTCACAAGTGTCAAAAGCTAAGTTGTTATTTGGAGATTCTAAAACCGGAGGTTATCCAAAATTATACTGTGCAGAAGGGCCTTTACAAGTCCCTTTACAATTTTCGTAACTGTAATATTTTAAACATTTAATTGTTGAATTTATATCAATAAATATTTTAAATATTTATATTTACATTATTTTCTATATTTCTATTGGTTTAACTGCAGCCTATAGTTTTCAATTTATTTGAATTGAGACTTAGGTCCCAAAAAAAACAAATAATGCATTTTTCTAAGTTTTATCTTAGGATAAAATTGCGAAAAATGTTCTACTTTATATGTTTTCACTACGAAATTAGCTAAACAAGCTTTAAAAACAAAAAATGACTTTTTATAAAAGTTTCTAAAATATGTCTAAATCATAACAAAATATTAACCATATTTTTCCATTGATTGGTAAATCAGTCAGCTTATAGCAGTGGTCGCCAACCTCTCAATGTGTTGAGCTACTTTGTTAATTTTGGAATAAACAGCGAGCTACCCACACGGAAGCCACGTAACGCAACGTAAATGAAATAATCCACAGTTAATTTATCATTATATGTATTTATTTTACTATTTAACTGGTACAGTTCATCAAATTTCTAGAGGTGTTCGACGCCCAGACAGAGAACGCGCTACGTGTGACTAAGATAGCTATTGTACAGTCTGCTAAACAAGTTATTTTAAATAGTTTTTAATATTTTTAGGTAATTAAATTTTAAAAGTGTGGAATAGTTTAGGGATTAAATTGGTCTATTTGGACTTTCTTAGAACGTTTTTAAAAGCAGCTAAAGATAGTATGTAGAATTGAAAATAATTATTATGCCATAAAAGGTGTTTTGGAATTCCTTCAACCTTTTGAAATTGAGTCAGAAAATATAAATTTTATAGGATAGCGGAAAATACCTATAATTTTTTTGTATGCCTTTGTAAATCGTGGAAATAGTTTATATTTTATTTCTACCTTATTAAGGAAAATGGTACCTATTATTAATAACGGTTGTTTCTGAAACATTACTAAAATTTTCGAAATTTTGTTTTTCTACAAAATAATAAACTATACTATTTGGAAAAAAATTTATTTCTCTTATAATTTTATAAAAAATAACAGGGGAATATTTACATTTCTTGATCTATTAAACAAAACGATAAATTATCTCGACGAATGACACCATGTTCTAGTACGGAAGCTAGCTTTACATTTTTGTTGGTGGTTTCATGGGTTTCATATCAATTTTTTGTAATTGTAGTTTACACGTACATGTACCTCTTAACACTTGTTTGTTTTATTAAAAAAGTGTGTTGTTGTGATTTACGTCGAAATAAGTCAAACACAACTTGAAACCCCATATAAAATCAAAAAGGAGAAACGGAAAAAATTGAGCCTGTAAATGAACACAACTCAGAAACAAAAATAGCTATCTAATAATAAAAAAATAAAATTTGATTCTTGTGCAGCTTCATCTATATCATTAACTGTTTTTGGTTTTTTAATGGTTTTTCTTGGTGATGAAAATTCCGATATCTCACGGTTATCGATTCTTTTTTTCTCTCCAGAAATGCGGACGACAGTGTTTTTAGATACTCCTGTGGCTGCAGCAACACGATCATTTACATTTTTAAATGGTATTGAAGGTGAATTAAAGTTTCCTTCTCTTCTCATAAACTCTATAACATTGGCTATTATTTCGCGAGATTGACTGTTAATCACGCGGCCTCTTAATTTGCTATTAAACTCCATACTTAGGTTCTATTAAACTGTAATGAGCAAAAAACAAACGAAAATAAAAGAAATGTTTTAGCGAAATTTACATCTGACATTTACGTTTGAATGAAATAGTGAAATACTTGATGCGCAGAGTGTACTTTCATTGCGTAAATCCGTCGGGATGCCTGTCAGTAGTGCTTTCTCTGTCTAGCCGTCGAAAGCCTCTAGAAATTTGATGAACTGTAATACATAATACATAGGTACTAATAATAAACTAATAACAAAATAACTAATATTACTAGTACGTACTTGTTCATAGCTACATTCCTACCTACCAAACGAAGGTGTTTGAAAAATAAACACAAACTTTTATCCAGCCACAACGGCATGTCACGTAAGATTTAAAAATAGTTAATAATAACAACAAAAAAGTAACGCATTATCATGAACATAAATATTGAAAAATAAAAAAGCACGTTGAATGAGAAGGATGACACTCAGACTCATCGATAATTTTTTTTAATGTTTGCAGTATAATTTGATACAGCCATTCGAATACAATTATCCAAATGTTCATCTGTAAGTTGATTGCGGTATTTGTTCTTAATAAACTTCATATTGGAAAATGAAGATTCACACAAATAGGTTAAACCATTGTATTTAGATCAACTAGTAAAACAATACCAATGCAAATTATCTTGGAGGACAATGGACAGTATCAATAGATGGCAGCAAGCTCCGTGGTATCCAAGTCATGTCTTTGATAATTTTGTCGTCTTCGAAACGAACGTAATTTCTCTATTTACTAATAGATGGGCCCATATTCGATTCAGAATATTTGTTTTAAAAATGGAATATACGAGTTTAATTATGCTTGTTGAACATTTATTTACGATTTATTATCATTTTAGAGGAATATAAACAATAGTAATTTAAATTTAGCACACTACCCATATGAATTTAAAAATTAAGAAAATTTTATGTATATAGAATTGTGTACTCAATGATCGAGGAAGTGCTATTCGTTCGGGCTATTTTGATGAATTTCTAACAGATGTCGCGACAGAATTACCTCCAATGAAACGTCCATAAGGTTGTTCTACTATCTTCTCTACATACAATGGTTGAACTGAATAATGCTTTCACTTTCAAGGCAAAACGGCATGGAACTGAATATTTGTCTTTACTTACAATAGGCCAGATACATTTGGTACTTGAGACTAACGATTTTAAGGCTAAATCATTTTGAAACTCAATTACTTCCATTTCTGTTGCAGCGATGTCTTCGCCAAAGTTATGCATAACACAAGTTGTAAACTGTTGGATATCAATTGCCATAAAGGGTGAAACAACAGACTGCGCTACTAAAGCCATTTCGTTGAAATCCTTAAAACGATTTTTTAAGTTATTCTTCAGGGTAGAAACTTTTCCTACATGATATTTGCTGTCATAGGGTTCTAATGGATTTTGAGATATTTTTTCTAAAAGAATAGGAAAATGCTTGGCATCGCTGTTAATTAGGTTTTGTTCCCAAAACTCCAGCTTTTTGATAAATGCTTTTATATCAGAAATCATTTCCGCTAGTTCTTTGTATCTTCTCTGAAGGTGCAAATTAAGTTCGTTTAATTTCTCTGTAATGTCCACGAGAAAACCAAAATCTCTAAGCCAGATTGAATTTTCTAGTTCCGGAGTCGGTTCATCGCGTTGTTTGAAAAATTGAACTATGCCAGATAGGACATCATTAAAACGTTTCAGCACCCGTCCTCTACTTAACCATCGGACTTCAGAATGAAGGAGTAGATCCCCGTATTGACAGTCAACTTCATCGGCTAAGGTTTTGAATAATCTTCTTTGTAACGCTTGAGCTCTAATCTTGTTCACAATTTTTACCACCAGTTTCATAACGTTGATTATTTTCAGGAAATTTCCATATAATGCTTGCTGATGGATACTGCAGTGGTAACAGAGAAATTGCGGAAAAATTTAAACTTTACGACATGACGCTACCAGACCCTTATCACAACCCACCATAGCTGGAGCGCCATCGGTTGTCAAGCCTACCATTTTCGATATTGGAATTTTCTCGGAAGAAATAATATTTTTTAAATGAGAAAACAACTCCTGTCCAGTGGTGTGTCCTTTCAGAGGAATAAACTTCAAAAGATCTTCTTTAATCGTAAAATCACTAAAAACCATATTGACGAACACGGCCATCTGGGCAGTGTCAACGACATCTGTTGATTCATCCAGTTGAAGTGAAAAATAAACAGTTATCTAAGTCAGTTCTTAACTGTAAAAAAATATCATTGCTCATTACTTCTACACGTCTCATCACTGTATTAGCAGAAAGTTGCATAGATTTTATAGCTGAAACTATCTCGTCTTTATTTTTAAAGTTGGCAAATAACGAATCATCAGCTTCTAAAAACGCCTGTTTCATCATTTCCCCGTCTTCATAAGGTTTCTTTTCTTGTGCAGTTATCTGGGACACATGGTACGATGCTTCAGTTGCAGCCTTATTTTTGTCGACTGTTCTTAAAAATATTAATTGTTGTCCAATTAACTGCTTTTTTAACTGTTTCAGTTTCTCCTTTTTGGCGGTAGAATGTAGTGGGAATGATTTTTCAAAATTAGAATGTACAGTTTTATGATGTCTCTCAATATTTCCTTTTTTAGCAACGGAGACCGAAGTATTACATAACAAACACACATTTTTATCTTTAACTTCTGTAAAAAAGTATTGTTCTTCCCATTCCGAATGAAAGTGGTATGTCTTTACCTTCTTACAACTGCTTGCCATAATATTATTTTTTGTTGTTCTCTACTAACATAACCGCTGGACGTTGGTTACGCGTTCAGTTTTAAACTAAGCGCAATGTCGCCGCGCTGTGCGTATTTATCCCGTTCAAAGCAATTCTGATCGTTCTCGAACACTAACGCGCTGGTCCGGCTGGTCGGTTCTAGCCGATTCTAGCTTGATGGCGTCAGTGGGAGATTGCTTATCGCAACGTTGCCGCTGTTTATGTTTAATATTATGACAATTAGATTTTTTTGTGGAATTTTCGGAAGCTTCTCAGATTTTTGCAGTTTGTATTTTTTAAATTAAAATCGTTGTGAGAGCTACCAGAATTGCCTCCACGAGCTACCGGTAGCTCGCGATCGACAGGTTGGCGACCACTGCCTTAGACGCTGCAGTAAATAGTAGAAAATTTTCGGCCAACGAGTTTTGATTCGAAATTTTTAATTCAAATCAACAATATACAATATATAATACAATAATATATAATACAATATATAATATCCTGATAGCCGATTATTTACGACAATGTGCTTAGAATTTGAATAGGTGTGTTCAAATCTCACCCCAACATAATTTTTTTTCAATTATATTCTATTATTTCTATTAATCGACATGGTTTTAGTAAACTTGCTTAATTTTTACATGATAATATTTAACAACCTCGTTTATTTAATTCATCGTAAATAAAACGTCAATACATCAATCAATAAAATAAAAATATTAAATAAACCCCGTTTATCCTCCGATACCTACTCCCTTGCTCTATGGGTATATTAAAAAGAAAAGAATTCGATTTTGAATGTCCGCCTTTTATATATATTAACTCTTCTTGGACGTTTATAATCTGAAACGAAAAAAAAAGGTAAAGAAATAAAAAAAGACTCCAAAGATGTAACCGCTCGCTGAGTTGTTTATTTCCGCTCTATAAAATAGATCGTTTTACAAATTATGGAAGTTTTTTTGTTTCGTTTAAACAAGTCCTGCAAACATCAGTCGTCCGATTCCTTTTAAAGTATAACTTATGAATGAGAAAATCTTTTTCAATCCTCACATAAAATTTATATGGAAATATCCCACGGAAATTGTAGTAAAAAGTAGTAAAATTTGCCAAAAGTTTGGCATTTTAAATCTATAATTCAAGTGATAATTCAATTTTAACAGAAGTTGAATAATTACTTTTATAATTATGTGTTATATAAAAAATATACATATATATTTTAACATTTTAAAACAATATAAAATCCTAAAGTCTATTCAAATTTAATTTACGCCTGATGTAAACAGAAGCAGGTGGACGCTAAAATTGAGCAGGGCCGTATTTTACTTTTCCGTCTTGCAAAAATGTAAAATAAAAGAGTGTAATTGTGAAATTATTTTTTTATTACGATAAAAACATATTTTGTAAAGTAAAACTATAAAATAAATGCCATGCACGGTCTCCCAGACTTTAGTGACATTTCTGGACGAAGATAGGTGAGCGACATAAACTGCGTTAACCTGCAATATCAATTAATAAATGTATTTGATTTTAAAAGAGATGGTTGCATTATATTTAGTTCATTACATATGTCTACTGTGATACATAGCATTAAAACAATCCTATTAGAAAATTATATTATACAGGGTGTCCAAATAATTGCAAATTCTTTAATAGCTAATATATATCTACTAAAAGCAATAAAAAAACTTTAAATATAAGAGGTATTTGGTATTTGAATTTGGTATTTGATTTAAAATTGTGCATCTTAAAAAGAAACCTTTTGTATTTTTGATAACTTTTGTTCTTTATTGTTCTTGTTCTACTAGTATTTAGATTAGACAACTTGTACCCTGTTTTATAGCAATCTTCCTTACTTGACTTAGCACTATTCTGAATCGGATAAATTAGTTAGATTTGAAAGGCTATCTTCATTAATCAAAATTACAAGTGGTTCTACCTGAACCTCTATAATATTATCCAACTCCCACATTTTTACTTCAACTTTTTGGCGAACATGGTCGATACACTTTTTCCATTTTTCTGGAGAAATTAATATTACTTCTTCAAAAAGAATTTTAATGTCTCCAGATTTAAATGTTGAGTTTTTATCTGCTACGTATTGTTTAACGTCAACCTAGATTAATTCAATAGGGTTAAGTTCACAATGATACGGAGACATGTAATAGTTTATTCATCAAAAATATATAGTTATAAAAATACAAATGGTAGCTTAAAAATTAAAAGTAATTGAATGAATAAAGGTACACTCGATAAGTGAGTACTCACTTGTTTCGATTATAATACATGAAACTTAAAAAAAAGTACAATAAATTATTATTTAAAAACATTAATGTTGTAAAGATAAAAAAAAAACACAAGATTAAAATATACAAATAACTAAAACTAAATTAACTAAAATTAGAATAAATAAAATAGGATAAATATATAAGAGAAATTTAATTGATCCATTTTTATAATTAGAAGATTAAAGTGAATTTAAGGGAAAACGTGACAACCAAAATCTATATTATTGAGTGTTAAAAAAACAATTAATTCAAAAAACTAAAGCTGAGACTAGAAACAGACGCAAGTTAAGTATTTCTACATTCTATTATATCTTTAAATTTTTGTCGTGGATTTTCTAAAATAAATTTTTTAAGGCTTTTTTTCATTTTAATTTTACATTTAATTGTTTTTATTGATTCTGGTAGTTCATTATGTATCTTAGGAGCAAGATAGGTATAAGATCGTTGACTAAGTGATTTACTTACTTGTGGCACGATATGGAGATTTCTATTGCGAGTTTGATAGGAGTGAGAAGGTAAGTTAGCATGTTTAGTATTAAGTTGATATTTTTGAGCTATGCAGTAGAAGTATATTTGCCTAAGATCCATGATTTGACTTTCGGCATATAATAGGTCACTTGAGTATCGATATTCTTTCGACAACATAAGTTTTAAAAATCTTTTTTGTATTATCTCAAGCGTTTGGATATGGCACCTTAGTGCGCTTCCCCAAGCTAGAATACCATATCTAAGATGGCTTTCGACTAAGGCATAATACAAAGTTGTTAAACAGCTAACTGAAAGATATCTTTTCAGAAAATTAAACTTATATAAGATACGCTGCAGTTTTTTTACGGTATAATTTATATGGTATTCCCATTTCAGATGACTGTCAATAAATATGCCAAGGTATTTTATTTGTGTTAAAGGTTGAAGAGCAAGATGATTTTTATTTATAGAAATGTCAAGTTGATGAAATTTGGGAAGACAGCTGATGTTGCAGCTGAAAGGTACGTATCTAGTCTTGTCTAAATTTACAGTAAGTACTTTGTTGTCGAGCCAAGTCTTAATATTGAGAAAATCTCTTTCAGCCATGCGTTTGAGTTCATCCCAATCAGGTGCTTCGTAGAAGATTGCAGTATCATCTGCAAATCCCACAATTCTGCCCTTACTAGAAATTGAAAACAGACCATTTATATAAATGTTGAATAAAATTGGACCTAGAACACTGCCCTGGGGCACCCCGTATTTTATTGGCTTTCGATCACTTTCCTCTCCACTTACTTTTACAGACTGATATCTGCTGGTAAGGTAGCTTTCAAATAGTCTTAAAGTTTTTCCTCTAATACCAATATCTTCTAGAGATTGTAGGAGAAGGTAATGATCAACTTTATTGAAAGCTTTACTTAAGTCTAGGAATATGCACAAAGACGGCCTGCTTTGTTCAAGTGCACTGTGTATGTGAGATACTAAATCTAATATAGCATCTTCTGTTGACATTTTTTCCCTAAATCCGTACTGTTTAGGAGACAATAGTTTATATTTATTTAAAAAAGAACTCAGCCTGTTTTTTAATAATTTTTCGAATATCTTCGATAGATGAGTGAGTAGGGAAATAGGTCTATAGTTACTAAAGAGAGTGCTATCTCCTTTCTTAAACACTGGAGTAACAATAGAGGTTTTAAATGCTGAGGGGTAAATGGCCTTGTCGATACACTGGTTCAATATATATGATATCGGTTCAGCAATAAAAGTTGCAATAGTTTTTAGGACTTCTGAGCAAATCTCATCAGTACCTGGTGCTTTTTTATTTTTTAAATCTTTAATAATTGCAATAATTTCTGACGGATTTGTTTCAAAGAATACTATTGAGTTCTGCAGTGTAAACCTATCATTTGATTGTTTTTCATCGTCTCTTTCAATTTTTTCGGCTAAGTTCTTTCCTACATTGATAAACTGATTGTTGAATTCATTACAGATACTTTTAAGATCAGTTAATAGTTCTCCATCTTCTGCTGTAATTACCTCAATTTTTTTATGCGATTTCTTATGACCACTTAGAGTTTTCACCACTCGCCACAGTTCACTAGAATTACCAGATTTAGATGCAATTTGTTGCTTGTAGAACTCATATTTGGTTTTTTGAATTGTAGCTGTTACTTTATTTCTACTGTTTTTATAGATATATTTCAAAACAACGTTATTTGGATCCCTTTGTAATTGTTTGAATAGTTTGTTTTTCTCATTAATTATTTTTAATAGCGAATCTGTGACCCATGGTGCGATCTTCGTATTTTTCCTGTTTACTCGCCTGGACAAGGTACATTGTTTTATAATATTTATCAAGTTGTTAATAAACATATTGATTGCAGATTCTGGATCTTCTGCCTGATATATTTGATTCCAAGATATCTCTATTGTAACATCATGTAATTTTTTATAATTTATATTTTGTTTTATGTATTTTTGTTGTTTATTATTTGCATAATTGTCATTTATAATAATTTGTAAGATGGTAGTATAGTGATCAGTTATGTCATTTTCAATTACAATTGGTAAAATATTGTCAATATCACATACCGTTTTAATAAAAATGTGATCTAGACACGACTTACTTCTGTTTTGTACTCTAGTAGGTTTGTTTATAGTAGAGATGTATCCATGTTCATGTGAAGTATTATGTTGTTTTGCTGCTTAGCCATTTCATCTATTACATACCTATCATAATGTTTATGTTGCTTACCAAGTTTTAGAAGTTGTATCTTAAGCATTTGGTAGTCGAATTCAATTTTTTTCCCTTATAGTCATTTTTAAATATCACCTTTTTTAGACGTCGTAGTAATTTTTTCTAGCTTTCTCGAATAATAATGCAGTTATCTTCTAATTTTGATAGGGTGTTTGAAAACCACTCTTTGAACGATTCTCCACACATTTCTTTATGGTAGTCACCGGATTTTTCAACTCAAATACATAAAGTGCATTAGAGACAAAGCCTTCTTCACTTCCAATATGGCATATAATGAGCTGTTTTTACGCACATACCTGATGGGTTTTTAAAACCAGTTAAAAGTTCATCCAAAAAGGATTGTCTGGATGAAAAAACCGACATATCGAAACATACTTTTGATTTGGTGTGGCCTGCGTTAATCTAAGTCTCATCAAGATAATATATTTTTTGCTTTTCTTCTCTGTATCGTTTTATTTTTTGTGGCGTAGGACGAAACAATTTCATTTTTGTCTAAAAGATAACTATTTTTTTCTCGAGTTTTAAATATGGATCATCGTTGACTTCTTATAAAACCTTATCAATTGTTGGAAGTTAATTTCTAAAGAAGAATTGATGTACTTTGCGCCTTATTGCATTTTTATCAAAATCATCTACAGAGCCACTAATTTGTTTATAACGTAGCTTTCTTTTTGGTTCAGAAAATTTATGAGTCTGCCTATACTCCTTCATAACATTAAAAACGGTTTTAGCGCACATCCCTGTTTTATCAGCAACTCTCCTTTCAACATCATGTACCAATAGACTGGGCCAAAAAAATAACTATTTTTTTTTTTTGAAAGATATATCGAGAATATCATTCAGAATAATAAAAAAAAAATTTCGTGAAAATTTGAGCCCTTAATATTAATTTTAAGAGGTCTATCCTCTCTTTTTTTTATTTTTTTGTCATAATTTGATGTTTTACGTTAGAACTGTCAAAACATTAAAGTGAAAAAAATTCCTTTTCACTTATTCTGATATAAAATTAAATTCTCTACGAAAATGGTCTGATTGAAAATTTTCGTCAGACGAGCTGTTTCCAAGTAATTTCGTAACTAATAAATAACTTTTGAAGAATTAAATTTAGGCAAAAATATTAAGAGACCTTTTTTGTAGAACATTAATTTTCCTTTAAGAATCCGACGTGGGCTTTTTTAAATATGCATTGATTCATTAGTTACAAAATTACTCGAAAACGGCTCGTCTGACAAACATTTTAATAGGACCTTTTTTGTAGAGAATTTAATTTTACATAAGAATAAGTAAAAAGGATTTTTTTTCACCTTAATGTTTTGACAGTTCTAACGTAAAACATCAAATTATGACTAAAAATCAAAATAGCGATGATAGACTTCTTAAAATTAATATTAAGGGCTCAAATTTTTAGGAATTTTTTTTTTCATCATTCTGAATGAAATTCTCGATATATCTTTCAAAAAAAAAAATTGTTATTTTTTTGGCCCAGTCTAATGTACCAACATATCAGGGTTCTATAAAATTTAATGCTTATAAATATTAAGAACCATTTCTTAAGTACGGATGACCAAATGACCCTTTTTCAGTCGCTTTTTAGAAGGAGTAAAAACATTTTTCTGGACTTCATCTGCTGTATCTGTGGGACATAGTGTCACGCAGCAATTACAAAATATAGTCAATTAAATGTCCATAAAATAGAGTAAAACATGTTCAAACTAACAACAACCACAAAAACAAAAAAAATAAATAACACAATAAATGTATATCTAAACTATAATATAATAAATTATAATCAATCAAACATACAAAATGTCCAAACTAACCAACACGGTGAATGCTACCAAAACGCCGTTTACAATTATCCAAATGGAACTGAATTCGACTCTGACAAAAAATATTTGCGCGTCGGCTAAATGACTAACGACCGATTAACCAATAGAAGCGCAAAAGAATGTCACGTGAGCTGTTGCTGGATGGGAGAAATTGTTTTGACGCGGCGTAAATGAAATCTGAATTGACTTTAGTTATTTTTCTGCTACAACATATTTTTTTTCTGGAAATTATCAACGTTGACCCATCAAAATTTTCCGTATATACCACACGATTACAGAGCTCTTTGTTTTCCACAATTAAAATCGTTTGGTAGCGACTTCCGAGAAATAAAATAATTTGATTGGCTTGAAGATAGCGCCGGGAATCTCGGCCGATTTGACACTATCTCAATTATTCCAATAATTTTCCGTAGATGCTGTGTGTGTGTGTGAAAATGAGTGTGTACTGTATCTCTAGTACATAAATTGTAAATCGCGACGTACACTTAATAATACATCTAATTGGAAATCGCTACCGCGATGTGTGAAGTTGCTCTTGCCGCGGGTATTTCTCTTGTAAATGATGAGGACTTAGCACGGAACGCAGCCACGTATTAGGGAGTATCCGTCTTAAACGATCTTCGTAATTCAGGGTTAGTCGTACCGAGTAATATAAACATAAAAAATAGACTTGCAGTTTTGCAGATCGTCAGTTAAAATTTGTCCACGCACATTCAGGCTGCGAGATAGTTCTGTTTAAATGAATCTGACGATAAACTGATGTGTATGGATAAAAATCGATAGTTTGAATGTGAAGGTCCCAATAGTTAGAAATCAGTACTCTGAAATTTGATCATGTACTGTGCACTCAAAGATTTACTTTTTAAAAAATATATGTACTGTGTTGGGAGCTCCGAGCAATTACTACTAGAGGGAGTCTTCCCCCCTTCCCCGCGCTAAATTTTGTTAGCAACATCTACTCCCCCCGAGGGGGAAAATACCTCTTCTGTAATTGGCTTATTTAATCAGCGTTGCCAAGTTTGACAGCGCCAGAAGTGTTCTGTGAGCGCCAGTTCTGACACTTTCTGACACATGTCAATTTCTTATTTGTATTTTACGAAAAATATTATTATTTATAACGTTGTAAGGGTTGTAAATGTATATTTAAGATTTATTATCTCTAATAATATGGTGAAAACATGCTTTATGTGTAAAAGGTCTGTTGAAAATGCTTCTTCAAGATAATATCATAAGTAAGTACAGACACAACCTAATTATCAGAGGCGGTGCATTAGGCAATCACCTTTAATTTGCAATTAAACTTTCTTATTTTCTTATCGAAAAATTAAAATTAAGAGCAAGTACACTCCAGCTAAGTTCGTCTTCATCCGTCTCATAATGATTATAGTAAAGGTTAATTACTTATTATTATTTTAATATCACATCTTTGTAAAGTTTATTGTTATTTTTTTTAGGTTTCCTTTTCTTGATATGAGAAAGAAATACATGGTTCCAAAAGATAGGAATTCAACAAGTGACCACCTGAATAACTTTTTATGCTAATGAACATTTTTATTACAGACCTCAGGGAAGGAAAATATTAAAGAAAAATGCAATTTCGACGAAAGAAGTATAATAATCAATCCTGTCACTACTTCTACACTATATTCATCTGCTACTAAAATACTAAAACAGTAAGTAAGTAGAGAAACTTAAGTTTCTTTCAAAAAGAATGTTTAAGGAAAAAGGCATAGCTATTTTTTTGTTGACACTTTTTTTTAACTAATCTAAAAGACTGATTTTGTGTATTGCTTAAATGTTCATTTTTTGTACTTAATTTGTTTTAGGTTTAAACAAAATGAACTTCTAAGATATGCATGGAATATCCCAATAGAGCTAAGGAAGGTTTTAAAATTCTTAAGAAAAGTATTCAGAGCCAAAAACATAAAATAGTCTTCCTGTCCAAAATATAAATAGGTATAAATATTTAGATATTATGAGTGATTTTTTATTCTATAAATAGAACATAATTTGCTTCTAAATCACTACCTAATGAACTATATTATATAGTACAAAACTAAACAAGAATATCACATTATTCATGTTTTTTTTTAATTTCCTTAAAAAACGTCCCAAAAAAATGTGAATATTTATTATTGGAGTTAACATCGTTATGCTAAAACAATACTAGAGCAACTTAAATAATGTGGATTTTGACTATTTTGAGTTATATAGATCATTATGATCTAAAAAAATGTTTGTCTGGTGCTATAGTCAGGTATGAAAACATTCATTTATTTAAACACAGTTGCAATATACATTTTATTTAGTTTTTAAGTTAAAACCTATTAGGACATCCTAAAATTACTTTTTTCGTTTGATGTGAGATTAATTATTCTACATTTTTGTTGGTGAAATAGGATATATTAAGATGTCTTACTGTTTTCTCTGATTATCTAAAAAGTTAGAACAATATACAAAGACTGTTATAACAAAAACGAGATATACCTTTACTTAAACACACAATTAGTTAGTTCAATTGTACGATAATTTAAAGCAGAAATCCAGAAAACTTTAAAAATGTGTTTAAATGTGTTTTTACTATAACAAGGACATAATTATTAAAAAAACTTGGCACATTAACATTGACAATAGGTTTTTATAATATATATTATAAAAATCACAACGAACTACACAAAATGACATTATTAATAATTTAGCAATAAAAAAGTTAAGTTCAATGATGACATTAAAAGTTGAGTTTCTCGAAATACTTTTTTACTTTCCTATCTGTGTACAGATATAAGGAAAGTATAGGAATCATGATTTTTTTCGACCTCGAGTTTTCGACGGATTTTTACGTTTTGAGGTCCCCTGAATCCGTTTTGACTATTTTCGCGATGATGTCTGTGTGTGTGTGTGTGTGTGTGTGTGTGTGTGTGTGTGTGTGTGTGTGTGTGTGTGTGTGTGTGTGTGTGTGTGTGTGTGTGTGTGTGTGTGTGTGTGTGTGTGTGTGTGTGTGTGTGTGTGTGTGTGTGTGTGTGTGTGTGTGTGTGTGTGTGTGTGTGTGTGTGTGTGTGTGTGTGTGTGTGTGTGTGTGTGTGTGTGTGTGTGTGTGTGTGTGTGTGTGTGTGTGTGTGTGTGTGTGTGTGTGTGTGTGTGTGTGTGTGTGTGTGTGTGTGTGTGTGTGTGTGTGTGTGTGTGTGTGTGTGTGTGTGTGTGTGTGTGTGTGTGTGTGTGTGTGTGTGTGTGTGTGTGTGTGTGTGTGTGTGTGTGTGTGTGTGTGTGTGTGTGTGTGTGTGTGTGTGTGTGTGTGTGTGTGTGTGTGTGTGTGTGTGTGTGTGTGTGTGTGTGTGTGTGTGTGTGTGTGTGTGTGTGTGTGTGTGTGTGTGTGTGTGTGTGTGTGTGTGTGTGTGTGTGTGTGTGTGTGTGTGTGTGTGTGTGTGTGTGTGTGTGTGTGTGTGTGTGTGTGTGTGTGTGTGTGTGTGTGTGTGTGTGTGTGTGTGTGTGTGTGTGTGTGTGTGTGTGTGTGTGTGTGTGTGTGTGTGTGTGTGTGTGTGTGTGTGTGTGTGTGTGTGTGTGTGTGTGTGTGTGTGTGTGTGTGTGTGTGTGTGTGTGTGTGTGTGTGTGTGTGTGTGTGTGTGTGTTCGCATGGTATTGATTGTGGCAGCTTGTGTGTGCATAAAACTCAATTCCGGCGAACGTTTTTGTTGTGGCAACACACATTCGGTTGTCACAACAAAACTAGTCATAGCTTGGCTGAAATTCTATTTTGTGTGTGGCGGTTTGAACATACTTCATCTATGCGGATAGTGCGCAGATTGCCTGCTAGAATAAGGCGCTACTCTTTAAGACGTGGCGGGAATTCAATCAGTGTGTAGTACGCTACAATTGCGTCTCTATTTTGCGTGCCCTAGACCAAATTGTGACTCCCTTTGCTAATCAATGGAGTGGCGCCCTCTGGTCACACACACTTTACACTATTTCATTGTTTTGATGTTTAATCAGTTGTGTCTTGAACGCCACAGTTAATAAACGTTTTAACTGGTTGTTTTGTCAATTATTTCGTAAGTGCGCATTTTTTTATAGTTTTCATTACATGGCTAAACTACTGAATATTTTAGGAAAAGTCAGCCAGAGGTAAAAAAATATTAAGGATGCTACAAGTGGAAAATAGGGAAATGTGCAATCGTTTATTAAATTTGCCGGCTTATGAAACGACAAAAAGTCTGGATAAAGAAAATAGAGAGCTGGCAATTAAAAAGTAGGTACCCATTTGATTTTACCTACCTATCTTTTTCACATTTTAAGGGTGGGAAAAGGGGGTGAAAGTTTCTTGAAGTATCGATTTTTTTTAAAGATAGGAACTTGAAAATTAGAATTGTAAATAATTAAATAATGACGTGTTTAAAGTTTTTGGATTTTCACACGGGGGTAAAAATTTGTATAAGAATATAGGTTTTTTAAAAATTGGAATGTAGCTACTTACCATAAAAAACTATTGATGTGTTCAGGGTTTTTGATTTTCACATTTAAAGGCAGGGAAACAGGGGGTAAAATTGTGTATGGGAATATCGGTTTTTTAAAGGTAGGAAATTAAAACTTGGAATTTTAGCTACTTATCTTTAATAAATACTGATGTGTTTAGTGTTTTTAAATGTTTACAATTTAAGGGGGTGACACAGGGGGAAGTGTGTATCAGTTTTTAAGGGTAGGAAATAAAAAATTGGAATTGTAGCTACTCATCATAAATAAATATTGACGTATTTAGTGTTTTTAGATTTTCACATTTAAGGGGAGGGAAACAGGGGGTGAAAATGTGTATGGGAATATCGGTTTTTTAAGAGTAGAAAATTAAAAATTATAAATGTAGCTACTCAACATAAATAAATATTGACATTTTAGTGTTTTTAAATTTTTACATTTCAAGGGGGTGAAATGGGGGAAAGGTTGCATCAGTTTTTAGGAGTGGGAAATTGAAATTGTAGCTACTCATCATATATAACTATTGACATGTTTGGGGTTTTTGAATTTTTACTTTAAAAAGGGAGGGAAACAGGGGGTGAAAATTTGTTTGGGAATATTGGTTTTTAAAAGGTATGAAATAAAAATTTGGAATTGTAGCCACTCATCATAAATAAATATTAACGTGTTTAGGGTTTTTGAATTTACACATTTTAAGGGAGAGAAACAGGGGGTGCAAATGTGTGTGGAAATATTGGTTTATTGAAGGGAGGATATGAAAAATTTTAATCGTAGCTCCTCATCACAAATAATTAATTGATGTGTTTAGTGTTTTTGAATGTTTACAGTTTAAGGGGGTGATACGGGGGGAAGTTTGTATCAGTTTTTAAGGGTAGGAAATTTTAAATTGGAATTGTAGCTACTTATCATTAATAAATATTGACGTATTTAGGGCTTTTGGATTTTCACATTTAAGAGGAGAGAAACAGGGGGTGAAAATGTATATGGAAATATCGGCTTTTTTAAAGGTAGGAATTTAAAAATTGGAATTATTGCTATTCATCATAAATAAATATTGACATCTTTTGGGTTTTTTAATTTTTACATTTTAAGGGGGTGAAATGGGGGAAAGTTTGTATTGGTTTTTAAGGGTAGGAAATATAAAATTGGAATTGTAGCTACTCATGAATAAATATTGGCCTATTTAGGGTTTGAATTTTCACATTTTAAGGAAGGGAAACAGGGGGTGAAAATGTGTATGAGAATTTTGCTTTATTAAAGGTAGGAAATTAAAAATTGGAATTGTAGCTACTTATAATAACAAATATATTGACGTGTTTAGGGTTTTATAATTTTCATATTTAAGGGGAGGGGAATAGGGGGTGAAAATTTGTATGGGAACATCGGTTTACTAAAGGTAGGAAATTATAAATTGGAATTGTAGCTACTCATCAAAAATAAATGTTGAAATAATTAGGGTTTTTGAATTTTTATATTTTAAGGAGGTGAAACGGGGAGAAGTTTGTATCGGTTTTCAAGTGTAGGAGTTTCAAATTTGAATTGTAGCCACTCCACATAAATAAATATTGACATATTTAGAATTTTTGAATTTTCACATTTAAAGGGAAGGAAACAGGGGGTGAAAAGGTGTATGTATATAATTAAAAGAAAAAAAAACTTCTACACCCACAGTACAGGGTTCTTTCAAATTAGGGCAGGGAATGTAAAACAAAAAACCAATAAATTTATTGATAAACTATCCATATATAATATTTTCCAAGATTTACCACCCATAGAAGAGGATGCTCCTGATCAAAATGATGGCGAAGCTAGTGATGAAGAAGTGGAAGAATTTCCAAGAATCAGTGCTGAGGTTTTAGGTTGCACAGTACTGCGAGCGAAAAGAAGGAATTAACATCTGAAGCATTCATTGGAAAATACAAACGAACATCTAGTACGTACATTTATGATTCTAATTTTACAAGGGTGGGCAACAAAACCTAATTTATGACCAAACTAGGCGCTGGATTTAAAAATTGTCTTTACGAAGTACTAGTTTACTAAAATATATTACAAAAATAGGTATATAATAATTTGTAAACTGACAAATATCTTGGTCAAAAATAAAATTGCCCGCTTCTCCATGATGTCATTTGTACGGGGTATTATACAATTGCTAGGTAGTAGCTTAGGTAATTATATATTCTCTTTCCTTTCTTAGAAACAAATGAACCTAAAAGGACGAAGAGAGAAGCAGCTTTAGCTAGAGTACCATGGAATGAATCAGAAAAGGGTGTATTACTGAAGAAGTTTAAAGTAGACATAAAAAATGAATCAGTATCAGGAAAGGATAAGTGTATGAAAATTAAAGAAAAACATAATGATATACTTAGCCGCAGATCATGGACCGACATCAAATTTTTCGTTAAAAATGTTATAAGTAAAAATAAAACAAAGAAAAAATTGATTATTACTATTGCTATTGTTGGACCTTCTCAATTTTTAATGGCGACATGATAATTTTAATGAAAATTTTTAAACTGTTTTATTATTCCTTGGGGTCTATTTATACTTCCTTATTATTAGTATTTATATTACTATTATGATTAAGCATTAAACTGGACTAAATATTCAAAAAGGGTATCTATTAAAAACAAAGGCCAAATACGTCAATTATTCTTTTGATAGAAAAGAAGAAATTTAAGTTTTAACATAAAAGTTGAACCTGTCAATTATAAAGCATAACTATTAATGCTAATACTAATCATAAATCGAGTATAAATGTCCCCATTACACTGTGAAGGTTCAACTTAATCCTTAATCATAATGCAAATAATAATAATAAGGGAGTATAAATAGACCCTTAATGTTTAAACCATTTATCTTGATATTAGAAAATATTTAGTTCTGCAACAAATTATGAACAGTTGTCATAAATACTTGCTACTATAAGAGTTATAATTTTGTTTTGTTAAAATCGACCTTTTTTTCAATATACAATGAACATTTTTTTATGATTTTATGTTATGTTCGACTAGAATTAAAAATAAATAAAAATATGTTTATTCAGTTTTAGGTTTTAATTTTGTTACAGTTTAGTTAATACAAAAATTAATATAAAAACGTATCATGCACGTTGGGACTGATTTTTTTACCTTCTGGAAACTTTAGATGTCGGCCTATTGCTATGGTTTTAAGAATTGAAACTATAGGAACTAACTGACAGTTAAAGGTATACAAAGGTGAAAACGGGCCCTGACTTCTTCCAATCGTACATCTAGCTACTTATCGTTTTTGTTGTGTGCTTGCCCAACGTTCTCTTTAGCCTCTAAAAATTTTAAAATACACAAATAAATTGAAAAAATACTGTGTATCTAACTTACCTTGCACTCTCCAAGAAGTATCAATTTAATAAGAAATATAAAGTCATGAATCGCATGAATAAAAACAGAAACTGCTTTCAATGATAGCTATTTAGGATATAAGTTAAAATCATTTGAAACCCATATTTTATAGATTTATTTTACAAACCCTACTAATTAAGACGTAGCATAAATAATTAGATCATTTTTTTTTAAGATTTGTGAATATTAATTAATTAACTTGACAGTTTGCCACATTTTAGAAATGCCATCTATGATCCAATAGATTTTACGATCAGTTATCAAAGTATATTTGATTTACTAAATCATAAATTGCACTAGTTTTTTAAATGAAAAACTGTCAAATTAATTAATAATTTATAAAATCACGATTCATGACTAAGCATTTAAGTGCTACGAAATTTTCGACACACACCCTTAACATGTGGCAACCTTAACACGGTACAAAGCAAATACATTTCTCGTGGCACCCTACACATCTTTGAGTAAATACACACACAGTACACAGTAACTATATTGTGGCACTCTAAACACAATTTTGGATAAATGCATTTGATGTGGCACCCTACACATCTTTGGGTAAATGCATTTGATGTGGCATCCATAACACACAGTACACAGTAAATATATTGTGGCACCCTAAACACAATTTTGGATAAATGTAATTAATGTGGCAACGGATGCCACATGTTTGCCTAAGGTTTGCAATTTTATTTCCGAAACTACGGTGTGTATAAGAGCGCAACCTAGTGCATTACATTCCTAAATTTAGGTACAATGCATACACAGGCCGGCATCAAATGTGCCACAATTTCGTCTACAGGTCCGGATGTCACAAAACTACCGGGACCTGTATGTGTGTGTGTGTGTGTGTGTGTGTGTGTGTGTGTGTGTGTGTGTGTGTGTGTGTGTGTGTGTGTGTGTGTGTGTGTGTGTGTGTGTGTGTGTGTGTGTGTGTGTGTGTGTGTGTGTGTGTGTGTGTGTGTGTGTGTGTGTGTGTGTGTGTGTGTGTGTGTGTGTGTGTGTGTGTGTGTGTGTGTGTGTGTGTGTGTGTGTGTGTGTGTGTGTGTGTGTGTGTGTGTGTGTGTGTGTGTGTGTGTGTGTGTGTGTGTGTGTGTGTGTGTGTGTGTGTGTGTGTGTGTGTGTGTGTGTGTGTGTGTGTGTGTGTGTGTGTGTGTGTGTGTGTGTGTGGTGTGTGTGTGTGTGTGTGTGTGTGTGTGTGTGTGTGTGTGTGTGTGTGTGTGTGTGTGTGTGTGTGTGTGTGTGTGTGTGTGTGTGTGTGTGTGTGTGTGTGTGTGTGTGTGTGTGTGTGTGTGTGTGTGTGTGTGTGTGTGTGTGTGTGTGTGTGTGTGTGTGTGTGTGTGTGTGTGTGTGTGTGTGTGTGTGTGTGTGTGTGTGTGTGTGTGTGTGTGTGTGTGTGTGTGTGTGTGTGTGTGTGTGTGTGTGTGTGTGTGTGTGTGTGTGTGTGTGTGTGTGTGTGTGTGTGTGTGTGTGTGTGTGTGTGTGTGTGTGTGTGTGTGTGTGTGTGTGTGTGTGTGTGTGTGTGTGTGTGTGTGTGTGTGTGTGTGTGTGTGTGTGTGTGTGTGTGTGTGTGTGTGTGTGTGTGTGTGTGTGTGTGTGTGTGTGTGTGTGTGTGTGTGTGTGTGTGTGTCTGTATAACGCATAACTCATGAACCGATACACAGAAAAACACCAAATTTTTAACTTAAGCTTTGTTTCAGCGTTCAATGAGCTGATTAGATTTTGGGCAGTGTCGGAACATCTGGGGGGGTACTTTATAGGTGGTCATTTTTATATTTTATGGAATATATCTGTTATTTACGTTTGGAGAAGAAAATTCTTCAAATAAAAGTTACTTATAATATAATTATCTATAATTTTTGTTTTATGCAAAATTTTCCTAAAATGGTCCGTATTCGAGAAATTTGACAAAATGTAAAAAACATAATTTTTTATAAAAATTGTTCAAATAAAAGTTGTTTATAATATAATTCTCTATAATTTTTGTCCTATACATAATTTCTCTAAAATGGACCGTATTCGAGATATTTGAGAAAATGTGTAAATTTCGAAATTTGAAGAAAACTCAAAAACGGATAAAGGAAAAAACATTAAATTTTAAACTTAAGGTTTATTTCGGCCTGACGTGAAATGATTAGATTTTGGACAAAGTTGGAACATCTGGGGGGGTACTTTATGGGAGGCCGTTTTTATATTTTATGGAATATATCTGTTATTTATGTTTGGAGAAGAAAATTGTTCAAATAAAAGTTACTTCTAATATTATTATCTATAATTTTTTGTTCTATGTCAAAATTTCCTGAAATGGTCCGTATTCGAGAAATTTGACAAAATGTGCAAAATTCTGATTTTTATGAAAATTGTTGAACTAAAAGTTGTTTGCGATATCGATTTCTATAATTTTTGTTTATACATGATTTTTCTAAAATGGTCCGTAATGGAAAAGTGCTAAATTTAAATTTTTCTGTATTTTCGTTTTCAATGAATATCTATAGAAAAATGTTTCGAGGTAGATGTATGTGTAAAATGTATATATTTAGTTTATCCTCTAAACATTTATAGAGATGCTGCAATAGGTTGTACAAAATAACCGGAAAATGCCTATAATAACTAGATAGGAAAGTCATGTGTTGGACACATCAGATTTTTTAAATTGTCTCAGTAACTACCTAGTATTTTTCTAGCACAATGATATTATACGAATGTGCATTGTGTGATATCTTATATTTTAGGAATAAAATTATATATTTTTTGCAGGTTTCTGTTAACAACGATTCCAAGAACTTTTGAAAATATTATTAAAACGGCATTTGCAAATATAATTCTCAATTAAGAGCTTTTGATCTAACATTAAATTTTTATTCTCCATAAGGTTATAGCTTCCTAAGAAGAAAGTTTAACAAGACTTACCAGACTCAAAATATCAAAATTTTACCAACCAATTGATGGTTCTACTGGTTTCCATAGGAAAATTCTCCTCGAAACTACTAAAAGAAAAGTGGCAGAGTCAACCGAAGAAGGCAAAAAAGTCTTTTGCAAAATAAAAACTAGAAATTTGTTTAAGAATCTAATTATTGTTTGAAGTTTTACCAATGATAATTTTTGATAACGATTTAAGATTATGAAGTTCTATTATGAATTTTACTCTTTGATAACCTATGTTTAAATTTTTATTAGGACCAAAATAAATTGTAATTTTCATTTCAACTACAAAAACGCTCATAATATTAAAAAGGGAAAAAACGTTAGATTAGTTATGTTCAGGAATAAACTCTTTAAACATTTATCTACCTAAAATGTGTTACTTTTAGAAGGTATGTTATTAACTTTCTATTTGTACTTGTATTAATTCATTTCATTTTATTATCTGTTGTATTTTCAAATTGATTTTGATATTAATCTTATCTATTTATATATTTTTTATACTCACATATATTTTTTTTTTCATTGAAACAAACGTTTATTAGCTTATTAAATATAATGAATTCATGTTGTTTTATTATATGCTTGTATGAATGATTACTTTTATTTCCTTTTAAAAATGAATTTCGAAGATAAAGCCGAAACGGTGAGTGAAAATTAAAATTAGACGAAAGTGACGATATTTACTGGAGCTTTCATCTACACGCTCCTTTTTCTAGCCATCTACACCTGAGCCAGCAAGATTCTTCTTCCCTCCATCCTTACATTCTCCAGATTTACAGAGAAAACGCCGTCCTCTTTAACATATCCAGACCTTCTTTGACGGGGACTATACCACTACATTAACAGCTTTATTTGTTATCCCAAGCAATTTAAATGCATTCGTAATTGCTCATTCTCATCTCTTCTCTTGTAGATTCCGTACTCAGTTTTCTTATTTTTAGTTACGTTTGCACTGCTCTTTTATTTTCACAGCTTTAATTCTATAATGCTGTAACGCTACAATATGGATCCATTTATGTGGTTTATACTATTTAGTTATTCGTAAGTGACCAACCTATTATAATAATTAAAGATTATTGTATTACAGGCCTGAAGATGTTCCTGTAAGGCCGAAAGTAGTCGCTCCTGTATTTATAATAAAATTGATTTTAAGGTTTTATTCTTCAATTGAAAAAATTAGACCTTTACAGTGATTTTGTTTCTTTTCCTGCATTAGACACACATAAAACGGTATTCATTTTAAAAATAGTAAAATTAGCAAACTTTTTAGTTTTTTTTTACAATTAAAACGTTTGGACAATGTGTGTTTTTATAGATAAATGATACGCCACTGAACAAGAAGGATGTTTACCTTCCCCCTTATGCCCGCTTCCTCACTTCCTCTACAGATGTTGCTAACACAACATTCGCCTACAAACTCGTTTCCACGCTCCCTCTATTAGTAATTGCTCGGAGGTTGGGAGTGGGTTCCATTAAATTAGCAATTGCAAAAACGAATAAAAAACTATTTTTAAATTATTTTAATTTATCGTAAAAATGCAGTTTTTTGTGTTTAACTCGCGATTGTGACGCTGTCATTCAATATTTTTTTAAAATTTTTGCAACACTCAAAAACTGAATCATTCTAGATTTCAATGCAATGCGAAAAAAAAATTGTATACATACAAAATTTATCAGATTGTTTAAAAAGAGGCGCAGTACCAAAACTGAAGTGACAATTTCAACATCGAGAAAATTTGTTAACGGTTGATGGTAGATATTTGATTAATCGATGAAAAATGTGCCAAAATGAATGAAAAAAATTTTTGTTGAAAACAAAAATTCTCTATTGGTAATGGTTTCTGAAAATCGAATGTTCTTGTGAAACGCCTATGCGCGCTGGTCACAACCTATTTTCGTCGCGCGTCGTTCGTCGCAGGTCAGTTTGTGTAGGGTATTCGGGACTGTTGGTGTGAAAAGTGTTCTATTACTGGGTTCGATGTAAATAATAGATATGTTTACTTTGAACTCTATTAAGTATACAAAACAGTACAAATCACTTAGTTGTAAGAGAGCGACGTGCCGTCAGCTGATCGCGTTAAGTAACTGCCGCCAGCGCGCGCTGTTGCCAAGTCGCCGGTTATATTTATCAGCCCTGACAGAACAAAAAGACACGTTGGAACAAATTTGTTTTAAATAGCCAAGAATATAAAGTTTGAGATAATATTCAAGTTCCTAATTGGCAGCAATTTTCTAGTAATAATAAGAATATATCACGGCTACTAAAATATATTTCCTGCAAACTATGTACAGCATATAACCGCATTCCAAGAATGTTTCCATAATTACCACTGGAATGACAGAAAATAGCAGCACTACTACTTAGTGCAGTAAAATCGACTCTAAAACGTGTAATTTTTTTAAGGGGAAAAAATTTTAAATAATAACAGTAATCTGGAAACTAAAGAATTTATTGATGCTGTTCAGCAGAGTGTACAAAATTCTACAAAAAATATTAGGATTAAAAACAATAAGAGAAAAAAAAATGGATGACAAGATCTCTAGTTAACTCTGTAAACCAAAAAAATTATTTGTATATCAAATATAAACAACAACAAAATAACTTAGCTTTAAAACAAACTTATCTAAATTATAAGAAAGAATTAGAAAAAAAAATCAAGCAAGCAAAAATCAATGGGGCATGTTCAAAAATTTTGAAATTTTTTTTATGAATAATAGAGTTGAAAATAAAATTACATTTTTTTTATTTTTTTTTTATCTATTCATTTGCCGGAGTTATGAATTTTTTTAAAATTTATGACGTCACCGGGAATAGACCAATAGGAGCTAGCGCACAACGTTGCCGGCTAGAAGGTTTACGAGAAGTGATGTACGTTCGTTTGTGTACTCCTTCTTACTTTTAGACTTCTAAAACATCGTTAAACAAATATCTTTTAAATATATAATATCAAATGTTTTTTTAAAGTATTATTTCTGTTTAAACTTTTACCATATTTAAAGTTTCATTGTTTTAAAAGTCACTTAATAATTCAGAAAATGGCAAAATGGCAGCACTGTGTATGGCATCTGTCATCATAGTGTCTCCATCAAGAATTTATTTGGAATTTGATTGTTTAATTTTGTACTTTTTATAAATATTATGACTACGAAAAAGTGTTTTGTTCCAGAATATGATAATTTCTGCTAATTGTCCCCTTCAGGAAATTGAAAATAAGGCTACTATAAATTCTTAGGTGTATAACCTAAAAACCCTTCTGGAAGAAAATGCAGAATCTCCTGAAAGTTTTGAAGATACCGAATTTATTCATCATTTTGTGGAAGAACTAGTGATAAAGAAATAATGGAAAAATGTGGGTATTTAAACAAACTGGTTCCTGGATCCCATATAATGGCAGATAGGGGTTTCAGAATAATCAGCTACTTGAAAACATGGGATACACTTTAGTAAAGCCACACCTAGTGTATCACAGAATGAAAAAACTTCTCCAGAAGATGTACAATTAAGTAAAAAAATAGCATCTCTAAGAATACATGTGGAAAGAGTTATAAGAAGGGTTAGTTAATTTAACATGTTAAAACCACATTCGTGTGTGAATTTTAAGCAAGTACATTTACTTAGTAATATCTGCATAATTGCTTGTTAACTTACAAGAACCTATTTTGTAAGAGTAAATATTAATTTAATAAACTTTTTTGTTTGTTTTTTAATTTAATTTACCTAATTATCACATTTCAGGGATTATAATGAGTTTTTAAACAGCCAATGTAATTTTTGATAAAAATTTAACTTTTCGAGCAAATCGAAGAGGAATGAGTACCTGTATATGCATAGATTTTTTTGGGACTAAAACTACCAAAACAAAGGCACCTATTTACAGCAGTTTAAAATGAAACATTTTAACAAAAACGCCTATGTCACAGTGATAAATATTAAAAACCAAGTTCAGTTGAATGTGGTAGCAAAGTCTATATATTCCAATAAATCGGGTAACTACATGTGGTATCACTGGTGATAAATTTAAAAATATCACAATGCTTGCCACCTTTTTCAAAAAACCAGAAAGTGTGCCTTCTTATGAAAATGACAACAGTGATAAATGTGAAAAAAAAATTTCATGTTGCTATTCGTTATTACGATAGTAAAACATGTTTGCAGTTCCGTTTATTTTTTGTGAAAATCTAAGTAAAAACAACCAATGTCAAAGGGTTTTAATTTTTTTTCTGTCAAACCAAATATATCACAAAATTAAAAATTGATCATAGGTCAAGCTAAAGTAATACCTTTATTAATAGTGGCTTTAAAAAAGGAGAAAGAATAATATTGACTTAAGTTATTATTATTAACATTGGTGATTTTTAATAAAAACTTCAATTATTGTTTACAAACAAAAATATAAAAATCTGTGAAAATTTTATTTATTAACCTTTTAATAAAAAATGAGAAAAATGAAGTAAAAAAACAATTTATTTACAAATAAAAAATATATACAAATCCTAAGAATATAAAAGTACTGATTTATTTTCCTGTAGTGGATGAAGAGGTTTCTTTAACAATCTAGCCAAGTGTACATCATTATCAATAACACTGAGTAGATGTTACAGATGGTTCCTCACTTCTTCTATGAAGCCACATGTTTACAACCTCCTGAAAAAAATAAAAGGGTTAGATATGCAGTTACAAAATAACTATACAACCAGCTACAAAATGCCTTATTTTATGTAACAAGACGAGCACTTTACTAGCTCTGAACGAATCCAGTAAAGAACCTCTGATTTTCAAAACTTAAAAAAAACAAGCTCACCACATTTTCACATTTTTGAAGTATTATAGAGCTTTTCGAAAAAAACTGCTATTTTTAACATTACCATTTTTGTTTAAACAGCTATGTCTCATTTTAGGCTATTAAGTATTATAAAATAAAAAATTACGGGATGCTTTGTTAGCTTCAAACGAATCCAGCAGAGCACCCCAGTTTTTTTTTAAACCACACCACATTTTTTGGCTCCTACAATATTATAAAATATTCGAAATTTGACATTTTTAAAAAAAATTCGCAATTCCTTGCTGACTTCAAAGTTTTTTTTCTGAAAACAAATATACTTACCACATTTTTAGGATTTTAAAACAGCCTAAACATGTGTCATAAGTAGTTGTTTTTATATATTAAAAAACTGAAGTGTCCTGCTGACTTTGTTCCAACAAAGCACCCTGTATTATTTAAAAATAGCAATTTTTTTAGTAAAGTTTTACAATATTTCAAGAGTCTAAAAATGGGGTGTGGTTTTTAGAAAAAAGCTTTAAAAAACCGAATTGCTCTGCTGGCTTCTTTCGAAGGTTAGCAAGCACCATGTATTTTTTAAAAATATAATATTTCAAGTGCATAAATATATGGTGTTGCTGTTTTTACAGAAAAAACTTTATAAAACAGAGGTGCTTTGATGACTTCGTTCGAAGCTATCAGAGCATTTTAAGTTTTGCATAAAACGAGGAGCATAAAATTTTTGAAAAGGGTATAAAAATAGCCTAAAAATATGGCATGTTTTAACTCAAAATTTCATAGGTGCTCTGCAGCATTCTTTGGTATCATAATTATTACTAGGTTCACTAACAAAATCTATTTCTAGATTATTTTAACACTTGCTGCGATTACAAAAAATGTCTCTTTATGTCAAAATTAGAAAAAAAATATTTATAAGAATAAAGGGCCTTATACACTGTTTATTATATGTGATATAAAAACAAAAAAGCATAATAAATATTACAAACCTTGAGATTCAACATATCCTAAGCATTGTGCACTAAAAAACAGCCACATCATAAGGTTTTTGCTGTACTTTATGTTTAGGTGTAATTTGTATCCTTCTCTCTTATGGAAAAAGTAAATATCTCCATATTCTTGCTTGGCAGATCTAAAAATAAAACCTGAGATAAATATGTTTTATTATAAAGTGTACTGCTTCATATAAGCTGTAACTACCTACCATTAAAACAATTTATAAATAAAGTTTTACCTTTCTATCTTTTGGAAACTGAGTATTGTTAAAAAATGCAGTAATCATCTCGGTAATCATATTTTCGTTTACAATGGGAAAAATACTTGATTCAACTTTTATAAATACAGCTGATAAATTCATATTCTTCTTCCTTTATATATCCTATATCCCACAGGATAATTTACCCAGATAAATTCAGATTAATAATAAAATTAAACCAAAACAAAAAACTAAGGTTAGTTGTTAGGTGCTGTTAATTTTTAAATGTCACTTAGATGTGCGTTCACTTCGACATTCTGTATGTAGGTTTGTTCGTTGGCTTGGTTTTGTAAAACAAAAAAAACTTCGACACAAGCTGATTGGTCTATTCCCGATGACGTATAATTTCAAATTTTAAATTTCAATTGTGCTTAATTTAAAAACTTTTAGCTTTTTTAACGAACTGATTATTTAGAATAACTTGTATAGCGACTAACTATTACAATATAGTTTATAAAACAGCATATCTCACATGTGAACATGGCCCATTATTACAAAGGGCAAATAAACAAAGATCAAAACAATTCGAAAAATATGTGGATAACGGTTAATGAAATACTAAAAATTCCAGATTCGAAAAAAATTACAAATATAAAAAATAGTGTAGGCGAGTTAACAACAGATCCATCAGAAATGTGTGAAATTTTTAATGACTTTTTTGTAAATATTGGTGTCAATTTAGCTAAAAGTATTAAAGCAGATCCTACATTTATTGAAAAGGTTAAAACAAATACAAATTCAATGTTTTTAATTCCAACAAATTCAGATGAAATAAAAAATATTATACTTAAACTAAAAAACAAAAAGGCTCCAGGTTATGATAGTTTAAAAGCAGAAACACTTAAAATAATTTTACCTTATATAGTAGAACCAATTGCATACTTAATTAATAAATCATTTGAACAAGGCATTTTCCCCGATGCTCTTAAATTGTCCATAGTTACACCAATTTACAAAAGCGGTGATATTACAGAACCAGAAAACTTCAGGCCCATTTCGTTAATAAGTTCATTGGCTAAGATATTTGAGAAAGTAGTTAAAAATAGATTAAGTCAGTTTCTAGATAAATTTAATTTGTTATCCTCTGCTCAATATGGGTTTCGCGATAAGAAAAGTACACAAGGTGCCATACTAAATTTGACAAAAAAGATTTATAATTGTTTGGATAATAGCATACCATCTTTAGCAGTTTTTATAGATCTTCGTAAAGCTTTTGATACCGTAGATCATAACATGTTATTGGAAAAACTCGAAGATTTAGGTATAAGAGGCACAGACAGCACTTAGGTATTTTGAAAGTTATTTAACAAACCGACGACAACATACTAGAATAAACAATCAAATTAGTAAAGAGCAAAAAATAAAATGTGGTGTACCTCAAGGCACAGTTTTGGGTCCAATACTATTTACGATATATCTAAATAATATATTTCTTCTCGAACGAGAAGGCCAAATCATTAGTTTTGCAGATGACACTGTAGTTTTCTACAAAAATTCTGATTGGTTTTCGTTAAAAGAACAAGTAGAAGCAGACTTAATAAGACTTAAAAAATGGTTTGACCACAGAGCTTTATCACTAAACATAAATAAAACAGAATACTTACCATTCAGTAGTTTGGCATCATCTCTTCCAGAGTTTGATCTAAAGATTAATGATAATATTATCATAAAACCTGCAAAAAAAGTTAAATACCTCGGTATTGTAATAGATCCTCACTTAAGATGGGATGAGCATATCTACTATCTTTTAAAAAATTGGGATTCTTGCTCTTTAGATTCAAGCAAGTTACCACTTTCCTTGATTTCAAACAAAAAAAAATTATGTATCAGAGTTTAATAGAATCTCATCTAAATTATGGCATCATAGGCTGGGGTGGCTTATCAACAACATATCGCAATATGCTAGAAGTGTCACAAAAAAAATTCTTAAAGTTGATATTAAATGTACATCCGAGATATTCGAGTTGTACACTATTTTCTGACACCAAACTATATGATATAAATCAATTATATTACAGACAACTAGCTATTACGCAATATAACAACAGATTTGATTTAAAAATAGCATTACATCCATACCCAACCAGACAAAAAAATCAATTTATACTACCATATAAAAATAAAAAAGTTGGTCAAAGAAACTTTGAATATTTAGGACCTAAAACATTCAACTCACTGCCGAAAATTGTGAAAAAGGCTTCAACACTGTCCTCATTTAAACACAGATTAAAAATTTTCATGCCTAGAACAGAAATACATAAATACATAGAAATGTAAACTATTGTAAATCTATAATCTAATTTTAAAGTACCTTATAAAAAATATATATAATATTTATGTTAAATTACTGAAATAGGGGAATGTTAAAGATGTGAGTATACTTACCTGATCGGCGCTTTTAGTAATTTAAAACATTTTTTATACAATATAAATTTATAGTATGTAGTTAGAAATAAGTAATTTATCATATTTAAAGTTTGATTAATATTTTTTTTCCTGTTAATTTTAATTTTACCACACACAAATAACTAAAAGTTATTTCAGTGGATTACTATGTTTATTAATTAAGATAAAAACATACTGTATTATATTATGTGGTTAAAAATTAATAAACATATTATTATTATTATTATTATTATTATTATTATTATTATTATTATTATTATTATTATTATTATTATTATTATTATTATTATTATTATTATTATTATTATTATTATTATTATTATTATTATTATTATTATTATTATTATTATTATTATTATTATTATTATTATTATTATTATTATTATTATTATTATTATTATTATTATTATTATTATTATTATTATTATTATTATTATTATTATTATTATTATTATTATTATTATTATTATTATTATTATTATTATTATTATTATTATTATTATTATTATTATTATTATTATTATTATTATTATTATTATTATTATTATTATTATTATTATTATTATTATTATATTAACCAGATCAGACCACATAAAGTCTGTTTCGGATTAAAAATTTGCAATATTTGTACCTACCCTAATGTTATTTTAATTTAAATTTGACCATTAGGGCAATTTTACCTAATTTCTTGGGAAGAGGCTTATTGGAACTGGTTGTCAATGACTAATATTCATAATTTTGTTAATCCGAAACCCGCGTAAGTATAGCGAACAGACTATAGCTTTTATAAAGTAAACATTTTTACATACGAAATTTTAATTTACTACATTTTATATTTTAAAAAACCAAGAAAAATTGACGATTTTTAAAAATTCTTCTTTTGAGTTAACATCGTAATAATTTTAAAACAAATTAAGATATCAACTTAGTTTTTTTTTAGAATAGAGAAAACTGGTTCTATCAGTGCTAATTTTATTGTTAAATACGGTTTAGACATTTATTTAAATAATGAACAAAATATAAATTCAGTAAAAATGTATGAACAAACTTTTTTATTTGTAAAATTTTACAGTGTATGCAGCAAAGTAAATAAGCATAAATTATAAATTATTTAAAAAGTTAAAAGAATTTATTATATGTGCCAAGCACGCGCTTGATACATTCAGGCTAGACGCCGAATTAAATATCGTAATAGGTAATAGTTTTCTTTTTAGTGCTTAACACATTGAATCAATTTTGATTAGGTATGAATGTTTTAGGTTTAAGAAGAAAAATACAATATAATAATGAAACTAATACGTAATTTAAATATTATAATAGAAAAAATTTTCATCGTCATCCTATTCATCTCCACAGTGCAGGGAATTGCCACATGTAACACATTTGCAAGCATCGTAACATTTTAGCTTTTCTTTTTGACAGATGCACTTTTTAGTAGTACATTCTTTATCGAAACAGTAAGTGTTTAAAAAATGTCGCACATTATCTGGAATTGGTTTTTGGATTGAAAACAGCGGAGTAAAGGTTTCGTCCAGCAGCTGTTAAATAATGTAGCACATCTTGAATATCAATTAAGTGGGAATTAAAATCACCATCTCTTTCTTCTCGTAACATTCTCCAAAGCAAATCAATTGTTTCAAGAAAAAAGTACCAATACTTGAATGTCGTAGATGAACCACAATCTAAGTTAACAAATTCTTATATTTTTTCGTTATACTTGATGATCTACGCAGGAGAATTGTTGTAGAGTGTCGTGCAGTGACTCCAGAAATGTTGAGAAATGTGCAAAGACATTTCGAAAATCGCTTATACTTCTGTATGGAACTGAATGGTTCACATTTTGAACCTTTCATATGATGATAACATTTTAGGTGATGAAAAATAAAAATATCTTGATAAAACTTAGTTTTCATTAAAACTTCAACAACACTTGATCGATCCTCAATTTCAGTACACCGATGTATTTGGGATTAAATTCCCTTTAAAATGATGTATCACAAGTAAGTAGTCCAATTGAACATTTTGAAGTAGGGGGTGCTGGGGATAAGGGGGTTGAGAACACAATGATGATGTATTTGGTGTATTTGGTGTTTCCCCTTGAAAAAAAATCGACGAGTCTGAGCGATTTTCAATTTTTTTCACGAGTTCGGAGATTAGGGGGTGACAAGTTTTAGCTGGGACACCCTGTATAATTAAGTTCACATTTATATTAAAACTATGATTATAAGAACTTGTAGATAAATATCTCTTTTTAACATCGTACAACTGCCATCTTAATAAAAATATTACCTTTGAAATATACCTTATATAACTTTTTAAATACTTTTATAAAATCGTTCACCATTTTAGCTACTAGTGAACCCATAGAAAAATAAAAGGAGAAGGTTTGAATAAATGGCGGGACTTGTTTCCTTGTTGGTAGTTGAACCGTAAGCGCTTAGCGCGCTGCTATCACTAAATTTAAACCCGTTTTACACCGATAAAAAAATATGTTTTCAAAAATAATGACAAAGATATCAATTATTTTAATGATTTAACCCTTTAAATTTCACTTTAATACAATTTATGGTCAACTACAGGGATAATCGTTAATAAATGTAAAGTTAAAGCTAAATTTAAATATTATGAGATGGTGTAAATCTGGCTTGGATAATAAATTAGGTTATGTTGCCCAATCATATAATGTCAGTCTGATATTTTCGCGGAAAATGTAGGTGAGTAAATTTTAATTAATTTAGTTTAAGTTAGATTTAAGTAATTTATTTATAGTTATAATTGTAAAAATATAGTGAGGTTCTTAAGAATGTCATTAACTTCTGAGCCATATAAATTTTCATGCGCTGCTCCTAATTGCAAAAGTAAATATTTTGTTCACAAAATTAATAAGAAATTTTATATTTTTCCATCTATTATTCCTCTTAGAGAGAAATGGTTCCAAATTTTAAATATTCCCTACACATCTAAACGAAGACTGTTGTGTGAGGATCATTTTGATGAGAATGCCTTTACTAGCACTTTACGCACTAAGCTCATAAAATTTGCTTTGCCCTTAGCACCCTTAGTAGAGAATAATAATAATATTACATTAGATGATCATTTTTCAGAGCTGCCATCATCGAATTCACTACCAAAAGTAAATTGTTCAAATAATGTAACTTCAGTTAAAAGAAAGTTAGACTTTTCTAATGATAAATCTGAATGTGTTGAGGGGCCTTTAGTAAAAAAACCGCGTGTAAGAAATGGGATTTTAAAACAAATTAATGCCACTAGAATTGGTAATTTAACTCCAAGAAAGAGAAAATTTTATTATATAAATAGAGAGCAGCGAAACAAAATTTCAAGATTGAAGAATAGTTTATTAAAATCTAAAAATAAAATTAAGACAGCTTTAAAATTATCAGAAACGAATTTATTTAGAAATTTTAGTGGTAAATTAGATTCAGCCGGGATGAAATTTTTAGAAAGCAGTGTCACTAACTCTAAAAAAGTTAAACGTACTTGGACAACTCAAGATAAAGTATTTTCTTTAGCTTTATATAAGAGAGGCCCTCGTGCGTATAATTTTTTAAGTCGGTGTATTGCTTTACCTAGTAAATCAACCATTCATTCTCTTTTAAGATCTGTTCCATTTGATACCGGAATTAATGTTGAAATTTTTGCACGTCTTAAGGAAAGAGTTGCTAAAATGAAGGAAATAGACCGTAACTGTGTTTTATTATTTGATGAAATTAAACTTGCAGAACAGTTTACTTTAGATGTTGTAAATGATAAAGTAGTTGGTTATTTAGATCTAGGAAAAACCTTAGGTAGAACACTAGAGTCTGCTGATCATGCGCTGGTGTTTGTAATTAACGGCCTTAGAAAGGCTTGGAAGCAGCCAGTGGCTTATTACTTTACCAAAGCTGCAGTCAAAACTATAGATTTAAAAGTAATTATTGTAGAAGTAATAACAGCTCTTCAAGATATAGGTTTAAATGTTTTGGCTACTGTTTGTGATCTGGGGGGTACAAATCGAGCAGCTTTGAATCAATTAAGAAGTGATAGACAAATTACGAGACCTGGTCCTTATTTTTATGTTAATGGGAAAAGGGTAATAACATTATTTGACCCCCCACATCTTTTAAAATGTACAAGAAATGCTTTTTTTAAATATGACATTCTTTTTGATTCAAATAAGCGGGCTAAATCTCAATATGTTAGACAAGCTTTCAAAATTGACCAGACCAAACAATTTCAGGCTTTGTATAGTATTAGGGAATCTTATTTTGACATCAGTAAAAGTAGTAAATTAAAAATGAAAGTTTCAGTTGCGGCTAAAGTTATGAGTCACACAATGGCTGTTACAATTCAAAGCATGATAGACGCAAACGTACTACCAGCAGATGCCATTCATACTGCTGCATTTATTGAAGACATCGATCGACTATTTGACAGCCTTAATGGTAAAAAACCAACTTGTGAACGAGGCAAGGCTTTAAGGTGTTGTGCTTCTAAAAAGTCAAGACATTTAAATTTTTGGAACAGTATGTTACCAAAAGTAAAGTCTTGGCAGTTTTTAGAAGACAATAAAAATCCTAAAGAGTCAATACCCTTTAAAACAGGTTGGTTAATTACTCTTAAGGGTCTCAAACTGTTAACAAACGAGTGCTGGAAGTTGGGTTTTACACATTTGAGAACCCGTTCTTTAAATCAAGATCCTGTAGAGAACATGTTTGGAGCAATTCGACAGTGTGGTGCAGCAAACACAAATCCGAATTGCTACCAATTCACAACTGCTTTGAAAACATCTGTCCTAAATAGTTTAATAACAGCTAAAAACTACAACACCAACTGTGAAGCAGATGATAGTAGTTTATTAGATAATTTAAATTCATTTTTAAGTTTTAGTGATGAACCGCAACCACTACTGTCTGAACAAGAAAATGAATTGACTAGCCTTAAAATTAAACAATTCAATGTCAATTCTCTTCATAATACTGACTTTGATATCCAGGCTATCAGTTACGTAGCTGGATTTGTAGTAAAAAAAATGAAAGGAATTGATTGCGAAATGTGTGCAGTCAATATACGAACAGACATTGTAGAACCTCATCATAATTTTACACATTTAAAGGAACATGATGAAAAAAGGCGTTTGATTTATGCTCAAAAAGAAATTGTTCAATTTTTGGGTACTATTCATGATTATATTTATCAGATACTACCCAAATATGGACATATAGATTGTATTGTTAAAAAACTAATTTTATATTTACGTCAACATGTTAATTTTGAATGGTTCACTTGCCAAGAGCATAAATTAGACATTTTTTTGAAATTATTAAAAATCTGTGTACCGTTTATTATTAGAAAATATTATAATGATATTTCTAAGAATTTAAAAAAGTAATATCTCTGAACATTTTTAATTTTAAGATACACACTGCGCCTGTACTTTTGTTTTGTTTTAGATATTCCTGTGGATAGAAATTTTTGGAGTGGACATGAAAACTACGCTGGACTGAAGTAGATGCATATATGGGTAAAAGGATAAGAGAGTGGTTCAGTGCCAGAGTTGCCTAACCAACCAAATTTCAAAACAATTGAAGCCCTTAGTGTAAAAAGGATGCAGGCACACTGTCGTGAAGTGACTGTTTTAGCACAAAACATCTGTTAACAAGGATACTAGCCACATACAATTTTTTTTACCTCTAATCCGAAATATGGTGCTATTTTTCATAATATTTTTATTTAAATACTTTTTTGTTATTTATATTTGACAGATTTAAAAAAAATTTAAAACTCAATTTTTTCAAAAATTAATGTCGCATGTAACTTTATTATGCCAAGGTCTTTAATTGCTCTTCGTTTTTTGTTACTTTAAAAACATTTCTATGCCTTTCAAAGTTGCATATTCCTTAAAATTATTCAAATCATGACAAAACTAAATAAATACTTATTTGGCAAATGAATATTTTTAAATTCTTCCTTTGATCTCCATTTACTCACTTTCTATCAATTTTATCGTTCTTTAGGCAATTCTGGCATTGAAACACTCAACAGAGCTTAAGAATATTAAAAATTTTCCATGTAGTAAACTCGATTTATTTTTAAGGCATACTTTTTGTGATAACATGTAATTTTGTGATATTAGATAATTTTGTATATATGAATAATAATAATATTAATAATAATAATAATAATAATAATAATAATAATAATAATAATAATAATAATAATAATAATCGTGATTTGTTTAAACCTATTTAGATTATCAGATTTTAACACTTCCTTGTATTTTTATTCATAAATGTTGATTATATGTTCATGATAAAATAGATCACTTAGTTAAGCTTACAAGTTATATAATTACCTAACGAGGAATACTGACTAACTTAGTATACCTGTGCAGTACTATGCACAGACCATCTAAATATGAATTTTTACCAACCTATCAAGGTATTAAATTGTTTAATCACTTGAAGTAACTTCAAAACCTTGAATAATTTTCTATTTAAAAATGCAGTTAAAAAAGTTCTATTGAGTAGATGCTATTCAATGTTGTTGAATATCAGCAAGACAAAACTACTTAAATATTTATGTCTATTTCTATTATTTTGTAATTTTAGCAAACCTCATCATCAATTTTTAAAGTGAATTTATATTGTAAATTTTAAACTGAGTAAACCAAACTTTTTTATAATGCCTAACAGGATTAATAAATATTATTAATATTATTATTATTACAATAAGTAAATTTAACTTCTCTTTTTTTTAAGTTTTTAAGTGTGATATTAGGCGTTAGATGTTCCAGTATTTGAACAGGGGTTTCTACCAACCATTTAAAGGGAATTTTTAATAAAATTTTGCAATTTGAGTCCTCTCTGTCTAGATATATCTCTCAAAGTGGCTAAAAAATAGACATTCTTTCTTTTTATTTCATTCAGAACTTTTTTTCTTTAAAAGCCAAATCATTTTTTTTTGATAACCACCACCTATTACATAATATAATGTAGAAACTTTACAAGCTTGTAATTTTTTTTAATTATATTTCAACAGTTTACGTTTTAATACAAGAGAACCCGTTTAAAAAAGGACCAACATTTTATAAGATAACCACCCTTTTATATGTTTGGTAGAAATATCCGTTAAAATATTTGAAAATCATTACGAAATAGCTTATGTAGGAAAATTTTGTAAACTTAAAACTATTAAAGTTATAGGTAAAGGATGATCCATAAAAAATGTTTCTAAAATAGGCCATGACCGACAGGCAAAGATACGATTCATGTTCCTAATAACTAGGTACACCCCTGAAATCTAACTAACAGAATTCGAATACGCCATGTGTCCATTTTTCCAATGCCTACTTTGGAAACATTTTTTTGTGGATCACTCCTTATATAGGTACATAGATATTAGTTTTAATTTTTAAATTGTTAAAAATATCTTTTTACTGTTTCTTCTGTGATACTAGGTATTAACTATATTTAACAGGGTTCATAATGACTGAATTATATTGTTTGTAGAGTTTTATAGTTAGATTAAGTTTTGTTGTTGTTTGTTCTTTAAATAAAAAGGAGGCGTTGGACGGCTATGGGGATGGAGGAGGCCCAAAAAAAACAAAAATTCTTGACTAAGCCGGTTTCAGGAACATTAATTAACATTTAGTAGCCTGATAAACTTTTGACAGATTTAGAATAAATAATTTGAAGTTCTTGTAAATTAGACCACAATCTTTCAATTTTACATTATAGTTCACCAATTACAAGAAACAAATATTCACTTGTTCATTTAAAATTCATTGGCTTAGGAAAATTAATACCAAAATTTCAGTATTAGCCCTGTTCTTTAAATTGAAAACAGATATGTAGATATTATGTTTTGATGGTAAATTTTAAATTATTTAAAAGTTTATTGTAGATATTATACATTGATATATAAATATATTATATTGTTTTCTATGAAAAATTACCTATCTGTTGTGTAGTAATAAGTCAGTATTAGGAATTTTTAAAACAATTGTTTATAGATTTTTAAACTTTTTGAAAATGTTATAAAAATGATATCCAATTTTTGTTAAATCATTGTCACGTTGTGCTAGTTATCTTACATATTTTATTCTACAGTAATAAGCAGTCAAAAAATGGAACTTATATTGTAATGATAATGATATATTCTAAATAAATTCAACTTAATAAACATGTTTTTTATTTTTCACTTAAAACAAGTGACATTTTCCATTTTTCAACATTTACTTGCAACAAGATTCACTAAATGTTATTAGTTTGTTTTTGTTGTGAGTAAAAGTTGTAAAATAGGAAAATGTGACTTCAAATTACTACAAATATCATAAATTTTGAAACCCGCCACTTTTTAAATCGCTCGACTTAGTAGTGTTCTACTTTATCGACTGTGGCCGAAGGAATAGTTCTACCGTAAGCGCTTAGCGCGCTACTGTCGAGGTCAAGCAAACTTGATACCAACTGTTTACATGGAATCCAACCCCCGTGAGTGAACCTTTGCAATATAGGTATCTTATTATACAGTTCATCAAATTTCTAGAGGTGTTCGACGCCCAGACAGAGAACGCGCTACGTGTGACTAAGATAGCTATTGTACAGTCTGCTAAACAAGTTATTTTAAATAGTTTTTAATATTTTTAGGTAATTAAATTTTAAAAGTGTGGAATAGTTTAGGGATTAAATTGGTCTGACTGGACTTTCTTAGAACGTTTTTAAAAGCAGCTAAAGATAGTATGTAGAATTGAAAATAATTATTATGCCATAAAAGGTGTTTTGGAATTCCTTCAACCTTTTGAAATTGAGTCAGAAAATATAAATTTTATAGGATAGCGGAAAATACCTATAATTTTTTTGTAGGCTTTTGTAAATCGTGGAAATAGTTTATATTTTATTTCTACCTTATTAAGGAAAATGGTACCTATTATTAATAACGGTTGTTTCTGAAACATTACTAAAATTTTAGAAATTTTGTTTTTCTACAAAATAATAAACTATACTATTTAGAAAAAAATTTATTTCTCTTATAATTTTATAAAAAATAACAGGGGAATATTTACATTTCTTGATCTATTAAACAAAACGATAAATTATCTCGACGAATGACACCATGTTCTAGTACGGAAGCTAGCTTTACATTTTTGTTGGTGGTTTCATGGGTTTCATATCAATTTTTTGTAATTGTAGTTTACACGTACATATACCTCTTAACACTTGTTTGCTTTATTAAAAAAGTGTGTTGTTGTGATTTACGTCGAAATAAGTCAAAAACAACTTGAAACCCCATATAAAATCAAAAAGGAGAAACGGAAAAAAATTGAATCTGTAAATGAACACAACTCAGAAACAAAAATAGCTATCTAATAATAAAAAAATAAAATTTGATTCTTGTGCAGCTTCATCTATATCATTAACTGTTTTTGGTTTTTTAATGGTTTTTCTTGGTGATGAAAATTCCGATATCTCACGGTTATCGATTCTTTTTTTCTCTCCAGAAATGCGGACGACAGTGTTTTTAGATACTCCTGTGGCTGCAGCAACACGTTCATTTACATTTTTAAATGGTATTGAAGGTGAATTAAAGTTTCCTTCTCTTCTCATAAACTCTATAACATTGGCTATTATTTCGTGGGATTGACTGTTAATCACGCGGCCTCTTAATTTGCTATTAAACTCCATACTTAGGTTCTATTAAACTGTAATGAGCAAAAAACACAAACGAAAATAAAAGAAATGTTTTAGCGAAATTTACATCTGACATTTACGTCTGAATGAAATAGTGAAATACTTGATGCGCAGAGTGTACTTTCATTGCGTAAATCCGTCGGGATGCCTGTCAGTAGTGCTTTCTCTGTCTAGCCGTCGAAAGCCTCTAGAAATTTGATGAACTGTACTCTTTTATGCAATCGTTTAGTGTTTTCGATTCTAGTGAACCTTTGAGATATTCCTTATATACTCCTTATACCTACTTTTGTCCAATTGTTCAGTGTTTTATAGCTACCTTATGGTATCACACAGTTGTAATTGTGTCACCTTGTGAAATACCTATATTATTAATACTTATCTCTACTTGTGTGATATTGGTACTTGATTTCAAAAGCTATTTAATAATAAATTTATACAATTTTTTATTTTGTTTTATTCAGATTTTACTATATCCTCAATATACTAACTTACATAGCAAAATAAATTATGATAATTTTTTTTTTAATTTAAAATAAATATTTTTACAAGTATTGTTAAGTCCATCCGTAGACACACTGTACAATGCTGTAAAATGAATTCACATTATAACATCTATAAAACGCTTCAGTGCAACTTTCGGGGATAGTACCGTAAGAGTGCTAGTGTGATGTTTTCCGAACTTTACTTTGTAACTTTTGTGAGATGTGCTATAAAAGTCTTGCCATTGCGGAATATTATTGAAAGAATTGTGAAATTATTGTAAGTACATTTTATAGAATAACAATATTATCGTATACAACGATAATTATTGTAAAACTGGCAACGGGCAACACTTTTATAATACAGAGGGAAAATAAATCGATAATTGTGTAGCTAACTGAAAAGACGCGAGACAAATATATGAAAAATACGAAACAATAAAGGACAGCATCAGCTGTATCACCGATTCAAAAATAGGTGCCTCTAAACAATCATTCACCTACCAAAACCATCTCTTAAACATGTATGGTGACCTCTAGTTAAAATTGGATGTACTAAACAATTGCAGGTATTTATAGAAAATCTCTACTTTGACAAATACATTTCTCAGATATTTTTTAATCGTAATTCCGCTTAAATTTGAAAAGTACGTAATA
>OV651813.1:113238401-113259241 GCA_927349885.1 Psylliodes chrysocephalus | reverse complement strand
TTTTGGTAATCTTACGAGTATAGTTCGCTTCCTCGGTGGTAAACTGTTGACGATTTCTTGGCAAAAACGGTGGTATTTCACAATTCAGGTTTAGTGTTTCAAGAAATTCTACAACATCTCTATATCCCCTATCAACGACAAATATATCTCCGTCCTGTATCCATTATCTTATGTTTTGAATATCCTCTTCCATTTCTTTTCTCAATATTGCTGCATCATTGTTCATGCTGTCGGAAAAGTAAGGATCGTGAACATCGACTATAAATCCATCAGGAGCTACTATTAGTCCGGCTTTAAATAATGTATACCGCTTATGGGATGAAAAGGATTTTCTTTGAGTTCTAAAATTACAACTTTTTGGGGCTTTCAAGTAAGTACAATCCGGAAAGAGAATGGCTTGGGGATTTTGGGGCTGTGGATTGTACAATATATTTGAAAAGCTTGTAACATGGCGCTCAATAAACTGTCGTCTATCTCTCAATTCTTGACAATGAAATCCTAGATTATTTGGTACAAAGTTTAGGATTAAAGTAGTTCTGACAATGGTAATTGCTAAACTCACAGCCTGGCGGGATGTGTAACTCATAATTACTTTAATAAATTCATCCGATAAGCCCTGCCTTAATTTCATTAAGAATGCAATCAAGTCTTTTTTTAGTTGGCACACGACTTTTTCCATAAATCACTACCGGTTGGCATGTAAATCCGCAAATTGCCGCTTGCTTATAGAGGTCAACTTTTTAAATTCCTCATCCCCAAAAGTTTCTTCAGTATCAAAACTACTTGAATTGTAGTCTTTTAATGCCAGAAACCATTCATGTATTTCCCTGCCCGTCATTAGCACATTCATGGGCAATGATATATTATTATTCATGTGCTGAATTTCCACATTTCCCTTAGAATTTAAATGATCAACACAACATGGTGTATGGCTGGGGATGAAAATGTTAGTTTTTGCAAAAAAGTCGACACGTGCATCTAACGATAACCTTGTCCGACTGTCATTATTACATACAAAGCAACCTCTATTGCCCGCTAAAACATCTATTGGTATTGCCAATGGATTATCAGACAATTCTATACACCTTTCTACACGCTGGAAACAATTTATACATATTCTGGTATTTTCAATAATTTCTAGATGTGGCAAATGATATCTCTGTCGAAAAATAATAGAGATTTCTCTTTGTCGTGGTTCTAAAATTGCTCGGAATCTTTGACCGTTGACGTTGCAAATGTAGCACCTAACCATGATCCTATATAAAATTCAAATAAACTAATATAAGTAACCGCATATTTGCTTTCTAATTACATACTTACAAAGTTTATTAACATAAACTGGCAACACAAAATATATAAAATTCAATATTAATCACAAAAACGTATTCAAATAAAATGCACGTCAGTTTTTAAAAATGTCAAAATCGGCGCATTCACAGCCAACTTAGCGATTAAATCGTCAGCAAGCATATATGCAGTTTAAAGCTTCTTTTTCTCTGATTAGATGTTCTTTATTTGTCGTAATGCTGAGTATTGTTGTAAACAATGACTTCATAGCCTATACTTGAGAAAAATAAACTTGGAACGAAATATAGATTTGTATACTTTATAATATATGGGTATATTTTTATGAACCTATCCTATATCGAACTTCCCAATAAGGCTCATGACTAGGTTTTTTATTGTAACTTATAACAAGCAGAGTTTTCAGATAAATTCAAAAGCATAAATTGGCCTCGAGAAAGTTAAAAAAAAACATTTTCACTTTCTAATTCGCTATATAATGCCGAAACAAGGGCCGGCATACCTAAATCTGTTTTTGTTTTACTACGATTTCGAAAGGGACATGTAAATTAAAACACCCTGTATTGCACAGACATGTAATCATATCACATTCATTGTTCGTTGGTCAAATTGAAAGAAAAAATCACAGCAACATTCTTTCAGGACGACGATTACTGGATACTTTTAACGCCTCGCGTACGAACTTTCGGTGCGTTTTTCTGGGACACTCTGTACACTTAGAGATTTGGCGCAATGATGAAAAATGCTTATTTTTGCAAGTACTATAACATATTAAAATTTAAAAAAAATCGACCGGTCCCCGAAAACTCATAAGAAGTGTGCCATCTCATTTGTAATGTATTCTCCGATATATTATATTTATTATTGGCTACTGTCCCAGCTTTTTCAGGTGCACCTACTGCAACTTCATTACCCAATATTTTTCTTGACATTTCTATTTTATTTCTTATAGACTGTTCAACATATCCTTCTACAACTGAGTCAGAACGCCATCCTCTCCATGTCTTTTTAATATCGATAAATCGGCGCCTGCTTCCCCCAACAAAGAGGCAGAGGATCATCTACAACTATGTCCAGTATAGTCTCCCGCATTTTCTAAGCCAAGAAACTCTGCTATCTTCTGAGGCATTTTGGAAAATGTGTTGAAACCTACAGGCTGTACCGTGCATTTTTCATTTTTACTTTCCTATCTGTATACAGATATAAGGAAAGTATAGGAATCATGATTTTTTTCGACCTCGTGTTTTCGACGGATTTTTACGTTTTGAGGTCCCCTGAATCCGTTTTGACTATTTTCACGATGATGTCTGTCTGTGTGTGTGTGTGTGTGTGTGTGTGTGTGTGTGTGTGTGTGTGTGTGTGTGTGTGTGTGTGTGTGTGTGTGTGTGTGTGTGTGTGTGTGTCTGTATAACGCATAACTCATGAACCGATACACGGAAAAACACCAAATTTCAAACTTAAGCTTTGTTCCAGCGTCTAATGAGCTGATTAGATTTTGGGCAGAGTCGGAACATCTGGGGGGGTACTTTATAGGTTGTCATTTTTATATTTCATGGAATATATCTGTTATTTACGTTTGGAGAAGAAAATTCTTCAAACAAAAGTTACTTTTAATATAATTATCTATAATTTTTGTTCTATGCAAAATTTTCCTAAAATGGTCCGTATTCGAGAAATTTGACAAAATGTAAAAAAAATAATATTTTATAAAAATTGTTCAAATAAAAGTTGTTTGTAATATAATTCTCTATAATTTTTATTCTATACATAATTTCTCTAAAATGGACCGTATTCGAGATATTTGAGAAAATGTGTAAATTTCGAATTTTGAAGAAAACTCAAAAACGGATAAAGAAAAAAACATTAAATTTTAAACTTAAGGTTTATTTCGGCCTGACGTGAAATGATTAGATTCTAGACATAGTCGGAACATCTGGGGGGTACTTTATGGGAGGCCACTTTTATATTTTATGGAATATATCTGTTATTAATGTTTGGAGACAAAAATTGTTCAAATAAAAGTTACTTCTAATATTATTATCTATAATTTTTGTTTTATGTAAAAATTTCCTAAAATGGTCCGTATTCGAGAAATTTGACAAAATGTGCAAAATTCTGAATTTTATGAAAGTTTTTGAAATAAAAGTTGTTTGCGATATCGATCTCTATAATTTTTGTTTATACATGATTTTTCTAAAATGGACCGTAATGAAAAAATTGTAGGAAATTTTAATTTTTCAGTATTTTCGTTTTCCATGAATATCTATAGAAGAATGTTTCGAGGTAGATGTATGTGGACAATGTATATATTTAGTTTATCCTCTAGACATTTATAGAGATGCTGCAATAGGTTGTACAAAATAACCGGAAAAAGCCTATAATAACTAGATAGGAAAGTCATGTGTTGGACACATCAGATTTTTATAGTTTAGGAATAGTCGTGTATGTGGTACATTTTGCGAGCGCAATTTCTTATATTTCTGAAACACATCAATTGCATTGATATTATTGCTTCCATTGACAACAGTGAATATTCTTTCTTTGTAAGTTTTAGTGTCGGGAATTTTCAGCACTAATACACTTCCTCTGCCGTCAACATTATTAGTGGGCATCGCTACCAGTTCGCAAATTCTGCAGCCTCCTGAAACTACCATTATCAAAGCTACTTTAAGCAGTAAATACTTGTCATCAGGAGCAGTATCTAAAAATTTTTCGACGTCTTCTCTGCTAAATACATTTGGTCTTTGGTCTTTGGTCTACATCCCACTGATTGGTTCTTTAAAAACGCTTTCACTTGGTGAAATCTGAAAAAGTAACCTTTTATTAACTGAAACGTCTATTTTTTAATATAATTTAAAAACCTACTTGCATGTCCACATTTTCTTTAACGGACAACATCTTCTTAAGTTGCGAATAATAGGACCATAATGACGAAGACTTCACATTTTTTGATTTTTCAGATATGTATGCCATTATTATCTTCTCGTTAACTCCTTTAACCTGCTTTTTGTTTCGCCATTGGCCAAAAAGCATATACTCCTTCTCGTACAATGATTTAGATTTATTGGGTACTATTTTGGCTAAAGCCTCATTTGCTACATTTAACACTTCTTCTGGAACAAGTTCTTCGTTCACAAAATCTAAGATATCCATTTTTCCAAAATTTTAAACGAAAATTAACTCTTTTGCCGATGTTTTATTCGCTCCGTGCGCGACAACAGCGCCAATTTGTTTTGGTATTAAAGGAGTATTTCTGCCTATACTGACAAATACAATTTTTAATAGAATTCGTAAATAAAAAGTATATATGTTAGTTTTAATAAAAGTATATGGTTTTATAAAACAATTAAAACATTAATTTATTATTATTATATATTTTTCACGCTTAAATTGAAGAAAATTATGTATAATCATTAAAAATCAATAATAAAATATAGGCAGGCAACAGTATTTACTGGAAAATGTATGAGAAGTTGCCTAGGTCTAATAAGTTGTCATTGAAGAAACCATTTATAATAGCGTGAAGTTAAAATGTATAAAAAGGATAGCTACTTATATTTTCATTTTTGTTCTAAAGAAAACATAGAATGAATGATTAAAACTGGTTTCCGATCAGTAAGTCACAAAATTGCATACCAGCCAAATATTATAATCAACGGCAGAAATCTTGAAATCTAGTCCTTGCTGAATGAACATTTAAGAATAAAGGGATATTGGGTGCTATGATTGAACGTTTACGTTATCAGTAACGTACATGTTAGGCCGAATTTTAAAAGTAACGAGGCAAGTTCGGATGATGGAAAACTGTTAAATTAGAAGATAACAGGCGGAAAATAACAGTAACGTGTTATAAAAAGTTTTCCATTATACGAACTTGCCTCATTACTGTTAAAACTCGGCCTAACATGTACGTTACGGATAACGTAAACGTTCAATCATAGGACCCATTAAAGAACATCGTAAAATGATAATTTATTGTTTATTTAAAAACTTTCTAGTTTCTGATGTCTACTATTTCCAGCATTACTGTTATTATCACAAAAATAAAGGTAATTTTTCTTCTTATTGTACACCTATCCATTTATTTCTTTGATTTAATTTCCACTTTGTTAGTGAAATTTGTTATATAAGTTTCACTGTTTTTTTTTGCTAGTATTTGTACAATTTTCAACACAGCAACTCCGGTTGCTTATTGTGTTGTTTTTACCTACTTTTTTGAAAAAAAGTAAAATGTATACGTGTATTTGATATGCCAAAATTACAAAATATCCCCCTAAAATGCACGAATTATCCGCAGCTAGCGCTAGTATCGCTTTTGCTTCCCTTTCCATTACTTCGCACGGAGCGAATATCGTAGATTTTAGTCAATAACAGTAATATTCAACTAACTATAATCAAAGTCTAAATAGACCTTTTCATCATGTGATGAGCGCAAGCGCAGCCACCATGTTGAAATAGCGGCAATTCAAAAGTTTCGTACTGTTTTGATCGACAATGGCTGGGAAAGCAATGTTATCTCTACAGAAAAATTAATCATTAGAAAAAATCGTTGATAGTGAATAACTTTTTTATAACTCTGTGGAAGCGCATAGTTGTGAGCAGTTGAAAAGGAGGTTGAAGTGTCTTGGATGTTTGTTACAAAGGAACAAAGTGGACTAATTGAGAGGTTAGGTGTATCAATACTTTTTAACTCTGTAAAAAATTAATGAAAACAAATAATAATTATAACTTTATTCTAATTAATTATGCCAACCAACTATTACTACTTGCAAAAACACTTTAATTAGCATGAAAGTTAATCACGAGTATAATTAATAAAATAAATTATTTATTATTTTGAGGAACAACATGACATTTTTAATCATTTAATGTGTATACCGAAGTAGTATTTAATATTAAAAAAATATTGTTTAATACCAGGTGAGAATTTTCTTCTGTTGGACCACTTTCTCCATGAAAATGCAGTGAAATATAAGTATCTTTAGTGACATCATTAATCCATCGAAAACCGTTGTCACTTCGACCATACTTTTTCACACTTAATGCACATTTCAAATATCTTTTAATATGGATTTTGCCTGATAATTGTTTACGATATTGCAGTTAAGGCTTTGGAAAATTTATAAAATAATATCTATTGCCTTTGAATGATTTATACCGTGTGTCACTTTTACATAACAACACTGTTTCGTTGTTCCTTTCCGTACAGATAACATAATTATAATTGATTGTGAAAATCTATTTTTCAATTAAGACACTAAACTTATTATTACTTTACTTTTTTCTTCCTTTTTTTAAATGAATAAAGACTTAAATTAATATTTATCAATTATAATTTTTTTCACGTAAGCATTTTAACAGACTTGTTTACAAAAATAGTACGAAAAAGATGGCTGAAACGGACGCATGCGCACAAAAAAAAATTGTGATGAAAAGGTCTATAAACAAGCCCTGACAACGCCTAACATAAATTTAAAAAACACCTATATTTTAATCTAAAAATGTCAAAATTGGATAAAATATTGTATACGCCTCGTGAGTTAATTAATTTTTATTCGCTCGGAAGAAATTAAGATCGCTCGCCTAGCCGCTCACGATCTAATTTATTCTCGTGAATAAACATTCATTTAACTCACTTGGTATATAAATATCTATTATTCATAGTTGCTGGACCATTGAATAAGTGAATTTAAAAATGAACACGATTATAAACTGCTCTGGCTTATATTTTGTGTAAAATAAAAAAAATCAATAGTGAATGTCATGTAATAAACGCTTTTTTTTAAATATAAACCGTTTGAGGTACCTATTTCAAAATAAATGGGATAAAAAAAATATTTATTATTGGAATTCATGTATCAACAATACATATGTATATTTACTTTCAACGAACACCTTACAATACAAGCAGTTGTGGGCGGTGATGGCACAATATTTTTCAGAACATTTCTAATAGCACACATTCAAAAACAATCAACCATATCTTTATTAAATTCCCAATAAAATACGAAAAATACAAGTACCACAAATTGAAAATAATAATTTTTTATTGATTCTTTATGTACAGGATAAGTCAAAATATTTGGATACAAAAATAAACATATTTGACAATTTATAATGTCATAATATCATCAAAGTATTTTATTGTATGTTAAATTAAATTAGTCAACTGACAAAGTACTAAATCTTTTGTCCAATGTTTTTGGAGTTCTGCTGCCAGAAATCGTTCTACTATTAGAAGTTAAACGAATTAATTTCAAAATTATTGTTTTTAAATGATTTATCACCCTGTATACTATAACCCTGTATAGCCACTTCATAAAACACGTGTTAACATGGTTTTATAATGTTTTATTAAACATCTCGTAAACAATGTTTAAAATCTAATTAATGAAAGAACAAATTAATCAATGTCTTTAATGGGCATTATTGCATGCTTGTCTTCGCTCGATCAAAATTCCCGTTCTCTCTTGGATACTGCAACGGGGCGCAATGTGGTACAGTAAACGCCAAATGTAAAGAAGCAGCGCAAATGCTCAAGTTCGTTTACTTAAAAATCGCCACGCCTATTCACAATTTGAACCTTGTCCTTGCTTACGGTCAGTAGCGTAACGACTAGATCATTGTTTCTTGTTTCTGTGTTTTGGTTAACGTGACTGGTTTTATTTTTGATAATGTCTTCTATTGTGGGTGAAAAAAAGAGTAGATCTGTTATTAACGGACAAAGTCATGAAGTAATATACAATGTTTTTAAATATTTTGACGCAACAAAAAAGGAAAGAGTTACTTTTGATGATATCAAACTTCAAACTGCACAAGCAACAGGTAAACATATTCTGTAGTTTATTTGCAATTAAACTTGCGTAGTTTTCTATATTTTTTTGTATTTTACACTCACATCTATGCATTTTATTTTTGACTAATTTACTAGTTATTTATGCAACAAGTGCAAAAAGTAAGTGTTTATGGCACGCGACGTGAAATTGTCGAGTGCAATAAACACTTTTTGCACGAGTTGTATACAATATTTTTTCTACGTTCATGCAAAAACTAAAAAATGTTTTATAGAACTGCAGTTGTATTATCCAAATCATAGTAGCCGTGATCGTGTACCTTTGTTTGAGGCATTTATTTACGTTTGGTGTTCATAATTTGTAATTACATTTTTAATAAAATACATTTTTTTATTAATTTATTTATTAAATGATTGAAAATAATATAAAATATGCAATTGTTTTTAAAAGGTAACACAGAAAATAAAAATGGACTAAATATTTGGCGTTGATTTAAATATTTATGTTTGTCATGATCATAAAACGCTGTAATAAAATGACAGATGAGTGCAATACATTTTTTATTGCACTAGTGCAATAAAGAACCAGTTTTTCACTAAATATAGTTCAATAAAGTTTTGTTTTTTGCATGAACGTAGAAAAAAGAATTTTGAAGGATGGTAAACAGTCAATGGAAAACACTGGAAAAAAGACACCTAAGAAAAACTTCGTCAAAAAATCAACCGCTACGAATTTCCCTGAATATCAATTAAGGGACATTCGAAGAATAATTTACGATTTTCATATAACAGAAAAGTCTCGTGTTACTGTTAAAAGGTTAAATAATAAAATTAAGGAAGATTTAGATATACACATATCAGAAACTTCATTAAGAAGAGTCCTTAAAAAATTACGAATTTAAGTGGAGAAAAACACAAAATAGTTTTGGTGGAAAAAATGAAAATAATAACTTTAAGAGTAAAATATTTGAAACAGATAAAATATTTTAGAAGTCAAAATAGACCAATCGTTTATTTAGATGAAACATTGTTTTCTGTTATTTCTAAAGGCCAAAGGCTTATTATAGTTCACGGTGGGGGGAAATGGGTTTTATCAAAAATAGTTTGTTGATATTCAAATCAGGGACCAAGTCTGGAGATTATCATTCCGAAATGAATTCGAAAAATTACGGCAAATGGTTGAGAGAAAAGTTAATACCTAATCTTCCACCTAATTCAGTAATTGTTTGTGATAGTTATCAGTAAGTCCTTACAGATCATAGCAAAATCACAAGACAACACAAATAACTCGCTGGACCCGTTGACTCCTCCTAGAGTCCGACTAACAAAAAAATCGTGTATCGGCCATGGTCGTTATTTGATGGCTAGACTAAGAGAACCGGCTATTTTATCGTCCCTCAAGCTCTTCCTCGCCTATCTTCATGACCAACCATCATCTGTCTGTCATGAGGGCTACACGAACACAAGTGTAAAAGTGTTTCTAGCCTCTGAGGGACTGCCTGTTGATCCTGGAGCTTTACGGACCATTTATTATGATTATCATGATCTATATGGTATTGGCTCAGCTGAAGTGGATAACGATCTCTCTACCTACAGAGAATATATATCCGCGGAACGAAGAATACACCTGCAGAAGCAAAGGGAGTACAATCATCGTTATTTTACTGCCGATTCACCTAGAAAAAATTTTTAATTAATACGACGTGTCCTGGGGAACTAGAATCCCCAACTAGTCTTACTGGCTATGCCGACAGTAAATTAAGAATGGTTCTAATTAATATTCGATCAATACGGAATAAGACTGATGAATTGTATTTGTTTTTGGAAGAGTTAGGGTTTCCCCAAATAGTTGCTATTACAGAACACTGGTTACAAGTTGGTGAACCAGTTTTTGTCGAAAAATATACTATCGTCAGCAGATATGATAGAAGTAATACAGACCATGGTGGAACTCTAATTTTATCCTTAGACAAGGACTTTTCTGCTGTATCTAAATACGACTTTCTACAAGCTGAAAATTTCTTCGAATTTTCCATTGTAAACAACAAAAACATTGATTTGTTTATTATTTGTATTTATAGAACACCTAAATCAAATGTTCACCTCTTTCTAGAGAATCTTCTTAATCTACTTGACGCATTGCCTATAAAAAGTAAGAAAATTTTATGCGGCGATTTTAATATTGACTTTGCTAATGTATGTGCTACTCAAAAGTCTTTGATCAATATTTTTGAATCATTCAGTCTCACTATGCACGTAAATTCTCCAACTAGAATCACAGAAACAACATCTACAATTATAGATTACGTAGTCTCTGATTTTAAACCCGTTGATGTAGAGCACCAAGTAATTAGCTCAGGTCTCTCAGACCACGAAGCAGTATTTGCCAAATTTTTGATACCCCGTACAGCTCCAAAAAAAGTCCGTCAGCTAGGTAGAATTTTCTCTAAGCATAATTTCAAAAATTTCTATAATTTATGTCTAACTACTGATTGGAATGGTCTTTCTGAAGATATTGACTCTAAATTTTTAGACTTCTTAAATAAAATAATTATGTGTTTCAATACAGCTTTCCCCCTTCGCCCCATTAAAACTAAATGTCATAAATCTTGGACAACTAAAGGAATAAGAACATCATCTAAAAATATGAGGTCACTCATGTATATTAAAAAGTACACAGATAATCCCCTAATAATAAACTATATCAACAACTACAGAATATTGTATCGGAAAATCACCAAATCTGCTAAGAAAAACTATTACAAAAATCGCATCGCAAGAGCTAAAAACTCCTCCAAAGAAACCTGGTCTATAATAAATGACTTAAGGAATAAAACCCGTTCTTCAAACAGTGTAAATCCTAGCCCAGATGAACTAAACAATTATTTCGTAAATGTAAGTAAAAATATCAAATCTAACATAGCTCCGAGTCAGGATGCTCTCTCCTTCCTCCTACCTACTAAAAGGATCACTGAAAGTTTCTTCCTAAGACCAGTAGACAAGCATGAACTAGTGCAAACCATAAACAACATCCAAAATAAATTTTCCTGTGGAATTGATGGCCTGTCCACCAAAATATTTCTAAATATACCGGATGTAGTAATCAACATTTTAACTTCACTGATTAATGAATCCTTTGAAATTGGTCTCTTTCCTAACTGTCTAAAAACAGCTATAATAATCCCACTTCATAAAGGTGGCGACAAAACCAAAACCTGTAACTATAGACCTATCGCGTTATTGCCTACCTTATCGAAGATAGTAGAACGGCTAATGAAAAACCGTCTTTTGCCCTTTCTTTTCAAGCATAACATCCTCACAGCTCATCAGTATGGCTTTCTACCTAAAAAATGCACTAGCGACGCAATGATTTCCGTTCTTAATGAAATATACACATCACTTAATGATAAACTTTTCACCGCTTCAGTATTTTGTGACTTCGCAAAGGCCTTCGATTGTGTAAATCATGATATTTTAATTAATAAGTTACAAATTTATGGCATACGGGGTTCTCCTTTACAATGGTTTAAAACTTACCTAGAAAATAGAAATCAACAGGTGCGGGCGAATGGTGAGGATTCTACAAATCTAGCAATAAGCAGTGGAGTACCTCAAGGATCAGTATTAGGTCCAATTTTGTTTTTATTATTCATCAACGACATCACAGACTTAAGAATAAGTGGTAGAATTACTTTATTTGCTGATGACACCAGTGTAACCTGGAATAATTCTAACATGCAGACATTACAATCTATCATAAGTGAAGATCTAGTGACTATTAAGTCCTGGTCTGATTCGAATGGACTTTGTCTCAACACCAGTAAAACTGTAGCATTGTCTTACAGAGGTACTTTACAACCTATAACTTTAAACAATAATCTGATCCAAACGGTGACTTCAATCAAGTTTTTAGGTCTTTATATAGACGATTCTCTAAAATGGTCTGCTCATATAGATACCTTAGCAAAAAAATTATCCTCCGCATGTTTTGCCATTAAATCGGTTTCTAAAGAGCTGACTCCCTCTACTGCATTAATAACCTACTTTTCCTTATTCGAATCTCACCTTCGCTATGGTTTACCTTTCTGGGGTTCTTGTAGCTTATACCTTTTCGAATCTATTTTTAAACTGCAAAAAAGAGCAATCCGCTATGTATTTGGTTTAAGTAGTAGGACACATTGCGAAAATTACTTCAAAAATTTCAAAATTCTAACCCTTCCTGCTCTATTTATTTTCGAATCCGTCTGCTTAGTTCGCAAGCACATTCAAAATTTATCCGAAAGACCGACTCGTAGATATCCTACAAGAAATTTAGAGACATGTTTATTTAACACTTCTGACCTATTAAAACATTCCATTACCTACAATGCCAAAAAATTGTATAATAACCTTCCGATGCAATTAAAATCTATAAATACATACGATAAGTTCCGAAGACTGGCTAAAGCTTTTCTTCTAGAAAGACCATATTACACAGTAGCAGAATTTTATAACGTACCTTAGACATTTGAGTTCCACATACAATGGCATTAATTAAATAATTAAATATTAAAGTTTAAATTTAAATTTAAATTTAAAAATTAAATTAGAATAATTATAATGACGGATATTGCATATCCATTGCAATTGTTATTCCTATTTTGTCTGTTTGTTTCTGTTTTTTCTGCTGTTTAGTTATTTTTATAATATGTTTAGTATTTAAGTTACACGCTTTGTCTATAAAATTTTTGTAAATTTTTTTACGACAATAAAGCATATCTCTCTCTCTCAATGTACAGACAAATTGAGCACCTAATTCTAATTCTTTGAAGAATGATATGATCGAATGGTTGACAAAATACAACATACCTTTTAATCCAACAAGTTTGAAACCAGAGTTCTATGAACTGATTAAATCTTATAAGGACCGACATGTAACATATGCATTAGATGAGTTGTGTCGAGAATACGGCCACACCGCTTTACGGTTACCCCCATATCACCCCGACTTGAACCCTATCGAAGTGTTTTGGGCAACTGTTAAGAATAATGTCAGTCAAAGGAATGTTACCTTTAAATTAGAAGACGTAAAACGATTAGCAGAAGAGGAATTTAACAAAATCGGTATGGAGGAATGGAAAAAGCGATGCGATCATGTTATAAAGGTAGAAGATAAATGTTTTGAAAGAGAAATACAAACTCATTTATGTTCGGAAATTAATCCTATCCTCATTAATCTTAATGAGGGTTCCAGTGATGACAGTGACGAGTCTTCTTCCAATGAAGAATCTGACGAAGACATGAACCTTATTTATTTGTGATTTACTGTTTACGTTGTTTGTATTTACTTATAGGCTATATAATATAAAATTAAACATGTTTTTGTTTTTCTTAAATTTACGTAAAATCAGAAGTTATTTGGACTATCCAGTTTTGAAATGAAGACCAGGTATAAAAAATCGGAAGGATATATTACTTCATACACATACCATTTCATATTTTGCTTATAAAAAAATTAATGTCAGTTAAAATACAAAATACTAGACCACTAGAGCTCTCCTTAACCTAAAGTCGGCTTACCTAAAAATAATGATTTTTTAATTGAATATAGAGTTATGTACTAATAATAACACTAAGCAATATGTATGAACAAGCATCATTCACTATTTTCCATTTATTTTATGTCTTAAAATATACGCGCCCCTGGTTTACAACTTTCTAGGTAAGCTACCAATTCTATTCATCAGTAGGCGTGTTCTTAGCATTATAAATGCGCGTCCTTGGGTCTTTAGATTTGGCGTTTACTGTACAGTCGGTATCCTAATTCGCTGACTCTAACTATTATACTTTCGATTTCCTTATTTAAATTTTATTAGTTAGTGCGATGGAGAGGAGGGGAATATCATAAGACATTTGAGAATATGATAGAAAGGTCTCGAACTTGGAATAAAAATCTACCTTTTGTAAGCAATTTTATTAAGAGATATTGCCGATGGAATGTTTTTAAATTGAAATTATTCACAAACACATAACTAATTCAAAAAATAGGTAGAACCATGGGGAAAAGAATTACTATAGCAAAAGGAAGGAACAGAAAGAAGGAAAGGGTGAAAACTGAAGAAGGTTGATTCACAACTTGTTTATCCTTTTAAACTTAATTTCATTTTTAACTTCACAAGTAAGTTGGTTGTGTAGTTATAATTAATTTGTTAACTGTTTATATTGTCAATATTTTTGTTGTGATTTTTGCTAGTTCCTTATTTTTATTATTTTTATTTAATACATCTTGTCATATTTAAAAATCTGATGTGTCCAACACATGACTTTCCTATCTAGTTTTTATAGGCTTTTTCTGGTTATTTTGTACAACCTATTGCAGCATCCCTATAAATGTTTAGAGGATAAACTAAATATATACATTGTCCACATACATCTACCTCGAAACATTTTTCTATAGATATTCATTGAAAACGAAAATACTGAAAAATTTAAATTTAGCACTTTTCCATTACTGTCCATTTTAGAAAAATCATGTATAAACCAAAAAAATTTTAGAGATCGATATCGTAAACAACTTTTAGTTCAACAATTTTCATAAAAATCAGAATTTTGCACATTTTGTCAAATTTCTCGGATACGGACCATTTCAGGAAATTTTAACATTAAACAAAAATTATAGATAATAATATTAGAAGTAACTTTATTTGAAAAATTTTCTTCTCCAAACATAAATAACGGATATATTCCATAAAATATAGAAACGGCCTCCCATAAAGTACCCCCCTAGATGTTCCGACTTTGTCCAAAATCTAATCATTTCACGTCAGGCCGAAATAAACCTTAAATTTAAAATTTAATGTTATTTTCTTTATCCGTTTTTGAGTTTTCTTCAAAATTTGAAATTTACACATTTTCTCAAATATCTCGAATACGGTCCATTTTAGAGAAATTATGTATATAATTAAAATTATAGAGAATTATATTACAAACAACTTTTATTTAAACAATTTTTATAAAAAAATATTTTTTTTACATTTTGTCAAATTTCTCAAATACGGACCATTTTAGGAAAATTTTGTGTAGAACAAAAATTATAGATAATTATATTAGAAGTAACTTTTATTTGAAGAATTTTCTTCTCCAAACGTAAATAACAGATATATTTCATAAAATATAAAAATGACCACCTATAAAGTACCCCCCCAGATGTTCCGACTTTGCCCAAAAATAAAGCTTAAGTTTAAAATTTTGTGTTTTTCTGTGTATCGGTTCATGAGTTATGCGACCTACAGACACACACACACACACACACACACACACACACACACACACACACACACACACACACACACACACACACACACACACACACACGCACGCACGCACGCACGCGCGCGCACGCACGCACGCACGCACGCACGCACGCACGCACGCACGCACGCACCCACAAACACACACACACACACACACACACACACACACACACACACACACACACACACACACACACACACACACACACACACACACACACACACACACACACACACACACACACACACACACACACACACACACACACACACACACACACACACACACACACACACACACACACACACACACACACACACACACACACACACACACACACACACACACACACACACACACACACACACACACACACACACACACACACACACACACACACACACACACACACACACACACACACACACACACACACACACACACACACACACACACACACACACACACACACACACACACACACACACACAGAGACATCATCGCGAAAATAGGCAAAACGGATTCAGGGGACCTCAAAACGTAAAAATCCGTCGAAAACTCGAGGTCGAAAAAAATCATGATTCCTATACTTTCCTTATATCTGTATACAGATAGGAAAGTAAAAATGAATGATCTTCTTCACTTATCTAGTTAAAAATGTTAACCCCAACAATTAAGCCAACCACCACCCCATATATTTATAATTACTGTAGTATTTGTATTGTATTTTTTAGAGACTGCATCCTACCAAATTACCCCCCAAATGGAAAATGGGTGATTATCGGTGGATCCGATGCAAGTCCAGGATCTTCAGTACCAATTAATACTATTATATCATTTTCCTGTGATGAACAGTACAATATTTCAGGGGAGTACAGTGTGATAATGTGTTTGGGTAAAGACTGGAACCTGCCTTCACCAGATTGTTCAAGTGAGTATTATTTATTTACGAAGAGTAAAACTTATTCACCTATACGTAATTAGGTACTCAATATTTATTGCAATAGTACCTAACCACTTGAATTCTTAACAAGAATAGATCATCTTCGTAAAAAAAATCAATACGTAAACATAATTCATACATTTTTTTATCTTTAAATTCTTTAAACAACAAACACAAAATTTAAATGTTGTCGACCTAGAAATTTCTATGTGCAAGCAGTTATTTTTAAATGAAATAAAAAATATTTAAAAATGATACGAAATTGGATTTTCCAAGATTGAAATAATCACTATTAATAATTATTATTGATGCGACTGATCAATATAAAATAGCATGCTATAAAAGTTGTTTATAATATGATAAAGGGGGTCAGCTATCAAATCTGCACTGATTTATAAATAACGATTACATTTTTTGTTTTCTACATTGATAATGAAATTTAAGAAACTCGGCTGCATTTTGTTTCTTCTCTAATTCGCCTGAGCATTGTTATTTTCCCCTAAATCTAATTTTTTTATCTACGTTTTTTTTTTAACTCGACAATATCACAAATGTATAACGAACCACGGGAAAAATTATAATTGGAGGCAGCTGTGAAATTTAAATGTTTTGGGTTAGTACTTCAGCCACTTCCACAAAATGATATTTATGACATTTTCATTGTAAACAAAATTTATTCCCTCGAAATGATACTGCAACAAAAAAACAAATATTTAATATTGAAATCATCAAAATTTTCATGGAAACGCCATATTTATACACTATCGGACAAAGGTGAAGCAACTCTTATGATAAAATTATATAATTTAATTATTTAAAATAAAATAGGCAACCGTGGAAATCAAAATTCATGTAGTTTAAGTGGCCATAGTAGGCTGCTGTCATGGATGAAATGAGATTGTTTGCAAATGTCAAATAAGTTATGTAAGAATTTATTTCAACCTCCAAGCAATTACTAATAGAGGGAGCGTGAAAACGAGTTTGTAGGCGATTGTTGTATTAACAACATCTGTAGAGGAAGTGAGGAAGCGGGCACAAGGGGAAAGGTAAATATCCTTCTTGTTCAGTGACGTATCATTTATCTATAAAAACACACATTGTCCAAACGTTTTAATTGTAAAAAAAAACTAAAAATTTGCTAATTTTACTATATTTAAAATAAATACCGTCTTATATGTGTCTAATGCAGATGAAACAAAATCACTGTAAAGGTCTATTTTTTTTTAATTGAAGAATAAAACCTTAAAATCAATTTTATTATAAATAAATACAGAATCGACTAGTTTCGGCCTTACAGGAACATCTTCAGGCCTGTAATACAATAATCTTTAATTATTATAATAGGTTGGTAACTTACGAATAACATTAAATAGTATAAACCACAAAAATGGATCCATATTGTAGCGTTACAGCATTATAGAATTAAAGTTGTGAAAATAGAAGAGCAGTGCAAACGTAACTAAAAATAAGAAAACTGAGTACGGAATCTACGAGAGAAGAGGTGATAATGAGCAATTACGAATGCATTTAAATTGCTCGGGATAACAAATAAAGCTGATAATGTAGTGGTATAAGCGGTTATGATGGACAAGTAATGTTATTTTTAACAGACACGTTATTTGTGAACAGGTTGTTATTTCTGTGTGTTTATAAAATAACAGACCTGTTAAAAATAACACAGGTCGTTAATCATAACCCCCATAGTCCCCGTCAAAGAAGGTCTGGATATGTTAAAGAGGACGGCGTTTTCTCTGTAAACTTGGAGAATGTAAGGATGGAGGGAAGACGAATCTTGCTAGCTCAGGTATAGATGGCTAGAAGAAGGAGCGTGTAGATGAAAGCTCCAGTAAATATCGTCACTTTCGTCTAATTTTTTATTCTCACTCACCGTTTCGGCTTTATCTTCGAAATTCATTTTTAAAAAGAAATAAAAGTAATCATTCATGCAAGCATATAATAAAACAACATGAATTCATTATATTTAATAAGCTAATAAACGTTTGTTTTAATGAAAAAAACATATATGTGAATATAAAAAATATATAAATAGATAAGATTAATATCAAAATCAATTTGAAAATACAACAGATAATAAAATGAAATAAATTAATACAAGTACAAATAGAAAGTTAATAACATACCTTCTAAAAGTAATACATTTTAAGTTGATAAATGTTTAAAGAGTTTATTCCTAAACATAACTAATCTAACGTTTTTCCCCTTTTTAATATTAAGAGGGTTTTTGTAGTTGAAATGAAAATTATAATTTATTTTGGCCCCAATCAAAATTTAAACATAGATTATCAAAGAGTAAAATACATAATAGAACTGCATAATCTTAAATTGTTATCAAAAATTATTAATGGTAAAACTTCAAACAATAATTAGATTCTTAAACAAATTTCTAGTTTTTGTTTTGCAAAAGACTTTTTTGTATTTAATTGTACTTAACTTTTTTATTGCTAAATTATTAATAATATCATTTTGTGTAGTTCGTTGTGATTTGTATAATATATATTATAAAAACCTATCGTCAATGTTAATGTGCCAAGTTTTTTTAATAATTATGTCCTTGTTATAGTAAAACACATTTAAACACAAAGTTTTCTGGATTTCTGCTTTAAATTATTATATAATTGAACTGAGTAATTCTGTGTTTAAGTAAAGGTATATCTCTTTTTTGTTATAACAGTCTTTGTATATTGTTCTAACTTTTTAGATAATCAGAGAAAACAGTAAGACATCTTAGTATATCCTATTTCACCAACAAAAATGTAGAATAATTAATCTCACATCAAACGAAAAAAGTAATTTTGGGATGTCCTAATAGGTTTTAACTTAAAAACTAAATAAAATGTATATTACAACTGTGTATAAATGAATGTTTTTATACCTAACTATAGCACCAGACAAACATTTTTTCAGATCATAATGATCTGCATAACTCAAAATAGTCAAAATCCACATTATTTAAGTTGTTCTAGTATTGTTTTAGCATAACGATGTAAACTCCAATAATAAATATTCACATTTTTTTGGGACGTTTTTTAAGGAAATTAAAAAAAAAACAATAATGTGATATTCTTGTTTAGTTTTGTACTATATAATATAGTTCATTAGGTAGTGATTTAGAAGCAAATTATGTTCTATTTATAGAATAAAAAATCACTCATAATATCTAAATATTTATACCTATTTATATTTTGGGCAGGAAGACTATGTTTTTGGCTCTGAATAGTTTTCTTAAGAATTTTAAAACCTTCCTTAGCTCTTTTGGAATATTCCATGCATATCTTAGAAGTTCATTTTGTTTAAACCTAAAACAAATTAAGTACAAAAAATTAAAATTCAAACAATTAGTCTTTTAGATTAGTTAAAAAAAAGTGTCAACAAAAAAATGGCTATGCCTTTTTCCTTAAACATTCTTTTTGAAAGAAACTTAAGTTTCTCTACTTACTTGCTGTTTTAGTATTTTAGTAGCAGATGAATATAGTGTACAAGTAGTGACAGGATTGATTATTATACTCCTTTCGTCGAAATTGCATTTTTCTATAATATTTTCCTCCCCTGAGGTCTGTAATAAAAATGTTCATTAGCATAAAAAGTTATTCAGGTGGTCACTTGTTGAATTCCTATATTTTGGAACCATGTATTTCTTTTTCATATCAAGAAAAGAAAACCTAAAAAAAAAATAACAATAAACTTTAAAAAGATGTGATATTAAAATAATAATAAGAAATTAACCTTTACTATAATCATTATGAGACGGATGAAGACGAACTTAGCTGGAGTTTACTTGCTCTTAATTTTAATTTTTCGATAAGAAAGTTTAATTGAAAATTAAAGGTGATTGCCTAATGCACCGCCTCTGATAATTAGGTTGTGTCTGTACTTACTTATGATATTATCTTGAAGAAGCATTTTCAACAGGCCTTTTACAAATAAAGCATGTTTTCATCATATTATTAGAGATAATAAATCTTAAATATACATTTATAAATAATAATATTTTCCGTAAAATACAAATAAGAAATTGACATGTGTCAGAAATTGTCAGAATTGGCGCTGTCAAACTTGGCAACGCTGATTAAATAAGCCAATTACAGAAGATGTATTTTCCCCCTCAGGGGGAGTAGATGTTGCTAACAAAATTTAATGTTAGAAATGAGTAACTTCCGGGGGGTGGTCTCTTATATCAGCAAATTCAATTTGTTATGAAATCTACACAATTTTGAATTGGGTTTTTAAAATGAATTTTATAACTTGTTAGATGTACATTCTGACAGTCGTCCACTTTCAGTTTTTCAACCGACCTATGAAAAACTGCACATAATTTGTCGAAACATTGTAAAAACCATTGTAGTCAAACACTAATTCAGGATGTTCTTCAAGAAAATCAGTTATGCCACTTACTTTTAAACCTGTACGGAAGTAACATTCGATAATTTTTGCTTTATGCTCTGTGTTGAATACTCATAATAAATTTAATTTTCTTGATAAAACGTT
>OV651813.1:113199904-113237901 GCA_927349885.1 Psylliodes chrysocephalus | reverse complement strand
TTATTGTTTTTAAATGATTTATCACCCTGTATACTATAACCCTGTATAGCCACTTCATAAAACACGTGTTAACATGGTTTTATAATGTTTTATTAAACATCTCGTAAACAATGTTTAAAATATAATTAATGAAAGAACAAATTAAACAATGTATTTAACGGGCATTATTGCTTGCTTGTCTTCGCTCGATCAAAATTCCCGTTCTCTCTTGGATACTGCAACGGGGCGCAATGTGGTACAGTAAACGCCAAATCTAAAGAAGCAGCGCAAATGCTCAAGTTCGTTTACTTAAAAATCGCCACGCCTATTCACAATTTGAACCTTGTCCTTGCTTACGGTCAGTAGCGTAACGACTAGATCATTGTTTCTTGTTTCTGTGTTTTGGTTAACGTGACTGGTTTTATTTTTGATAATGTCTTCTATTGTGGGTGAAAAAAAGAGTAGATCTGTTATTAACGGACAAAGTCATGAAGTAATATACAATGTTTTTGAATATTTTGACGCAAAAAAAAGGAAAGAGTTACTTTTGATGATATCAAACTTCAAACTGCACAAGCAACAGGTAAACATATTCTGTAGTTTATTTGCAATTAAACTTGCGTAGTTTTCTATATTTTTTTGTATTTTACACTCACATCTATGCATTTTATTTTTGACTAATTTACTAGTTATTTATGCAACAAGTGCAAAAAGTAAGTGTTTATGGCACGCGACGTGAAATTGTCGAGTGCAATAAACACTTTTTGCACGAGTTGTATACATTATTTTTTCTACGTTCATGCAAAAACCAAAAAATGTTTTATAGAACTGCAGTTGTATTATCCAAATCATAGTAGCCGTGATCGTGTACCTTTGTTTGAGGCATTTATTTACGTTTGGTGTTCATAATTTGTAATTACATTTTTAATAAAATACATTTTTTTATTAATTTATTTATTAAATGATTGAAAATAATATAAAATATGCAATTGTTTTTAAAAGGTAACACAGAAAATGAAAATCGACTAAATATTTGGCGTTGATTTAAATATTTATGTTTGTCATGATCATAAAACGCTGTAATAAAATGACAGATGAGTGCAATACATTTTTTATTGCACTAGTGCAATAAAGAACCAGTTTTTCACTAAATATAGTTCAATAAAGTTTTGTTTTTTGCATGAACGTAGAAAAAAGAATTTTGAAGGAAGGTAAACAGTCAATGGAAAACACTGGAAAAAAGACTCCTAAGAAAAACTTCGTCAAAAAATCAACCGCTACGAATTTCCCTGAATATCAATTAAGGGACATTCGAAGAATAATTTACGATTTTCATATAACAGAAAAGTCTCGTGTTACTGTTAAAAGGTTAAATAATAAAATTAAGGAAGATTTAGATATACACATATCAGAAACTTCATTAAGAAGAGTCCTTAAAAAATTACGAATTTAAGTGGAGAAAAACACAAAATAGTTTTGGTGGAAAAAATGAAAATAATAACTTTAAGAGTAAAATATTTGAAACAGATAAAATATTTTAGAAGTCAAAATAGACCAATCGTTTATTTAGATGAAACATTGTTTTCTGTTATTTCTAAAGGCCAAAGGCTTATTATAGTTCACGGTGGGGGGAAATGGGTTTTATCAAAAATAGTTTGTTGATATTCAAATCAGGGACCAAGTCTGGAGATTATCATTCCGAAATGAATTCGAAAAATTACGGCAAATGGTTAAGAGAAAAGTTAATACCTAATCTTCCACCTAATTCAGTAATTGTTTGTGATAGTTATCAGTAAGTCCTTACAGATCATAGCAAAATCACAAGACAACACAAATAACTCGCTGGACCCGTTGACTCCTCCTAGAGTCCGACTAACAAAAAAATCGTGTATCGGCAATGGTCGTTATTTGATGGCTAGACTAAGAGAACCGGCTATTTTATCGTCCCTCAAGCTCTTCCTCGCCTATCTTCATGACCAACCATCATCTGTCTGTCATGAGGGCTACACGAACACAAGTGTAAAAGTGTTTCTAGCCTCTGAGGGACTGCCTGTTGATCCTGGAGCTTTACGGACCATTTATTATGATTATCATGATCTATATGGTATTGGCTCAGCTGAAGTGGATAACGATCTCTCTACCTACAGAGCATATATATCCGCGGAACGAAGAATACACCTGCAGAAGCAAAGGGAGTACAATCATCGTTATTTTACTGCCGATTCACCTAGGAAAAATTTTTAATTAATACGACGTGTCCTGGGGAACTAGAATCCCCAACTAGTCTTACTGGCTATGCCGACAGTAAATTAAGAATGGTTCTAATTAATATTCGATCAATACGGAATAAGACTGATGAATTGTATTTGTTTTTGGAAGAGTTAGGGTTTCCCCAAATAGTTGCTATTACAGAACACTGGTTACAAGTTGGTGAACCAGTTTTTGTCGAAAAATATACTATCGTCAGCAGATATGATAGAAGTAATACAGACCATGGTGGAACTCTAATTTTATCCTTAGACAAGGACTTTTCTGCTGTATCTAAATACGACTTTCTACAAGCTGAAAATTTCTTCGAATTTTCCATTGTAAACAACAAAAACATTGATTTGTTTATTATTTGTATTTATAGAACACCTAAATCAAATGTTCACCTCTTTCTAGAGAATCTTCTTAATCTACTTGACGCATTGCCTATAAAAAGTAAGAAAATTTTATGCGGCGATTTTATTATTGACTTTGCTAATGTATGTGCTACTCAAAAGTCTTTGATCAATATTTTTGAATCATTCAGTCTCACTATGCACGTAAATTCTCCAACTAGAATCACAGAAACAACATATACAATTATAGATTACGTAGTCTCTGATTTTAAACCCGTTGATGTAGAGCACCAAGTAATTAGCTCAGGTCTCTCAGACCACGAAGCAGTATTTGCCAAATTTTTGATACCCCGTACAGCTCCAAAAAAAGTCCGTCAGCTAGGTAGAATTTTCTCTAAGCATAATTTCAAAAATTTCTATAATTTATGTCTAACTACTGATTGGAATGGTCTTTCTGAAGATATTGACTCTAAATTTTTAGACTTCTTAAATAAAATAATTATGTGTTTCAATACAGCTTTCCCCCTTCGCCCCATTAAAACTAAATGTCATAAATCTTGGACAACTAAAGGAATAAGAACATCATCTAAAAATATGAGGTCACTCATGTATATTAAAAAGTACACAGATAATCCCCTAATATTAAACTATATCAACAACTACAGAATATTGTATCGGAAAATCACCAAATCTGCTAAGAAAAACTATTACAAAAATCGCATCGCAAGAGCTAAAAACTCCTCCAAAGAAACCTGGTCTATAATAAATGACTTAAGGAATAAAACCCGTTCTTCAAACAGTGTAAATCCTAGCCCAGATGAACTAAACAATTATTTCGTAAATGTAAGTAAAAATATCAAATCTAACATAGCTCCGAGTCAGGATGCTCTCTCCTTCCTCCTACCTACTAAAAGGATCACTGAAAGTTTCTTCCTAAGACCAGTAGACAAGCATGAACTAGTGCAAACCATAAACAACATCCAAAATAAATTTTCCTGTGGAATTGATGGCCTGTCCACCAAAATATTTCTAAATATACCGGATGTAGTAATCAACATTTTAACTTCACTGATTAATGAATCCTTTGAAATTGGTCTCTTTCCTAACTGTCTAAAAACAGCTATAATAATCCCACTTCATAAAGGTGGCGACAAAACCAAAACCTGTAACTATAGACCTATCGCGTTATTGCCTACCTTATCGAAGATAGTAGAACGGCTAATGAAAAACCGTCTTTTGCCCTTTCTTTTCAAGCATAACATCCTCACAGCTCATCAGTATGGCTTTCTACCTAAAAAATGCACTAGCGACGCAATGATTTCCGTTCTTAATGAAATATACACATCACTTAATGATAAACTTTTCACCGCTTCAGTATTTTGTGACTTCGCAAAGGCCTTCGATTGTGTAAATCATGATATTTTAATTAATAAGTTACAAATTTATGGCATACGGGGTTCTCCTTTACAATGGTTTAAAACTTACCTAGAAAATAGAAATCAACAGGTGCGGGCGAATGGTGAGGATTCTACAAATCTAGCAATAAGCAGTGGAGTACCTCAAGGATCAGTATTAGGTCCAATTTTGTTTTTATTATTCATCAACGACATCACAGACTTAAGAATAAGTGGTAGAATTACTTTATTTGCTGATGACACCAGCATTCTAACATGCAGACATTACAATCTATCATAAGTGAATATCTAGTGACTATTAAGTCCTGGTCTGATTCGAATGGACTTTGTTTCAACACCAGTAAAACTGTAGCATTGTCTTACAGAGGTACTTTACAACCTATAACTTTAAACAATAATCTGATCCAAACGGTGACTTCAATCAAGTTTTTAGGTCTTTATATAGACGATTCTCTAAAATGGTCTGCTCATATAGATACCTTAGCAAAAAAATTATCCTCCGCATGTTTTGCCATTAAATCGGTTTCTAAAGAGCTGACTCCCTCTACTGCATTAATAACCTACTTTTCCTTATTCGAATCTCACCTTCGCTATGGTTTACCTTTCTGGGGTTCTTGTAGCTTATACCTTTTCGAATCTATTTTTAAACTGCAAAAAAGAGCAATCCGCTATGTATTTGGTTTAAGTAGTAGGACACATTGCGAAAATTACTTCAAAAATTTCAAAATTCTAACCCTTCCTGCTCTATTTATTTTCGAATCCGTCTGCTTAGTTCGCAAGCACATTCAAAATTTATCCGAAAGACCGACTCGTAGATATCCTACAAGAAATTTAGAGACATGTTTATTTAACAATGCCCACTTCTGACCTATTAAAACATTCCATTACCTACAATGCCAAAAAATTGTATAATAACCTTCCGATGCAATTAAAATCTATAAATACATACGATAAGTTCCGAAGACTGGCTAAAGCTTTTCTTCTAGAAAGACCATATTACACAGTAGCAGAATTTTATAACGTACCTTAGACATTTGAGTTCCACATACAATGGCATTAATTAAATAATTAAATATTAAAGTTTAAATTTAAATTTAAAAATTAAATTAGAATAATTATAATGACGGATATTGCATATCCATTGCAATTGTTATTCCTATTTTGTCTGTTTGTTTCTGTTTTTTCTGCTGTTTAGTTATTTTTATAATATGTTTAGTATTTAAGTTACACGCTTTGTCTATAAAATTTTTGTAAATTTTTTTACGACAATAAAGCATATCTCTCTCTCTCAATGTACAGACAAATTGAGCACCTAATTCTAATTCTTTGAAGAATGATATGATCGAATGGTTGACAAAATACAACATACCTTTTAATCCAACAAGTTTGAAACCAGAGTTCTATGAACTGATTAAATCTTATAAGGACCGACATGTAACATATGCATTAGATGAGTTGTGTCGAGAATACGGCCACACCGCTTTACGGTTACCCCCATATCACCCCGACTTGAACCCTATCGAAGTGTTTTGGGCAACTGTTAAGAATAATGTCAGTCAAAGGAATGTTACCTTTAAATTAGAAGACGTAAAACGATTAGCAGAAGAGGAATTTAACAAAATCGGTATGGAGGAATGGAAAAAGCGATGCGATCATGTTATAAAGGTAGAAGATAAATGTTTTGAAAGAGAAATACAAACTGATTTATGTTCGGAAATTAATCCTATCCTCATTAATCTTAATGAGGGTTCCAGTGATGACAGTGACGAGTCTTCTTCCAATGAAGAATCTGACGAAGACATGAACCTTATTTATTTGTGATTTACTGTTTACGTTGTTTGTATTTACTTATAGGCTATATAATATAAAATTAAACATGTTTTTGTTTTTCTTAAATTTACGTAAAATCAGAAGTTATTTGGACTATCCAGTTTTGAAATGAAGACCAGGTATAAAAAATCGGAAGGATATATTACTTCATACACATATCATTTCATATTTTGCTTATAAAAAAATTAATGTCAGTTAAAATACAAAATACTAGACCACTAGAGCTCTCCTTAACCTAAAGTCGGCTTACCTAAAAATAATGATTTTTTAATTGAATATAGAGTTATGTACTAATAATAACACTAAGCAATATATATGAACAAGCATCATTCACTATTTTCCATTTATTTTATGTCTTAAAATTTACGCGCCCCTGGTTTACAACTTTCTAGGTAAGCTACCAATTCTATTCATCAGTAGGCGTGTTCTTAGCATTATAAATGCGCGTCCTTGGTTCTTTAGATTTGGCGTTTACTGTACAGTCGGTATCCTAATTCGCTGACTCTAACTATTATACTTTCGATTTCCTTATTTAAATTGTATTAGTTAGTGTTATGGAGAGGAAGGGAATGCCATAAGACATTTGAGAATATGATAGAAAGGTCTTGATCTTGGAATAAAAATTTATCTTTTGTAAGCAATTTTAATAAGAGATATTGCCGATGGAATGTTTTTAAATTGAAATTATTCACAAACACATAACCAACTTGTCAATTCAAAAAATAGATAGAACCATGGGGAAGAGAATTATTATAATAAAAGGAGGGAACAGAAAGAAGGAAAGGTTGAAAACTGAAGAAGATTGATTTACAACTTTTTTATCCTTTTAAACTTAATTTCATTTTTAACTTCACAAGTAAGTTGGTTATGTGGTTATAAATAATTTGTTAACTGTTTATATTGTCAATATTTTTGTTGTGGTTTTCTGCTACTTTCATTATTTTTATTTAATACATCTTATCATATTTGAAAATGAATGGATCTTCTTCACTTATCTAGATAACAATCTTAACCCCAACAATTAAGCCAACCACCACCTCGTGTATTTATAATTACTGTAGTATTTGTATTGCATTTTTTAGAGACTGCATCTTACCAAATTACCCCCCAAATGGAAAATGGGTGATTATCGGTGGATCCGATGCAAGTCCAGGATCTTCAGTACCAATTAATACTATTATATCATTTTCCTGTGATGAACAGTACAATATTTCAGGGGAGTACAGTGTGATAATGTGTTTGGGTAAAGACTGGAACCTGCCTTCACCAGATTGTTCAAGTGAGTATTATTTATTTACGAAGAGTAAAACTTATTCACCTATACGTAATTAGGTACTCAATATTTATTGCAATAGTACCTAACCACTTAAATTCTTAACAAGAATAGATCATCTTCGTAAAAAAAATAAATACGTGAAACATAATTCATACATTTTTTTATCTTTAAATTAAACACAAAATTTAAATGTTGTCGACCTAGAAATTTCTATGTGCAAGCAGTTATTTTTAAATGAAATAAAAAATATTTAAAAATGATACGAAATTGGATTTTCCAAGATTGAAATAATCACTATTAATAATTATTATTGATGCGACTGATCAATATAAAATAGCATGCTATAAAAGTTGTTTATAATATGATAAAGGGGGTCAGCTATCAAATCTGCACTGATTTATAAATAACGATTACATTTTTTGTTTTCTACATTGATAATGAAATTTAAGAAACTCGGCTGCATTTTGTTTCTTCTCTAATTCGCCTGAGCATTGTTATTTTCCCCTAAATCTAATTTTTTTATCTACGTTTTTTTTTTTAACTCGACAATATCACAAATGTATAACGAACCACGGGAAAAATTATAATTGGAGGTAGCTGTGAAATTTAAATGTTTTGGGTTAGTACTTCAGCCACTTCCACAAAATGATATTTATGACATTTTCATTGTAAACAAAATTTATTCCCTCGAAATGATACTGCAACAAAAAAACAAATATTTAATATTGAAATCATCAAAATTTTCATGGAAACGCCATATTTATACACTATCGGACAAAGGTGAAGCAACTCTTATGATAAAATTATATAATTTAATTATTTAAAATAAAATAGGTAACCGTGGAAATCAAAATTCATGTAGTTTAAGTGGCCATAGTAGGCTGCTGTCATGGATGAAATGAGATTGTTTGCAAATGTCAAATAAGTTATGTAAGAATTTATTTCAACCTCCAAGCAATTACTAATAGAGGGAGCGTGAAAACGAGTTTGTAGGCGATTGTTGTATTAACAACATCTGTAGAGGAAGTGAGGAAGCGGGCACAAGGGGGAAGGTAAATATCCTTCTTGTTCAGTGACGTATCATTTATCTATAAAAACACACATTGTCTAAACGTTTTAATTGTAAAAAAAAACTAAAAAATTTGCTAATTTTACTATATTTAAAATAAATACCGTCTTATATGTGTCTAATGCAGATAAAACAAAATCACTGTAAAGGTCTAATTTTTTTTAATTGAAGAATAAAACCTTAAAATCAATTTTATTATAAATAAATACAGAATCGACTAGTTTCGGCCTTACAGGAACATCTTCAGGCCTGTAATACAATAATCTTTAATTATTATAATAGGTTGGTAACTTACGAATAACATTAAATAGTATAAACCACAAAAATGGATCCATATTGTAGCGTTACAGCATTATAGAATTAAAGCTGTGAAAATAGAAGAGCAGTGCAAACGTAACTAAAAATAAGAAAACTGAGTACGGAATCTACGAGAGAAGAGGTGATAATGAGCAATTACGAATGCATTTAAATTGCTCGGGATAACAAATAAAGCTGATAATGTAGTGGTATAAGCGGTTATGATGGACAAGTAATGTTATTTTTAACAGACACGTTATTTGTGAACAGGTTGTTATTTCTGTGTGTTTATAAAATAACAGACCTGTTAAAAATAACACAGGTCGTTAATCATAACCCCCATAGTCCCCGTCAAAGAAGGTCTGGATATGTTAAAGAGGACGGCGTTTTCTCTGTAAACTTGGAGAATGTAAGGATGGAGGGAAGACGAATCTTGCTAGCTCAGGTATAGATGGCTAGAAGAAGGAGCGTGTAGATGAAAGCTCCAGTAAATATCGTCACTTTCGTCTAATTTTTTATTCTCACTCACCGTTTCGGCTTTATCTTCGAAATTCATTTTTAAAAAGAAATAAAAGTAATCATTCATGCAAGCATATAATAAAACAACATGAATTCATTATATTTAATAAGCTAATAAACGTTTGTTTTAATGAAAAAAACATATGTGAATATAAAAAATATATAAATAGATAAGATTAATATCAAAATCAATTTGAAAATACAACAGATAATAAAATGAAATAAATTAATACAAGTACAAATAGAAAGTTAATAACATACCTTCTAAAAGTAATACATTTTAAGTTGATAAATGTTTAAAGAGTTTATTCCTGAACATAACTAATCTAACGTTTTTCCCCTTTTTAATATTAAGAGGGTTTTTGTAGTTGAAATGAAAATTATAATTTATTTTGGTCCCAATAAAAATTTAAACATAGGTTATCAAAGAGTAAAATACATAATAGAACTTCATAATCTTAAATTGTTATCAAAAATTATTAATGGTAAAACTTCAAACAATAATTAGATTCTTAAACAAATTTCTAGTTATTGTTTTGCAAAAGACTTTTTTGTATTTAATTGTACTTAACTTTTTTATGGCTAAATTATTAATAATATCATTTTGTGTAGTTCGTTGTGATTTGTATAATATATATTATAAAAACCTATCGTCAATGTTAATGTGCCAAGTTTTTTTAATAATTATGTCCTTGTTATAGTAAAACACATTTAAACACAAAGTTTTCTAGATTTCTGCTTTAAATTATCAAATTATTGGACTGACTAATTCTGTGTTTAAGTAAAGGTATATCTCTTTTTTGTTATAACAGTCTTTGTACATTGTTCTAACTTTTTAGATAATCAGAGAAAACAGTAAGACATCTTAGTATATCCTATTTCACCAACAAAAATGTAGAATAATTAATCTCACATCAAACGAAAAAAGTCATTTTAGGATGTCCTAATAGGTTTTAACTTAAAAACTAAATAAAATGTATATTACAACTGTGTATAAATGAATGTTTTTATACCTAACTATAGCACCAGACAAACATTTTTTTAGGTCATAATGATCTGCATAACTCAAAATAGTCAAAATCCACATTATTTAAGTTGTTCTAGTATTGTTTTAGCATAACGATGTAAACTCCAATAATAAATATTCACATTTTTTTGGGACGTTTTTTAAGGAAATAAAAAAAAAAACATTAATAATGTGATATTCTTGTTTAGTTTTGTACTATATAATATAGTTCATTAGGTAGTGATTTAGAAGCAAATTATGTTCTATTTATAGAATAAAAAATCACTCATAATATCTAAATATTTATACCTATTTATATTTTGGGCAGGAAGACTATGTTTTTGGCTCTGAATAGTTTTCTTAAGAATTTTAGCTCTTTTGGGATATTCCATGCAAATCTTAGAAGTTCATTTTGTTTAAACCTAAAACAAATTAAGTACAAAAAATTAAAATTCAAACAATTAGTCTTTTAGATTAGTTAAAAAAAAGTGTCAACAAAAAAATGGCTATGCCTTTTCCTTAAACATTCTTTTTGAAAGAAACTTAAGTTTCTCTACTTACTTGCTGTTTTAGTATTTTAGTAGCAGATGAATATAGTGTACAAGTAGTGACAAGATTGATTATTATACTCCTTTCGTCGAAATTGCATTTTTCTATAATATTTTCCTCCCCTGAGGTCTGTAATAAAAATGTTCATTAGCATAAAAAGTTATTCAGGTGGTCACTTGTTGAATTCCTATATTTTGGAACCATGTATTTCTTTTTCATATCAAGAAAAGAAAACCTAAAAAAATAACAATAAACTTTAAAAAGATGTGATATTAAAATAATAATAAGAAATTAACCTTTACTATAATCATTATGAGACGGATGAAGATGAACTTAGCTGGAGTTTACTTGCTCTTAATTTTAATTTTTCGATAAGAAAGTTTAATTGAAAATTAAAGGTGATTGCCTAATGCACCGCCTCTGATAATTAGGTTGTGTCTGTACTTACTTATAATATTATCTTGAAGAAGCATTTTCAACAGGCCTTTTACAAATAAAGCATGTTTTCATCATATTATTAGAGATAATAAATCTTAAATATACATTTATAAATAATAATATTTTCCGTAAAATACAAATAAGAAATTGACATGTGTCAGAAATTGTCAGAATTGGCGCTGTCAAACTTGGCAACGCTGATTAAATAAGCCAATTACAGAAGATGTATTTTCCCCCTCAGGGGGAGTAGATGTTGCTAACAAAATTTAATGTTAGAAATGAGTAACTTCCGGGGGGTGGTCTCTTATATCAGCAAATTCAATTTGTTATGAAATCTACACAATTTTGAATTGGGTTTTTAAAATTAATTTTATAACTTGTTAGATGTACATTCTGACAGTCGTCCACCTTCAGTTTTTCAACCGACCTATGAAAAACTGCACATAATTTGTCGAAACATTGTAAAAACCATTGTAGTCAAACACTAATTCAGGATGTTCTTCTAGAAAATCAGTTATGCCACTTACTTTCAAACCTGTACGGAAGTAACATTCGATAATTTTTGCTTTATGCTCTGTGTTGAATACTCATAATAAATTTAATTTTCTTGATAAAATTTTTGTTTTATTCTGTGGAAATGGCTAAAGTACCAACCCAAACCATTTAAATTTCACATACCACCAATTATGATTTTTCTCGATTGCTCGTTATACCCTCAATGTCTTATTTAAAATGTTTGTAGGTAGTGAAAAGCCATACAAAGTTAAAAGAGGAATTATAATAAACGAAAATGATGGAAATGAATACATATCAGTAGGAAATGATGGAAGAAGACCCAACACATATTCAAAGAAGGTAACCCTTGGACGTGATGGAATCAGAGTTGAATCTGAAGGAAGAATATTAGATATGAATAGGCAAGATGGAAGTGTAAATTTGGCGGAAAATGATGGAACTTCATTTGAAAAGAAAAGAATAAGCATTGGCGGAAGAGAAGGTGATATTGTAATTGAAAGAGAAGGAGAACTTGTAAGAGGAAGAGGAGGAAAAACAATCGGAAGAAAGAAAATAACTGTTGGTGCAAACGGAGGTGGAGTTCTAATTGAAAGTGATGGAGAGCTCGTTGGAGACAGAGGAGAAGATGGCATTTTAATTGGAATAGGGGGAAAAAGAATAAAAGTAAACCCAGGAGAAGAAGGAACTATATATATTGACGAAAATGGTCAAGTCACAAGAGGAAAAGGATATAAAGGTCGATCAGACTCATACGATGATTCAAATAACGAATCAGATGGAGTTGAACAAAAAGGAACCGTAAGGAAACCACTAAATATAGATGCGAGAAGTGGAAACTTAGGAAGTGGAATAGTAAGAGATAAAAGAAGAGGAGAAGGAAGAATTGTACTAGGTTCAGGAGCAACAATAGTAGGTATAGGTGGACGATCAGGATCATCATATTATGATTCAGATGATGACTCAGATGATGACTCGGACGATGACTCAGATGATGATTCAGATTATCAATACGTGAGAAGTGGAAGTGGAAGAGGAAGAGATGGAATAGTAATAGATGGAAGCAGGGGACAAGGAAGAGTTGTACTAGGTTCAGGACCAAGAATAATAGGTATAGGTGGTCAATCAGGATCAACACGATATATTTATTCAACTAAAAGAGAAACGCATCCTGAGAACGTAAACCTGGCTTATGAAAGTATGTTTATAGTAAATACAGCTTTTTTTATGTTTAATTGTTGTCCCTTTTCTCACTATTATTTTTGCTTCAGAGTTAAGTTTTTTGACCCATTTTTGAACAAATTTCGGTTAATCTGCAATAATTTAATGTTTCAATTGAATGTTTTTTAACTCAATTTAGTATGGCCGAAACTAGTCTCCGCTTAAACAATAAAATCTGTGGTAAATAATTTTTCTACCCAGAAAAAACCATATTAACATCTATATATGTATATTTATTTGTACTAATTAATTGTAGGTAAAAGTGTAGAAAATGTAAAAAGAAAAAATAAAAACGTAAATGAAGATGAGGTTGGTAAAGATGGGGAAGATGGATTAGTCATACAAAAAGGAGACTCGACAGATGGATATGTAATTGGAATTGGAGAACCAGGGCAAAGTGGAACTTCCAGAGGTGGAAGAGGAGGAAATGGAGTTGTAGTAAAAGCAGAAAGAGTAAAAAGATCTCCAGCATCAAATAAAAAGAAAAACAAAAACGTAAGTGAAGATGAGGATGAAGAATATGGAGAGGATGGAGAAGACGGATTGGTCGTACAAAAAGGAGAATCGCTAGATGGATTCGCAATTGGTGTTGGCCGACCAGGACAAAGTGGAACTAGTAGAGGTGGGAAAGGAGGTACAGGAGCTGTTATAAAAGGAGGAGGAAAAATAAACGGAGTAGTAATAGGAATCGGTGGACAAGGAGGAAATGCCGGCTCAACAGATTCAAATTTGAAGAAAAATAAAGGAGAAAAAGGTATTGATCAAACTTTCATTAAAATCTGTCCTTTCCATCTTACTACCCTTTTAAATTCTTAAATGAAATAGAATTCACTCTTTTAGATGATAAAAAACCATCGACGACAACGAAGAAGCCAAAAGGCCAAACCACCAAAGGCTCGAAATCTCGCATAAAGAGAGACCCACAGCAAGTCTTTCGTTTAGGACTTGGAGTAAAAGTCACTCAAAACAGTCAAGGAGGGATTTTGATACAAACCACGAACGACCAAGCATTGACCGAAAATGGAGTAAACGTACCGCTAGGAGGACAAGGGGGACGGGGAGTGTCAGGATTGGATCCGTCAAAGATAAAAGGAATTGTAATAGATGTACAAGGCTTAAATGGAAATACTTATTTTGCACGAAAAAGACGGGACGTAGACGAAGGATCAAATCTCAAAGGTGGGTAGATATACAATTCCTCATAAATAGTGATCAACAAAAAATGTTTTTAAAGTAAGCCGTGGAAAAAATACCGTATGTCTTCTTCTTTTTAAATTACAGTTTGAATTTAATCCAGAGGTGTTGGTAGTGACCATGGAGTGACTCTCATGTCTGAATTTGTTAGTCATGTCATTACCTCAATGGTAATGCCCTACTTCAAAAATATTGTTTCTGAATCACTCTTTAATTTTGGGCTTATAATCGGACAAAATATTGAAGAAGGTGATTCCTTCCTGTTCACGTATAACAATCATACTATACCAGAGCATAATGAATGGAATCACGCGCTTAAAACTGCAGAAGTTATCGGAATCACGTGCTAACTAGTCATAAATGCATGTTTATTGCCAAAATGAATTACGCCAGTAGCGTATAAAAACTATTGGCAAATTAAATGCGGTAATAGTAAATAATATTAGATGAAAGTAGGTTGGTTATCTATTTTTGTAGTAATAATCATTTATGTTTTTAATTTTGTTTTGTTTATTGTTAAAATATGTAAATATTATGCCAGTGGCGTAGAAACACTATTGGAAAGTTAAATGGGGTATTATACCAGAACAAAATATTGAAGAAGGTGTGCCTTAAAACTGCAAAAGGTATCGTTATCATATCAAAATGCACTCGCAGAAATACTATATTGGCAAATTAAATGGGTATTTGTGAATATTACTAGATGAAAGTAGGTTGGTTATCTATTTTTGTTATAATAATTCATCTAGGTATATAATTGTATTTTGTTTATTATAAAAATATGTAAATTAAGCTTGGTATCACTTACTTGAATTCTAAATCTATGAAGTTTCGTAATCCATTGATTCTGCAGAACTATCACTGGAATCGTCTTTATCGTCGGAACTTAAAATTATGACTAAAGGTTTAACTACCGTTTCGATCATACCGTCCAAGCGCCACATATTATTTTCTTCCTTAATTACATGGGAAATAGCATTCTGCCAATCTACAGGTTTTATACGTTCTATACCGGTTTTTAATAAACTTTGAACGTCGGCTATTTTAAAAGTTTTATTTTCTCGAGCTACAAACCCTTTCACTTGCGCCCAAATTAGTTCAATAGGATTGAATTTGCAGTGATGAGGGGGAAGTCTTAGTACCGTCTTAGTACGATCACGAGCCATTGTGTCGACAATATATTGAATATATTTATGGCGGTGTTCCTTTATTAGGTCCATTAATTCCACTTTAAGCAATAAAATTTACTGAGGAGAAAGTAAATGTTAGGTATTGCTTTATCCTGCAGCTGGGTTTGCATACCCGCTTTCCTACTGGACATTATTGGAATGCGTTAAACTCGTCGACTGTGATAAGAAGCGTTATCTAGTGCAATAACTGAATTTCATTCTACACGCTGTAAACCATTTTTCAAAGCATTCCGCATTCATGTCCTCGTGGTAGTCTCCTGTTTTTTTCGATATAAACACAAGAGCGCTACTTTCCAAAAATCCACTGTCACTTCCGATATGGGTAACAATTAGGCGCTGTCCTTTACTTGATGGTGCTTTCAAACCTGTAGATAATCCCTCTGTAAAAGCTTGGCGATGACTAGTTACAGAAGTATCTTGCCATATCTTAGATACCGTGTGTCCAGCATTCACCCACGTTTCATCGAGATAGTATATCTTTTTTTTAGCGGCTCTAAACTCTTTAATATTTCGTAAATAACGCCATCGCCAGGACACTATAGGTTTGTTCCAACAGGTCTTCTGATTATCAGATGGACGTCAGATTCATGCGCATTGAAAATAGTCCGTTCCTACAGAGCCACGGATAATCCGATGAACTGTCAGTAAAACGTTCCAACAAATTTTCTGATTCGTACATGAATGTGTCAGAGGATTGTCAAATCTATCAGAGGTTTATCGCTTGTACAAATAATCAGCACATGCGCTTTTGGGTCATTTCTCGTTCGTGCCATTTTTAAATGTTTTGGATTTAAGTTAAGTTAGATTAGTTGGCTTTGTACTCGTATTTCTTTAAATTGAAGTTAGGTTGTGTAGTACATTTTTCTTTTTGTAACTAGGTATTTGTAATAAAAATCGACATTTGAAATTTTAAAAATCGTACATAAATATATTTTTCAAAAGATAAGAAAATGAGTGATATTGAAAGTGAATATAATTCGGAAATGTCCTATTCGTCTGATGAGGAAGATATTTTAATGTCACATCGAACAAAAAATATAAATTTTCTTGGTATGAATCATATATTTTTTTAAATGTTAAGGTGATTATTTTTTTTTTTTTTGTTAGAGGAAACCATCCCAAATTATGACGATAATACGTTTTTTGAACATTTCCGTGTGAGTCGTAATGCATTACAAGATATTGTAAATTCATTTGAAGCAAGTCAGTTTTATAAAACACAGTCCGGGCATTTTGAAAAAACGACAGCTACTGAACAAGTAAGGTGGTGATAAATATACTTGCTTTAAGTAAATTTTAATAATTTTAGGTTCTTATCACACTATGGTACATGGGTCACCAAACTGTTAGTTTTCGAGATGTTGCCGATAGGTTTAACATTACTATAAGTTCATTATACAGAATTTTACGACGAGTAATATTTTGTTTAAGTAATATGTCGCCCCAAATAATTAAGTGGCCGACGAATGAAGAAAAAATGATAAGTGAGGAACATTTTCAAGCCAATGGATTTCCAAGGGTCATCGGCGCAATCGACGGATGTCTTATTAAAATTGATAAGCCTGATGTTGACAGTGACTCCTACATCAATAGGAAAGGATCAAAAGGATATTACTCAATACATGTCAGTTAATAATTTCAAAAATAGGTATGGTTATTTCTATTTTGTGATCATCTTTTTAGATGCAGGCAGTATGTGACCACCAGAAGAAAATTATTGATGTTCTTGTGGGATATCCTGGTTCGGTACATGACAGCCGAGTTTTTAAAAACTCTACCTTGTATCGAACATTAGAGCAAAAGTGTGGAAATTATTTTTTGTTGGCAGATAGTGGATATCCATTGACTCGACATGTGTTAACTCCTTAGAGATAGGGGTCAATTAACAGACTGGCAGATAAATTACAATGTCAAACTTGCCAGAAATCGATACAAGATAGAGCATTGTTTTGGAATGCTGAAACAAAAATTCCGACAAATGTACCATGTTAAGATCAGGGACATTCGATTTATAGTTCATATGATTCGAGCAGCATGTGTTCTGCATAACATAGCCCTAAATGATGGAATTGATTTAGGCGATATTCCTGAAGGTATGAACGAAGATCAAATTAATAGAAACGCTGAAGATGACATACATATTGAAGAAAACAGAAATGCGGAAGATGACAGAAATGCTGAAAATATTAGAAACTTTATTGTTGAAATTTTAGATATTTAAATAAAATGAATTGGTTACTAAAAACAGCTTTTTATTAAATCCAAACAAAACTAGTGACATATAAACAAAAACTAAAAGTATTTATTTGAACTCATGAACTTAACAATAAATTATTTTACTCTGCTCAATTAGCTTTAAACTTTTTACTTATACAGTAAGGACGTAGGTATAGGTTGGAATTTTTCTAACAAAATGCTTTCACAGGTCAATTGTTATTTTCTACTGAGCATATTACGTTACAATTGGATGTACTAATGACGTCATCGATTTTCTTTTAAATAGAACATTTTCTTTTCATTTTAAAATTCCTCAATAGACGATTACAAAAGTGTATGTAATACTTATAATCCAGTCATTGGTTTCTGAACTCGAGACAAATGTTATATTAGAAATTTTGAATCTAAAATTTTATTGAAAGGGCTGGTCTAATACATTTTCAATTTTTATTAATTTAAATAATTAATAGAATACATTTCAAAATTAAATTAAATGTTAAAAGTACATGCCATTGACTTCCTGGCAATAACCAAGTCAGTTTCTAAATTCCTCTGACACTCTGGTCTATATAAGTTTTACAAATATTTTTGTAATCGTCTATTACTGGGGAATTAAAAAATTAAGAGAAAAATATGTTCTATTAACAAAAAAATCGATGACGCCATTAGTACATACAACTGTAGCATAAGACGTCTCATTTTCCTTCGCAGGGGTTCTAAACTAAATCCTTGCAGATGACACTTCCTCCCACTTTACAAAATTCCAGCTGGAGGATACTATTGTACCACCTCTTAGACTATTTTAAACTACAAACACAAAAATTGAAATTTCAAAATATACAAACATAATAGACAACCTAGACATCATGATAAATGCACTTTTTTTCTTTTAATATCACATTTCTTTCTTTTATTAATTCATTTCTTATTTTCATTTGTTCAACTTTTTCTTTTTCGATTGCAAGTCTCTCATCATAATATTTTTTTTTTTTGATTCGACATAGTTTCTAACACTGTAGACCTTCTTTTCCGTAGTTTTTTATTTTGTGTTGAAACTATTTTATTTTCGGCAGAACCTATACTTCTTTTTTCCGATTCGTCAGCCCTATTTATATTTTCTTTCTCTATTATGTTAATATTTTTTGAACACAAAGGCTCATTAACCAGCGTGTCTGCCTCAAGTAAAAGTTCTGGAAATACATTTTTTTTTTACCCAAAATACAATTCATTTCCTCTTCATATTCAAAAAATTTTTTTTCCTCTGCCAGTGGACGACTGATCATCAACGTATTTTTTATATCCTCGTTCCAAGACTCGCCAACGATTTTCGCACTGGCTTGGACTTACTTTTATTTTTAACAAATTTTGCAACTTATCAGCAATTTGTTGCCACATTATTTTAATGGTTTTTATTTTAAAACTCCCCACTTTGTCTCTGTTTTCTTTATATAAATCTAAAAACAATTTTGTTGCGTTTGTAGTCCATTTAATGTCTCTGTCCACCTCATAAGTATTTAGGTTAGGTCCCTGAATAATAATAAATTCAGACAATTCGTTTGGGACAGCTAAAAAAATATATTATGTTGACAAATATTAAAATATTATTTAAAAAAATACATAATTTACCTAACACGTCATTATTTTGTTCCATTGCTTTATAATATCTATGCGTTCCAACAAGTACAATTCTCTGACACAAAAATGGACGTACATCTGACTGACATGCGCAGTGGTTAGTTTACGAATGCATTCATGTACGAGTCAGAGACACATCAGAACTGAGCTGTTGGAACGAACCTTATATCTGACCTCTCAATTAAAATTGATTTCCTACACCGTTTAACAAAACGAAATTTTAGGCCCCATAAAATTTTTCGTAAAGTTTCACGGCTCATTAATGGAATTTCTTCGTTTTCTCTTAATTTCGTAAGAACAACTTTAAGTGTTGGGGCTTTGTTTTCGAAAAAAAAAAAAAATAATTTTTTAGGGTCTTCTAAGGAGCTTTTTTTGTCTTTTCGCGTCCAATAACTGTGGTTTACAGCTTCATTTGTAAGAAGTGTCTGTTTCAGCCCATCATACACTTTCCATATAATGTTCTTTTCATCCTTTGATAAGGGCTTTCGCCGACGTAATTGGGTTTCACTTGGACCCGCCTCTGAATCCATTACTATTGTAACAATATAATTCTACAATTAAATTGTTTTTATTAAATTTATAAAGACACCAATATTTTACTATTTAATAAACTTTTAAAGTACCTACCTCATATACTATACAATAAATATAACTCCTCGAATATGCACTACCACTACCAAATTGTAAGGCACAAACATGAACACCTACTCGTATATCAGAAAAGAGCACTTATACAAAAAAGTGTCTATAAAATATAAAATAATTATCATAAATAGTTAAAGCGATACAAATCTAACTTCGTCGAAAGTCAGTTTTCAACTGTCTTTGTGCTTGTGCTGACAATATTCAATCTGTAACCCGTCTGTCGTTTATTTACTTGAAACACATTTAAAAACCATTAAACACAGATAACGAAGTCACTAGGGAATAAATATATTCATTTCTTGAAAACTATCAAAAACGTATATTTAACGCATCATCTTTGTTTAAATAAAGATGTTGACAAACAAATTTAATAAAGTTTACTAACAAATACCTAATAAATAATAATTTGGTATTTGATACGCCGCCTATGCTAACTCCGTCGGAATTTTCATTCATAGACAACAGTGTTGATCATCCATATGACTCACCTTCTCCATTATTTTGTCCAAGTATAGTCAAAGCATTTGATTGGGGGGGGGGGGGGGAGGAGGGGAGGGGAGTGGATTTTATGGAGTGTCGTTTTTTTACTTTAACGAATATCTTTGTTATTTACGATTGGATAAGGGTAAAATTTTAATTTTTCACTATTTTCGTTGGCAATGAATGTATATATATATAAAAAAGTTTCGAGTAAGATGGTTGTGGAAAATGTATGTATTTAGTTCATATTCTAATCATTCACAGGGGTAATACAAAAGGCTGTAGAGTAGACAGAAAAGTCATGTTTTTTTTAATTTCTCATCCTGATGTTTTGATAATTCATCTGTTGCCGGAGAAATTCTCCACAGATTTGATAGTAATTGGATTTATAGAGATATCTCACCATCTGAGTAGAAAGTACCAAATTTAAAGAAACATGTTGCCTTTCAATGTAGGTTTCTTATACATCACTGGATGGCGTCCTTGGCACAATTATGTGTAAGGTAAGCTGGGGTAAATGCAACAGGTTTTTCGAATAGTTCCATTTCATTTTAAAAATATTGAACTTTAAGGATAAAATCTGCCAATTTTTCCTTGTTAAGTATAATTATCTATAAATGTATTTATAGCAGTATATTTATTCAATGTGTCTCTGTTTTGTTTTTAGAATATATTTTTTAAAATGATGTCAATAACATTTACCCCTGAAAAAAGGGGTAAATATAACACTTGAGCTTCAGGTGCGGATAAACGTTGTATTATTGGCAGAAAGGGGTTAATGTAAAAGAAATATATATTACGAAAAATTTTGTGCAAATATTATTTAAATCGGTTAATATTTAAGAAAGCAACAAGCTTTTAAAAAAATACGTGTAAAGAAGTGGCAATTATTAAAACACAAAATTAGAGAGAATAATCGAAAATTTATTACATAAACGACAAAAAAAACCTCCAACAAACTCTTTTTCCTTAAAAAATAGCAACCCTTCCAAATGCAACCTAAGAAAGCTGATTTAATAAACATTTAAGCAGCTAAACCTTAAGTAAAACACCGAAATATTTATAAAATTAACATATACATCTTGAGATGTTAACTAAAATTTTGACATGAAATAACTAAGTAAGTAGTTTAAATTGTAAGACATAAAACAAAAAGGTTACTCTATTCAAGTTACAGAAGATGTTTATAAGAAACATTTTAAATATTAAATCCATCAAACAAGTTATTAAAATACAGTAACCCTCTTCTATCTTCGAGTGGTTCTGGCAAAGTCAATGCAATAGGTTTGTTCGGGTTTCCTTAAAACTCGATGCAAACCGTCTGAGAACTAGTGGAACAGTTCATTTCTAAAGTATACGTCGCACACAACTATTAAACTGTCCACTGGTCAACTAGTCCTCTGATAGTTTTCAATGTATTTTAAAGAACCCGAACAGACCTATTATCTGCTTCATTTACCGTGTCAATATCGTCTGCAGGAGGCCAATCAAATCTTATCGTATCTTGTCGTTTAGTTGAAATTCGTTTTAAAATTTTTACTTCCCATTCATCTTCCACACGTCATGATAGACGGCCAACATAGTGCTTCGCGTTCTTTTTTGACGTGTACTTTACTAAAACCCATTTCATTTTCTTTAGTTCTTGATTTAATTCGTTTTCTTCTCTGTCCTGAATTTCCCTTTCTTGCACCATATTCTGTAGGAACTCCCCTTCATTATCTGATTATCTGTATTCTATTTCTTCCTCTTCGTCTTCATCATTGCTACTAATATCCTCCTTCTTGCGGTACCTTGATTTAACTGTGTTTTGTTTTTTGAGTTGTTTACCCTCTTTAGTTTTTTGTAGACTCTCTAATACATCTTGAGACGTTAAGACTTCTGAGCCTGTACCTACTCTCTTACGCCGTACACGTTCTGGCCGAGGGCTTTGCTTGATCATTTCCAATAGCAATGTTTCAAAGTTTTTTTGCTCCATCTTTGATGGTATCTTCAGTAGACGACGCTGACGGCAGTGGTTCTGCATTTGAAGCTAAATTACTTGTTTCATTAACATATCCTATAATCTGGATGTTTTTTGTTTTATCAGAAGTGGTCCCTTGGTTTATTTTCATTTTGTGCCAACGACGTAATGCCTTTGGACAATTTTTTTTATCTGGTATGACTGTTTTGTCAAATGGGTATATTCCTGCTTTTATAAAACCATTCTGTATCACCTCAGGGAACAGAAGTCTCCTGATGTCCCCTAAAAACTTTAAAAATAGAGATTTTGGTAGTTTACGTCCAATATTTTGGCGTTGCCATAATACTAGTTTTTCATCCCATTTGTCTTTAAAAGACTTGAATACTGACAAGTCTAACGGTTGAAGCAAATGGCTGCTGTGCGGAGGTAATTTAAGAATTGTTATGTTTTCTCGAATTGCTAACTGTATTACCTCAGGGCTAATATGAGTCGAATGTCCATCATATATGATAATAGCAGGACGATTTTCATCCAGAGTTGGTAAACAGTGCGCTGAAAATACTTTTTAAATATATCTGTCTCCATCCAGCCCTTTTTTGATGCCGCGTAAACAGTTCCAGGGTAACCAGATCCTTGCGGAGCACACCATTAATCCCACATGTGTAGTCCTTTATAGATAATTAGTGGCAGAGCCTTTTCGCCTGCAGCATTCGTTATTAATAAAATTGTTGTGTTTTCCCTCCCTGGACCACTAGTAATTGTGGTTGCAGATTTTCCCTTTTCCCCCACAACACTGGTCTTGGTAGGATCAATACCAATGACATATATAGATTAATAGACTGCTCATCCATATATAAACAAGACGACGAAAAGCGGGTCATATTGCTTGGCTTGCCGAGTGCTCACCAGGCAGAATCGGTCTGGCCCAAATGAGTTTAAAACACATATTTCATCAAAGTACGAATTGAATTAAAAAAAAAAAAATATCTGTATGTTTATTTCAAGACAGGAGCTTGCGTTGGGTATTTTAAAAAAGGATTTTGAGTCGTAACGTCTAGTTTTCCAATTTTCAAAACATTTTAAGAGATCTAACCAATTTTGAACATAGATATAAACAATTTTACACTCATGTGTATATAACTAACTAAAGAAAGCGACTATTAATAAAAAGAAAAGTAATCCAGCTAAAACAAGAATTATGGCTACTATCTTTAATAATGATATGTTGCCAGTACTAGTAGAATGTTAAGTGTTAAGAGTTATCTTCTTGAGACAATGGATGTACGTATGCATAATTTAAAATGTTTGGTTAATTATTATTATTATTATGTTTAATGTGTTTTTGCAGTTAATGAACATATATCTACTACTGAAGCAGATAATGAAGATTTGTGTGCTGCTGAATAGCTTTGCTTAATTTACAAAACTTTGTTTAAAAGCAAAAAATTGGGATCGATTGTTCAACACAAGTGAAGAGTGGTGATTTAGTTGATCCGTTTTCAAACAGAATTGTTAGTGCTAAAGAACTATCTACTTTAATAGAATTGCAATCCTTCCAGTTATTAGCCACCATTGTGGAATTAGTAGCAGAGTTGTTTCTAAAGAATAGGAAAAAGGAGTTCAGTTATGTCTGTAAAGGACCAAGTTATATTTACTTTTATGAAGTTGAAAACTGATATACAAGATATAATGTCTTATTCATTTTATTTGGAGTGAATGAAACTTTTTATCGTTAAATTTTTTAACAGTTTTTAATAAAACTGGTAGAAGTTCTTAGTATGGTATAATTCGGCCTTCAAAACAAGAAATATTAAATAATGTGCCTCTATGTAAGTAAGAGTACTACTACTTGATTGTACCGAAATCCCAATACAGCAAGCCAAATGTCTTTGTTGTAGGCTAAATAATTACTCTGACTACAAAAAGAGGCATACTATTAAAATATTGACTGGAGTGTCACCTACTGGTCTCATTACTTACAAAAGTGAAGCATATGGTGGTAAACTTCAGAAATAGACATTTTTTAACAATACTTGAAGTGTGTGAATCATTTCTCGATAGTAAAATGTTTAACAAAGGTTTTCTTATTGGAAATATAACAGAAGCTGAAGGTATACAAATTATACAGCCTCCTTTCCTTAATAAAAAAAATCAGTTCAGCCATCAAGAGGCTTTACTTAATGCCAAAATTGCCAGAGCTAGAATTCACATAGAAAGAACCTATCAAGGAATAAAAGTGTTTGTCTCTCTGTATTGGTACTTATGTCCGTTTTTCTTCTATTTATATTGAGTTTTTATTATACGATACTTCTCTGTATCTAACTTTTAAAATGTACTTGTATAGCCCAGATAGCTCTAACTCGGGCCTTTGAATATAATAATATTTATGTAATTGTATTTACAATAAATACTTTATTATTATTAATATTATTATTATAATTAATTATAATTCGTAAAATTATTATAAACGTATTTACCTTGTACCTACTTGTATTGATACTTGCGTGAAAAATGAAATGTTACTTTTTATATTTCTGTAGCTGGTCTTACAAACCTTTATAGAGCAGTTCACCATTTAAATTTAAAAACAAAACAAGTTTTTATACTCAAATAATTAAAAAACTTAAAACAGAACATAAGTATAATTAAAACTAAATAAAATAAACAATTCAAAAAAATGTCCGACTGAGTAATGATAATGAGAACAAAATCTCAACTAGACTAAACTTTCTTTAAAACCGGTCCTGTGAAAGGTTTTTTTACCAGTGAGCACTCAAAATTGAGACAAAACACAAACATTGCATGCACTAGACAAAGAGAAAACATCTCCCAGTTCGACCCACTTTTCATCGTTTTATTTACGTATGGATAAGCAGTCTATTTAAACTATATATGTCATTGATCAATACTCAGACTGGATTCGTCAAGATTCCAAATATTAGATGGCTTGTCTCTAATTTAAAGGTTGTCTAATGTTGATTCGAGAAGATCAAAACATTTAAAAATTGTAAAAGGATCTGCAGCTTTTTTCCTGGCGTACTCCATATTTTGTGTCTTTTTTATGCTTAAGCCATGTCGTTTTTTAAATTCAATAAACCAATCCTGTCCTAGTGGCTGATTTTTGGAGGGGGTTGGTAAATTATTTGATTTGCATATATTGTCCCACAAGGTGTAGCACCTCCTTCCTCGACAAACCAAAGCCCCATTTTTCTAGTGTTTTCAGTCCGGTGACTAACGTCTGTTCAAGTTGAGGTGAAAGAATCGTGCGACGCCTTTTCCTTTTTTATTTGCCCGCGGGAACCTTTAGAGTTATTGTATATTGTTGAATAAGGTACATTAAATACCTTTGCAGCTTTCCCAGCAGTCAAACGACCTGTCTTTACTTCCAAAATGGCTTCTTTTAAGGTATTTTCATTATAGGTAGGGCCATTGGTCTTTTTAATATAGTTCCTAACCATAACTCCTAAAACGAAGAAGATACTATTGGAGCAGCAACCTTTACAATTTATCAATTTTTTTAGGGGTAAATGTAACATGAGCTGTTGCAATTGCCCCTATATAACATGTTACATTAGCCCCGAATCACATTTTTTTTAGGGGCAATTGTACCATCAACAATAATCATTACTAAAACAAAAATGCTGCTAAAAACATTTTTACACAATAAACATACCACCTAAAGTGTAATTCTAAGATCAAACTTACCTGTCTAATATTTATTCAGTCCTAGAAATGGGCTATGGCTTTTATTAACTCGAACTGAAAACTGCGGCGTAAAAATCACTATGACTTTGATCGTTTTTAACGACAGACTAACAAGTCGCAGCAAAGAGTCTAGAATAGAAGCAGCATACTCCTTCGCAACAAAACATGCTCATGGCGCTCTCTCAAACACATCTACAAAACTGTTATTACTGAATAATACATGTACACCATTATTACATTTACCCCAGCTTACCTTATATATTTTTTGATGCCCCTATTAATAATAGTTTTCCTTGCCGTTATTTTTTAACTACTTTTATGCCTGATGAAGCTCAAATATGGCCGAAACTGGTTGCCCTTGTTTAATTATAGTTATTGTGGTCAATACTTTGGGTTTTCTTCTCCATATTTGACCTACCACATTTGATACATGAATAACCTTCTTACTCTAATAACGTTTTCCAATAGAATACTCAGTGCGTTTTGAATGTATTCTCACTTTCTTCTTTCCATATCGTTAAACAAAGATACAAATATACTCAGTACGTACTACCAGTGTCAATGGAAAACGTTATAATAGTTTTTTATTTTTAGGTGAAAAAGAAGAATCGAAAGACAGAAAAAAAAGACAACTAACTATAGGAGGTGCATCTTTCCCGGGCATGCCAATAGTAGTGGGAGGAAGAGGAGGCGATGGGCTCATAATAGACAGTGGATCATTTCACGGAAGCGTAGTGGGAACTGGGGGAAATGGAGGAAACCCGACTTACAGACGTAAAAGATATCAAGCGCTAGAAGAAAACCTTCGAGGTGTGTAGATATTTTTTTTGTCTTCATCGAATCATCATTGTGTCTGTTTTACTAATGTATTTTAAGTTAAGTATTTTAACATATGTTTTCTATTCATAAAATAAAAAAATACGAACTAAATTTTGTTGCGTTTTTTAAATACAAATAAGATGTTTTATAATTGAGAAGCTTGCGTTCAAAACGGGCTATATCAATCTTGGTAAAATATTGGGAATATGAAAAAAAGTTCCTAGTTCCTGGCCAAAAAATACAAAGTTGTATTATGTGAATTTTAATGCAGTGGCGGTTTGCCTGTAAGGGCACTTGGGCACGTGCCCTAGTATAATAAACCAAAAACAAAATAACTTACATATTTTATATTTTCCTCAATGTCTATTATTATTTTATAACGTTCCGAAGATGGGCACAGGGCACAGTAAATGTGTACCTCTGTTGTTTTCTCTCTCATTATGATGCGAAAAACAAAGACAACAACATCGTTTAGCATCTTTGAAGATGATTCAGGAATTAAATTGATTTAAATATAAGCCGGAATCTTCATAACCTTCTTTATTGTAAATCTCACATGCTCATCATGACATTCTTGACCAGTGTGGTCGTGGTACCAACCTATTATTATCAATTATTATCAATACATTGCTACCAACTATTATTACAATATGTAACATCCCCCCTTCTTACTAAAGTAAGTAACCCCAAAACTTTGAAAATTGTATTCTACAATATTCTTAAAAATCACAACTCAAAATATGAACTTACAACTAAACATTTTTATTTAGTTTACAGCTAACCATTAAAGTACTCAATATTATGGTTGTTTCACGAAACTTTCTTGACTTACAATTTAACCTAAAACATACATGAACATTCTTAACTCACAACATGGAGTATTAATCATTAAATCTTGCTGGTCTACGTACAACACGACCAGACTTTGTGGCAACCCTATTGTTTATATCAACTTGATCTTTGTCCTTCTCTTTGTCAAGATTGTCCTCATCACTTTGTTCCTTATTGTTACAAATTTGACTGTTGTCACTACTTTCACTTTTATCAACAACCTGTTCATCATTTACTACACTTGTCATTTCCTTCACTTTATTATTAGAATGTTTAAGAAAAGAAGTATTTCTTTTATAAGTGCCTTCATTTTCACTCTGCACTATCATTAACGTAGGTGCTTGATGAGCACCCACTATTTTACCCCTCTCCCATAAATCTTCTTTTCTTATTTTCAGTAATACATTGTCACCTTTTTTAAAAACAGGCCCATTTTTTGCGGTCTTATCATAATTTTGTTTAACCATATTTTGTTTCTCAATCTTTTTTTCATACACATCAACTACTTTTGGTTTTAGTAACTCACTATTAACAGGTAATACAGTTCTTAGTAATCTAATATTTAAAATTTCCGAGGGTGATTTGTTAACGCCACATAAAGGCGTTGTTTTATATTCTAGTAGAAAATAGAACAATTCATCATCATTTACACACTTTCGTAACATTTGTTTACATATTCCCACGGCCTTTTCAGCTAGACCATTGCTTTTAGGATACCTCGGACTTGAAAATATACATTCTATATCATAATCAGTGCAGAATTGTCTAAACATTTTGCTATTATAGGGAACATTATCTGACAAGAATTTTTGGGGTAGCCCAAAGACAGCAAAAATCATTTTCAGGCATTGCAAAATGTCTTGCATTGATTTGTTTTTTAATTTATGTAACTCTATCCAATTGCTATAGAAATCAACTAGTACTAGATATGACTGACCTCCATAATCTAATATATCTGATGCTACAACTTCAAAAGGAAGTTTCGGCATCTCATGTTGCAATAATGGCTCCTTAACATTATTTTACTAAACTGCTCACACACTCTACAGTTTGCAATAAACCTCTCAATATCTACAGTCATACCTGGCCAATAGAACAACTTTCTGGCCCTATTTTTAATTTTTTTGATACCTGCATGTGTTTTATGTAACTGCTGTAACATGTGGTATCGCAACTCTTTGGGAATACAAATTCGATTATTATAAAAGATCATTCCATTTTTTTAAATTATCTCATCTTTGATTTTATAGTATTTTTGTATCTCTCCGTCTTCTACAACTCTATCAGGCCAACCTTGTACACTATATTCTTGAATGACCCTAAAACTATTATCAGATTTTGTTTTCCTTTTTATGTCCTCTAGTCGCGCATTAGATATTGGATATTCAACTTCTAAGCAATGTACAATTTCTAACATTTTTGGATCGTCCGCAACTTTATTTTTAATATACGACCGACTGAGTAAATCAGCTATGTACATTCAATAACCTGGTAGGTATTCAATCACAAAATTATATTTTAAAACTTTTAACCTCATTCTTTGTAACCTACTAGTGATTTTGTCAATCCCTTTCATTTGAATACCTATTAATGGCTTGTGATCTGACTGTACGATCACTTTTCTACCATAAACAAACTGATGAAATTTATTAAGCGCATAACATATTGCTAAATATTCTTTTTAAAATTTGAGCATACCGTTTATCTTATTCTGATAGGCTACGTGAACAAAAGGCAATTGGTTGTCCTGACTGCATTAGACACCCTCCCAATCCATTTTGACTACTATCACACTGAACCACAATCGGTTTGCTTGAATCAAATATTTTAAGTATGGACAAATTGGTTAAAACCTTTTTTAACTTTTGAAATGACTCTGAATGATCAACTGTCCACACAAATTCAACATTATTTTTAACTAGTTTTCTCATAGGTGCTACAATTTCTGCCAGCACTGGTATATACTTTGTCAAATAATTTAATTTTCATTTGATCTAACTTTGTCAAGTCCAGTACTGCAGGTAAATCTCTTATAGTTTAATAAAATATCGATAAATCCACTTTTTTAAATCTTTTTTCTCCATATTTTGTTTTCCAAATCGGAAGAAATTTCTGGTTTTAAAGAAGATATGTCAGAAGAAACTTCACTATCTAAGGAAGAAATGTCTAAAGAAACTTTACTTTCTAAGGAGGAGATGTCAGAAGAAACTTTACTTTCTAATGAGGAAATGTTAGAAGAAATATCGGTTTTCATAGAGGACATATCAGACGAAACTTTGGTTTCTAAAGAGGAAATTTTGTTTGTCACAGATGATATATCGGAAGAAATTGAAGAAATTATAGAAGAAGCGTCGTCCGAAAATAGATACGTTTCCGGATCCAAACCTTCATTTTCTAGTGCTTCTTTAAGCCGCTCTGCTTTCTTCGCTGTCGTCTCCAACTCGCGATCTTCTAACGCCCGACGCTCGGTCACTTTTAATTCACACAGTCTTTTAGCCATTATTGTCCACTATTTATTTGCACTATTCCACTTCTCGACACCAATGTGATATTTGTTTATTTTAAACAACAGTTTATTTATTAATAATTTATTTAAACACTTATTTATTTTATAACACTACTATTATAATTTATTTATATTTCGAATGTCTTAAACTGTTCACTATTTATCTTCACTGTCCACATATCTAATGACTTTTTGTTGCTCCTCCACCAAAATATCTCATATCTGGAATTTGCCAGAAACATTATCACGTTGTCTCAGGAATGTTCGCGAAAGTTCCTCCGCCATAGTCGTCACATATTTATTTATTTATTTGTTCCATCCTAACAGGCTTACTGGCCTAAATTACAAGGATAGACTTTACAATATTTATTATTTACACAATCGATCAAAACGTATTAATATACATATTAAATAAATAGATATATAGATATAGGGGGATTAAACACAAACTCATATTGAGAAAAAAAAAATTCTAAAAAATAAAAAGCAAATCATATAATAAAAGAAATGGAAAAACTAAAATAATTAAACAGACAAGTTCACAATATACCTATAAATTAGGTGTCTGAATGTTATTAGAGGCATATGCCAATCTACTTCGTGCAAGCAAGTAATATTATTTGCTAAACGGAGCATGGTTAGGAGAGGTGATCGAAGAGTGCTACTTACAAAGGGAATATTAAACATAATCGCGGAACGCGTAGGTCTAGGAGGTACATTAAATGGCAAAACTGACAATATTTCCGCGGAATTTATATGGTTATTTATGATTTTATACAAAAAAAGTATAGCAAACATTTTTCTCCTACAGTCTAAAGAAGGTATTTTAAATTCACTTCGTAATTGTGTTGTTCTGACACTATTATAATCTGGTCTAATAAAGTATTTTTTAAATGTTTGGTCTTAAGGGGTTTAATTATGTATGATAATCGTAAAAGTTGAGCCTCAAAAACCAAATAAGACAGAGAGGGACTTGGAGGATTAGGGTATGATTGAATAATGAAATGGCTCACATAACAATATAAAGACAAAAATCATTTTCTGATCTATTAAATCCAATTTCAAGTAAGTAGTTATTAATTTCAGTGTTCCAACATTTTGAAGATTGCTTTAAACTGTAAAGTGATTTCTTCAATTTAAATATTTTATATGAACTACGTTGTACACCCTTTGGTGAATCAATCCAATTTTGCATTGAGAAACGCTGATCTGACATCCAATTGTTTGAAGTGAAAAGCAAATTGATTTCTTACAATTAACATTAGCTTTATTGTTGTCATTCTAACTACTAGTGAATATATGATGGTGGGTAAGGTTTTCCGGGTTTTCCTCACCTGTAAGTCAAATGGTACCGTCAATCATCTTTAAGTCGCCCCGGAGCGCCACGACAAATAATAATAGCCGTCCCTTTCTCCGCATAAGCTCAGCTTTTGGGGTTAAAATTCACTCGTAAGGGGGTGAATAAGGGAGAGTATTATTATTATTATACAGGGTGAGTCATGAGGAACCTTACAGACTTCTACCATATGTAGAGTCCCTTAAGGGGTATATCATATGAGCATTAAAAAGTGGCAACTCCCCTTCGTTATTAATATATATATTAATATTGTGAATTTTGACCAAACTTTATATGGCCGTAAAATCTACAAGGATTACTAGATTTCTTTAATTTTTTGGTGGAGCTTTACACTGGTGTTTATCATTTAATTCATATTCTCAAAAGTTAAAAATTCCAGGATTGGCTTAGGAAAAATTAATCTCGACGATTCATATCAAAAAGTTCGCCCTGTATAAGATTTTTTTAAATTATAATAAGATATTTTTAAAGTACATAGATAGGCAATAAAAACTGTGTATGTGACATTTTTGTCACCTTTTTTTTATTAAGGTTCGATTTGGGTAAAACTGAAAAATCACCTTAAGGGGTCACATAAATTATGTTATAACATAAAGAAAACATTGTTAATTGTATGCATTTAAACTAAACGAGCCAAACATAAGCCTTTAGTGAGCTTACTAGATCGTTAAATTCATTTTCGACAATTTCCAGATCCGGATTAGTTCATTTTTAAATTTTAAATAGAAATCGGCCTATTTTTGTAGACTATAAAAACTACTCAACTAAATTAAACATGTCAATAATCAATAAATAAATTGTAGCGAATAACAATAACGAACAATAAATTCACACTTATTAATTAATAATTATAAATGCTATTTATTAACCTCTAATAAAAACTGCACATTTTATTCTTGCAACTAAGATATTATGTGGTTCTATTTTTATTATAAATACATAGTAGGTACCTATGTATCAAGGTAGGTTGTGATAGTTTGACGTTTGTTTGTTCTTATTTATTTGTCATTTGCAACCATTATTTATACGTGTAAAATAATATTTCGCTTTGTTTTATCTATTTTACAATAGTGTTAGAATTTTTGTTGTTGGTGTTGTTATTCAAAATGCCCCATAAGTTTTCAAATGCAGAATATGCAGATATCATTTTTATGTACGGATTCTGTAATGGGAATAGCAGAGCTGCAGCAAGAGAATATCATAGAAGATTTCCTGGTCGTCGAGGTCCCTGTCATTCAACATTTGCACCAGTTTTTAATTATTTGCGAGAACATGGCACATTCCCTAAAGCAAATACAGAACGAAATGTAGATCATGAGCAGGAAGATAATATTCTTGATGCTGTTATTGCGAACCCCACAATAAGCACCAGGAAAGTAAGTCGACAACTTTATGTTACCCAATCAAAAGTGACTGGAGTCTTACGAAAAAATAATTTACACCCATATCATATTCAATTAGTTCAGCGGCTACACCCTGGAGATGAAATCCATAGGTTGGAATTTTGTAGGTGGATTGCAAATCATAGACCAGTACTGTATAGAATATTGTTTACAGATGAAGCACAGTTTACAAGGGATGGGATAAATAATTCCAGTAATTTACATGTGTGGGCAGTAGACAATCCCCATGCTGTTCGAGAGTTTCGGTCTCAGTTAAGGTTTTCCGTGTGGATTGGTGTGATAAATAACCAATTTATAGGACCTCACTTTTTTTATGGTCTTTTAAGAGGACAAGTTTACTTAGACTTTTTGCAAAATACTTTGCCTAATTTACTTGCCAACGTAGGTATCCGAGGGATGTATTTCCAACATGATGGAGCATCGCCTCATTTTTTAGTTGCGGTAAGAAACCATCTAAATAATGTTTTTGGCAACAGATGGATAGGACGTGCAGGTCCTATTTCATGGCCTCCAAGATCCCCAGATTTTAACCCCGTACATTACTATATTTGGGGACGATTGAAAGAATTAGTTTATTCACCAAATATTAATGACCGACAACAATTAATTGATAGAATTATCCTTTGCTCTAATGTTATTAGAAACGATCCCTTGACTATCCGTAAATCAATAAGGCACTTAACGATTCGGCAACAAAAATGCGTAGAAGCTGGAGGGTTTCATTTCGAACAACTACTGTAATTGTTAATTTATTACCATGATTTTATTTTCTAGTATACATATTAGCATTATTCTATGTATGTAGTATTAGTTTTTTTTTTAAATTTCTTAGTTGTTCGTTATTCTAATTCGTTAAAATTTATTTATTGTTTGTTGATGAAATTTAAACGAAATAAAATATTTCTAATAAATACATTTGAACTTATGTATAATTTATTTGAGTCTCCAAAAATGTACAGGGTGATTTTTGTTTAAAAAATAATTAAAAATTTATAACTAGGCCTGGAAATTGAATAAAATGATATTAACGGTGTAGGCACTAAAGACTTATGTTAGACTCGTTTTAGTTCAAATGTATACCATTAACAATTTTTTTTTAAGTTATAACATTATAATGTGACCCCTTAAGTTGATTTTTCAGTTTTGCTCAAAATCAAAACTTAATAAAAAAATTAAAGAAAATGTGACAAAAATGTCACATACACAGTTTTGATTGTCTACTTTAAAAATATCTTATTATAATTTAAAAAAATCTTATACAGGGCGAACTTTTTGATATGAATCGTCGAGATTAATTTTTCCTAAGCCAATCCTGGAATTTTTAAATTTTGAGGATATGAATTAAATGCTAGACACCAGTGTAAAGATTCACCAAAAAATTAGAGAAATCTCTTTAAGTTATAACATTATAATGTGACCCCTTAAGGTGATTTTTCAGTTTTGCCCAAAATCAAAACTTAATAAAAAAATTAAAGAAAATGTGACAAAAATGTCACATACACAGTTTTGATTGTCTATCTATGTACTTTAAAAATATCTTATTATAATTTAAAAAAATCTTATACAGGGCGAACTTTTTGATATGAATCGTCGAGATTAATTTTTCCTAAGCCAATCCTGGAATTTTTAAATTTTGAGGATATGAATTAAATGCTAGACACCAGTGTAAAGATTCACCAAAAAATTTGAGAAATCTCTTTAAGTTATAACATTATAATGTGACCCCTTAAGGTGATTTTTCAGTTTTGCCCAAAATCAAAACTTAATAAAAAAATTAAAGAAAATGTGACAAAAATGTCACATACACAGTTTTGATTGTCTATCTATGTACTTTAAAAATATCTTATTATAATTTAAAAAAATCTTATACAGGGCGAACTTTTTGATATGAATCGTCGAGATTAATTTTTCCTAAGCCAATCCTGGAATTTTTAACTTTTGAGGATATGAATTAAATGATAAACACCAGTGTAAAGCTACACCAAAAAATTAAAGAAATCTAGTAATCCTTGTAGATTTTACGGCCATATAAAGTTTGGTCAAAATTCACAAAACATCCCGTATATTAATAACGAAGGGGAGTTGCCACTTTTTAATACTCATATGATATACCCCTTAAGGGACTCTACATATGGTAGAAGTCTGTAAGGTTCCTCATGACTCACCCTGTATACTATCATAATCCATAATATCCTGAGCAAATCCTCTTGCTACTAAGCGAGCTTTATATTGATGAGCTACATTTTGTTCTAATGGTTTATGAGCATATACCCATCTCGTATCAAATATTTTAACATTTACCGGTTTTTCAATAACTTCCCAAGTTTCGTTTTTAGATAAAGAGTCTATTTCCATATCCATAACTTTTTCCCATATCTCCCTATCAGATCTCTCATACAAATCCTCATAGTTTCCTGGTACATTTTCTATATAATTCATTGCATTAAATGCCATGTACATTTGATAGTCATTTTGCCATTCTGGTGGATTTCTTTCTCTAACATTTTTCCTCTGTATTAATATTATCATTTTCTTCGTGGTTATTTAATTACTTTTTATCATTTATTTCATCTAAATTATTATTATTTTTAGGTTCTTGTTTTTTATCTTCTAAATTCTCATCTATTAACCCTAATATTCTCTCTTTAAAATAAAATTTATTTTCATCATACCTAACATTTCGTGAAATAATCTTTTGCTTTTCTATATCCCATAATCTGTATCCATTATCTGTATATCCCACAAAAACACATTTAACAACTTTGGTGTCAAATTTACTTCTAAAATTTTCATGAATATGATTATAAGCTTGAACTAAACACTCTTAAGTTACTTACGTCAAGGTTTTCTATCATACCACAATTGAGCAGGTATAACATTTTCATTTATACTATTTGTAGGACTCCTATTTACAATATATATGTGTTGAAACATTAATAGCTTCCCCCCCAAAATCTTTTTGGCATATTTGCTTGATTCATATTTGATCTACTAAGCTCTACTAAAGATGTGCGGGGTGTATGGCACTGTATAATCCAATATAATGCTATTTTGCTTACAAAAATCTTTAAATTTCGAGGAAACATACTCCCCTCCATTATCTCATCTTAATTTGTGTAATTTATAATTAAATTTAGCATATACCATTTTAAAATACTCTTTGAATCTGTCAAAACCTCACTTTTTCTCTTTATCAAATAAGTTATTTTAAAGTTCAAAAAATCGTCTATAAAAGTTACAAAAAAATCTAAAATTATCATGAGTTACAGTTCATCAAATTTCTAGAGGATTTCGACGGCTAGACAGAGAAAACACTACTGAGAGGCATCGGTTGGCGGGGCCGACGGATTTACGCAATGAAAGTACACTCTGCGCATCAAGTATTTCACTATTTTATTCAGACGTAAATGTCAGATGTAAATTTCGCTAAAACATTTCTTTTATTTTCGATTGTGTTTTTTTGCTCATTACAGTTTAATAGAACCTAAGTATGGAGTTTAATAGCAAATTAAGAGGCCGCGTTATTAACAGTCAATCTCGCGAAATAATAGCCAATGTTATAGAGTTTATGAGAAGAGAAGGAAACTTTAATTCACCTTCAATACCATTTAAAAATGTAAATGATCGTGTTGCTGCAGCCACAGGAGTATCTAAAAACACTGTCGTCCGCATTTCTGGAGAGAAAAAAAGAATCGATAACCGTGAGATATCGGAATTTTCATCACCAAGAAAAACCATTAAAAAACCAAAAACAGCTAATGATATAGATGAAGCTGACAAAGGTATTTTAAAAAGAATTATTCTGTTCATGTTAATCTCGGAAAATATTGTTCCAACATTAACAACAATTCTGACTAAATTTAGAGAAGCTACAGGGTACAAAGGAAGCTATGAAAGTTTAAGAAAAATAATAAAGTCGCTAGGATTTCGTTGGCGGAAAACAAAAACAAACAGAAAAATATTAATGGAAAGGTTTGATATCAAAAGCTACGTTTAGACTATCTGATTCGTTTAAAAAGTTATCGAGCAGAGGGCCGTCCAATTGTCTACTTAGATGAAACATACATTCATGCCTCCCACACACACCAGAAAGCTTGGAGTGATAATTCAAATGAGGGATTAAAGAAACCAATTAATAAAGGTGATAGACTAATTATTGTCCATGCATGAGGTGAAATGGGCTTTATTCCGAATGCCCGGTTAATTTTCAAATCTGGAACCAAAAGTGGAGACTACCACGATGAAATGAATTTTAATAATTTTTCTAAATGGTTGAAAGAAAAGCTGTTTCCGAACCTCCCTCCAAGAAGCGTCATTATTGTTGATAATGCTCCTTACCATAATGTCCAGGTAAATAAAGCACCAACGTCAACTTCTAAAAAAGCTGACATGCAGGATTGGTTAAGGAATCATAATATTGCTTACGAAGAGGATATGCTCAAAACGCAATTATACAGTTTAGTGCTATTGCATAAGTCACGATTTAAGAGGTATGCAATTGAAGAAATGATAAATGAACATGGTTTTAGTTGTTTGCGTTTGCCACCGTATCATCCCGATCTTAATCCGATCGAATTAGTGTGGGCATTAAACAATATGTAGCTAGTAACAACACTACATTTAAGAGGCAAGACGTACAACTGTTGTGTGAAGACTTTTTTGATACGTTTTCTAAAGAGGAGTGGCAATCTCGTTGTAATAATGCTAAAATGTGGGAATCTAAATTTTATGACAGAGAAGTTACTTTGGATGAGGCAACTGATAGATTTATAATTAACTTAAACAGTGACAGTGAGACTGATTTTGAATCTGATATGGAAACTGAAGAAAGTTTTTCGGAAGACCATTAAAATTATATCTGTACCTAAGATCAAAAAAGTATTATCTATTTTTACAACGAAGATGCACAAGAATCAAATTTTATTTTTTTGTTATTAGATAGCTATTTTTGTTTCTGAGTTGTGTTCATTTACAGGCTCAATTTTTTTCCGTTTCTCCTTTTTGATTTTATATGGGGTTTCAAGTTGTTTTTGACTTATTTCGACGTAAATCACAACAACACACTTTTTTAATAAAGCAAACAAGTGTTAAGAGGTATATGTACGTGTAAACTACAATTACAAAAAATTGATATGAAACCCATGAAACCACCAACAAAAATGTAAAGCTAGCTTCCGTACTAGAACATGGTGTCATTCGTCGAGATAATTTATCGTTTTGTTTAATAGATCAAGAAATGTAAATATTCCCCTGTTATTTTTTATAAAATTATAAGAGAAATAAATTTTTTTCTAAATAGTATAGTTTTTTATTTTGTAGAAAAACAAAATTTCGAAAATT
>OV651813.1:113181404-113199404 GCA_927349885.1 Psylliodes chrysocephalus | reverse complement strand
ATCCACAAACCACAAACGACCGGCCGGCGGTAGTCTAGTAATGATCAAAGTCAAAAACAGGCGACTGCCGAGTGCCGACGCTTTGATAGCGTTCGTTAGGCGGCCGCATCAAATGGTGCGGTGGACAAAATATGAGAACATTATTATTTTTTATCATTTCAAAATGGTAATGTTTACTTTGTCGCCTACCTCTACCTACATTAAAAATAATATAAAAGAAAAGGTTCATTAAAATCAAAGACATTTGTAATGTCTTTGATCAAAATGCATCTGCATTACTATTGTTTTCTTCATCTCAATAACATAAGTAATATTTATTTACTTAACTGATTTGATTTCTATTTCTGATTTTGATTTGATTGATAATTCTGCCCTACTAAGCGAAAAGGGGGTATCTACATTTTTTTCGAAATATGAGATATTTATGTCTAGCCATTCAAGGCACTACTAGAGTGAATTTGCCGTATCTATACTACAAATATTATAATTTAGACTATAAGTTTAGCCGTATCTACAAAGCATACAGTATATACTAAGCATTTGGGCGGGAAGTAGCAATACTAGACAATAATGGTGGTATCTACACGACCTTATGCAGTTACGGCTGAAGTTGCTTAGTAAACGTCACTTATTGTCAAAGTCGTTTAGTATTAATATTGTGATTAGTATTGCACTTAATTTTAAACTATGAGCACGTTCTAATCGCCCACTGAAAAAAAATTGTATTTCTTTTAATTTTTTTCGTTTATTTTTGTTAGTTCGGGATAAAACAACGTTGGAAATATTTTTAATTGTGTATATGAACATTACATACAATAATTTTAAAGTGATTTACTAAAGATTTAGAGGTAAGTTCTTAATTTTACTACCATAACCTAAAATATTAACAAAATAATGTTTGCATATAGAAGACTTTGGTTTTGCATATTCTGATCTCTTTTACGCAAAAAGTATTATGGATTTCGTTGTGAATAATGCGTTTCTGATTTTTTGCATTGTTTTAACAAACTGAAGATATTTAAATATTTAATTCGATTTTGCGTTTATTGCATTTTATTAAAAATTCATGGACATAGTCTTGCAAAAGTTTTTTTTTATTTCAGATGAGTAGGGGGAAAAAGCTGCTTGACATAGCTCTTGCCTCGGCTCTTACGAACCCAACAATTAGTACAGATTGGGAAAATATTATTGAAAATGCGCCAGTTATTTTATTGGAGAATAGCGATATTCAAAATCCAGCAAATTCTTCGGATCACCCATATCACCCATATCACCCATAAACTTCCAGATCCAGAAACATTCAAAATAACTGGTAATTTAATGGAATATGAAGAGAATGCGTTGGGTTTACGTGAATTGGTAGAAAATGACATACAAATGGAAGTAGACGGCAATTTGGGAATAAATATTATGATGATGGAAGGCATGATAGTGGAGAACAATAATGAATTAATAACTCTTAACCGTGATGAAAACCCAGAAGAATATGTACTTGAAAATTTGGAAAACGCGTTTCAAGAAAATGGAAAAGAATTGGAAGAACGGTATGAAAACGAAGCAACTACGTTGGTTTTGCGTGAATTGGCAGAAAATGACGTCCACATCGATGTAGACAAGAATTTGGGAGCAAATATTACAATAATGGAGGCCATAGTGGAGAACAATCATGAATTAGTAACCCATAATCATGAAGAATACCCAGAAGTACCTGAACCTGACAATTTGGAAAACGTGATTCAAAATAATGGAAGAGAAAAAGAAGAACGGAATGAAAATGAAATAGAAACTCGCATTATTAAAAAAGGGGAACAACGAAGGCGTAAAAAATTTAAATATTCAACCGAAGAAAGAAAAATAATTAAACGAAATAAACTAAGGGATTCACATTCAGTTAGGGATGGATGTGGTGATCAATGTAAGAAAAAATGTAACAGGAAGATAAATCAAGAAAGAAGAACTGATATAAATAATCAGTTCTGGAATCTAGACCGCGAACAACAGCACCAATTTATGCTGTCGTGCATCAGCCAGACAAGCGTGAAACCTTAGATTATACAAACCTTAGATGGAACATAAGACACTGCGCATAATCCCATTTCAAAATGATTCACACCCACCAATCACAGTTGAGAACATCACATGTCAGACCGTTGTCCATCCAAATTTAATGTGTCAACGAGAATTAATTTGGTATTTTAGTGACTTAAATTTTGGAAATTAACGTTGAAAATGCCAAGATGTGTTGTAAAAAGCTTTATTTATAATAAACCTGCGAAATGTGACGGAGATGAAAGAAACTTATATTTATTTCGGTGAGATTTAATTTTTAAAGATTCTGTCGACGTCCATATTTGTTGATTTGAAAATAAACAGAATCGGACTTGGTCATTGGTACATGTTATAAGTAGCAAATAAAGGTTATTATTATAAACTGTTTACTATTTCTTGTTTCATAGGGAATCTTTTTTTAGGAAGTGAAAAGAGAAACATACAATCAAATACAAAAATATCAATTTCATTGCCAATTTATTCGTTTCAAACTTCACAACTGGTTTCAATAGTTTTCTCAAAACTATTTATTTAGTAATTCTCTATAACAGTGTTACTCTAAGTGTAAAGCCAAAGTTTCCGCGAAGAAAATAATCACAATAAAAAAAACAGTACTATCGCCACAAAATGGAGGGACCTGGCTTGAGGACCCTTCTTTGGGAAGTAATTTTTTTAAGTCACTAACAGGAAGGAGGATATGATTTTGCTTTAGGACTTTTTTTTATTTAATTTTTTATGGGTGAAATGGATTTGGGATAATTTTTGCAAGGAATCTTTGGAATAAATCAAAAATAAATTATGCTCTTGTGCATTTTCAGCCGATTAAATTATTCGTAGATGCATCAAATGTGGGAATAAGAGCCATGATATGTCATGTTTTTGAAAAAAAAAAAAAAAAAATATTGAGAAATCTACAAATTCTGCTTCGCGTACCTTATCAAAGTCCGAACAAAAATATTCCCAAATTGAAAGAGAGGTCCTTGCAATAATTTTTGGCTTAAATAAATTTAATGAATATTTATATGGACATTTGCATAATGTAGAACATTATGCAACTGATTACGAAAAGTTGATTCACCAGTTACGAAATGAAAATAAATAAAACTGCCTCTTTTTTGGTTTCTAAGTTGAAAAATCGAAAAATCGTAAAATCGAGAAATTGGGAAATCGAGAAATCGAGAAATCGAGAAATCGAGAAATCGAGAAATCGAAAAATCGAGAAATCGAGAAATCAAGTAATCGAAAAATCTAAAAATCTAAAAATAAAAAATCGAAAAATCCAAAAATCCAAAAATCAAAAAAACGAAAAATCGAAAAAACCAAATATCGAAAAAGAGGCAATGAATAGTGACACTTCACATTTGAAAATATGACATTACGTTTAAAAACAAAAAAAGAGAAGCTGTAAATTGCGTTTAATTTTTAAAATAACACCGTTATTGAAAACTGCCTAGAAATGTTGGGGGTAAAATTTTGACGTACTTCTTTAAGGATAATGGGTAAAAAAATTTTTTTTTTCAAATTTCTCGCGGGTAATGTCAAAAATTAGATCGGCAACACTGCACATGTCCCTTATTTTTATTATTACTATTGAAAAAAAATACGTCGTAGGGCAATCAAATACAACAATTTTCTAAAATATTTGATTGGAAGTACCTACACAAGAATGATGGTGAATCATTTTTCAACACAATTTTATAAATAATCAAGTCAAAATTAGAAAAAATCTTGTATATAAACACGTTACGAAATGCCGTTTTGTGTAAGTCGTTCATGTTGCAGGAAGTCGCTCCGCTCGTTTTGCAAATATTTACTCGTTACACAAAATAAGGCATTTCGTAACTAAAAATTGACTTTCTAATATTTTAATTCATTGGACGGTATTTTCCGTAAATTATTAAATCATAAATAATTACCAGGATATAAGTACCAAAACATTTTTTTCTCTTAGAACAGTAGGCCTATGTCAAATAAACTTAAAATATTATAACGAACGAAAAGGTAACCCATTTCTAATAAAATTTAGTTATTTATTTTATTTTGGTGTGATCGTAGAAAAAATCTTGTGAGTAATTCGAGCAAAAAGCACTTAATAAACTTTTACTTAGGGTCGATTTCACCGTTTTATTAAACGAAGTTTAAAATACTAAACGAAGATTAAAATGACATTTTTATATTAACAAAAACGAAGTTTAAATTACTAAATGGAGTTTAAAATGACATTTTTATATTAACAATGTCATTTTTAACCGACTTCAAAAAAGGTTATCAATTCGTCGCGATATTTTTTTTTTTTTATGTATGTTCAGCGATTATTCTTTAACACAGTGTCCGATTTCAATGATTCTTTTTTTGTTAGAAAGGGGGTACCTCAAGGGTGGTCCCATGTAAAATTGGTTAAGATGTGGTGACGGCATCTGCACGTTTTTGAAGTCGGTTTTTTTAAATTTTTAATTTCTAATACTTGTAATCTTCGTTTAATAATTTAAACTTCGTTTGACACAACGGTGGAGTCGGCCCTTAGCTAGTTATATATTGATAAAGTGTTATTGCCCTCATCATACATGAATCGTGCTAACAAATAAAGTCAAACAAACGTCTTATAATTTTTCATCTTTTAATTACCCACCAAAATTAGGTACTACAATACAAATATTTAAGTCCGGCCCAGAACACCTCCCTACTCCTTCCACCCAGTTTTTCGGTTTTGGCAAAATTCGCGCAGAGAGAAATGCTTCCTATGTTACCTCTACCCTTTCTAACCTCTTTGCGTGAAACGTAAAACGGTTGGATTAGAGTCTCGCAGATCTCATACGCTAATGTATTCTTTAAAAACAGCAGACGGAGAATGTAAACCAGTGTGCAGAACCTTTTTTCTTACCACTCTACGGTTTCACAAAAATAACGACAAAATTCTACAAAGATTTTGTACATCTTCGAACTTATTGCTCGCTCCAAAGCCACATAGAAATCGTGGAAAAGTACCTCATAATAAATTGGACCATGCAATAATTGAAAAACATATAGAGTCTTTCCACCCATCGATATCGCATTATCGTAGAGAACATGCACCCAAGCGACGTTATTTACCAAGCGATGTAAACATAAAAGATATGTTTGGCGATTTTCAAATGAGCAATCGAAAAATACCTTGTTCGTACGATTTGTATCGCTCAATAGTACAAAAGTTAAATATATCTTTTGTAACGTTGGGTCACGAAGAATGCGAAATGTGTGAGAACTTTAAAATCCATCCTCATTCAGAAGAAAATTTACAAAATGATTGTTCCGACTGCGAGAAGTGGTCAAAACATATAAACCGGAGTAAAGATGCAAGGCTGCTTTACAGAGAACATGCCAACAAAGAGCCAGAAGAAGGGGAAGTTACATATTCTGTTGATTTGGAAAAAATCATAATGTTACCCCGGTGTGAAATGTTCAAATCAGTTATATTCATTCCACGATTGATTGCATATAACGAAAGTTTCGTTTCGGTAGGAACTAAGAACAAAAATATTAAACCTGTGGCCGCAATTTGGCACGAGGCAATTCGAGGACGAAAAAAAGAAGACATAATAAGTACCTTTCACAAATTCTTTTTATTAAAGAGAGATGCGAAAAAAATAATTCTGTGGGTAGATAATTGCACTTCACAGAATAAAAACTGGGCATTTTTTACGTTTCTAGTTTATATAATAAACTCATCCGATATATCCGCCGAAGTAATAGAAATAAATTACTTCGAACCAGGCCACACATTTATGAGTGCCGACGCATTCCACCACCAAGTAGAAAAATCTCTACGGAAAATGAAGAAGGTTTATGACTTTCCAGAATTTAAACAAGCTGTTCAACAAGCCAATTCTGGCAGAGTTACAGTTTTGGAAATGGAACTCCGCGATTTCTACGACTGGCAGGATTTTTCATCCACTTACAAACTGAAAAAAGCAAATAGTACGCGGCCATATATCCATGATATGGTTTAAGTCACGGCCCACAGGGGATCAATGTCATTACTTTATAAAAACAATTTTAGTGGCCCTGATTTAACATTAAATTTCTTGAATGCCAAAATTACAAAGACTGGAATACCAGTTCCACCAATAAGAGAAAAGCCAAGAGGCATCACAGAAGAAAGACGTAATAATATTATCTCAAAGCTTTTAGAAGCCGACAATGCTATTATGCCGAAAAATCGTTTACATTTTTGGAAGGAACTACCTACCACTCAATGCCTTGAAAATGATAATGATGATGATTAATAATAGTTTTCCAATTAATATCTAAGTCATTTTTCAGAAAATATCTTGTTATTCAAACAAAACCATTTAAAAATAAACGTTTGTATGTAGATACTGTTTTTTTATTTTAGTAATTCGTTAGCATTTGTTAAGGCAGAATAGGGGTAACTACAATTATTTTAGAAAAAAATATAAATAAATAAATTGTATTATTTTCATCAAAAAAAAACGAAAAAAACCGTATATATTTTCGCTTTTAACTTAAATATTGCACATAAAATAATAATGGCATTAAATGAAATCTTAATACCTGCTAAACTCAAGACACTATAAATCACAGATACCCCCTTTTCGCTTAGTAGGGCAGAATTGATAACTGATATTGTATTTGTATTGTATCTTATGTAATGCGATCGTGAAAAGTGAAAACTGTGCCTATGAAAGATGGTAAGTTATTGTAATTAATTAGTATTATTAACAATTTTATTTATATTCTATTTTCATTTTTGTTATTATTCAGTGAAATTTAATATAATAACTAACCATTCTTAAGATTTTTTATTTTTGATTTTTGGCATAATAAATATTATTGAAAATTGAAACTTAATTTAATTTCAATTAAATTAATAATCAATTAAGTGTAGGTAAGTATATTAATTCTTATTTTAACCTATATAAATTTTTATTTTGACTGAGGAATACAGGAATAATAGATTAATAAATATTTATGTATGTGTGTTTATTATATTCGCATGTTAGAAACAAATACTTTTAACTTTTACTTTCAATTTTATGAAAATATTGGCACAAATAATTTCAATAGTAGAATAGTATTTTTTAATATAATCATTATTTAATCTTCACCTTCATCAAAAATTAAAAAAATTGACAATAAACTTTGTAAATTGTAATTTTTTGTATATACAGTATACATATCTATCTTAATATGGTATACATGTCATTTAACACTACGTTTTAAAACTATTTTGAAATATACAGGGTGTTCCACAAAAGTGTGCCATATCAAAGTTACTATTTTTTAAATGGAACACCCTATATATTTTCGTAATTTTGAATTCTCATTGAAGAGCTGATGAGCTGATTTCGCAGATACCACATACTTGCGGTCTAAATTAAATATTTACAGAGATATGGTGTTAAAATCATCTATTTTTTAACTTTAGGTCAATGTTTTGTGAAAACTGCTGAATATTTGGCAAAACGGCTTACATCTTCCGATCCTAATTTTTCAAGGGATACTCGATGGTGCTAAAGAAAAATTAATACAATGTGGTCAAAAAATCAGAATGTGGTAAATTTTTGACCACCCTGTATTAATTTTTCTTTAGCACCATCGAGTAGCCTTATAAGAGTTAGGATAGGGAGATGTAAGCCGTTTTGCCAAATATTTAGCAGTTTTCACAAAACATTAACCTAAAGTTGAAAAATAGGTGATTTTAACACCCTATCTCTGTAAATATTTAATTTAGACCGTAAGTATGTGGTATCTGCGAAATCAGCTCTTCAAGGAGAATTTAAAATTACGAAAATATATAGGGTGTTCCATTTAAAAAATAGTAACTTTGATATGGCACACTTTTCTGGAACACCCTATATATTTCAAAATAATTTTAAAACGTAGTGTTAAATGACATGTATACCATATTAAGATAGATATGTTATATCTTAAGGCGTTTGCCGTACAGAAACCGTGTCGTATGTGGTGCCCCACCCTGTATAATGAAAAAAATTCTAAAATTCAAATTTGAAATACCTATTCTAACTTATAGATTTTGAATTTTAGGACAGAAAAACGAAACGATTATCTGGTTATCAATATCGGAAACACAAACTACAGAAGAAGGAAAAATCCCTAAAACTGGCACATTCTTTAAAAAAATATCTGCAAGGACAGGGACAGGGGGATATTTCACAATGTACTGCTGCGACGAGTTCTGAAGCTATTATTTCTAATGAAGCTGGAAGCAGTGGAACCTCAGTAGTAAACGAAAGATCTGGTTTTACGTCAACGCGTTTTACGGAGGAGATTGACGATGAAACTCAAATGACCAAAAGTGACAACAATGACGACATTGAATCAAATTAGGAAGTTACCATGCAAATGAATTTGGACAAAGAGGAAGATATGTTGTTATCAATGTTATCTGAAGATTCTGGGGAATGGCCAGACATTATAACTGCTGACTCTGCAAGAACTTTAGTTGAAAAAGGACTCTCTCAAGTAATTCTTGAGAACTTTCCAATAAGTGAAGGTGGGCGTAAGTTTTCTAAAAATTATTATTACTGTCAACTTCTGCAATATACCCTTGACCCGTTAGGCTACAATTTGCATTATTATTTGTTACCTTTTTGATAAATGTTAATTTTAAAACACTTATAGAGATTTTTACTAGCTCAGTGAAATTTATTATCAAACGTTACTTACCTTTAAAAATTAAACAAAAATAAATGAGCACTTCTTTTTCTCTGTCGTGAATTCGGCTTTTCAAATAGACAATTTTAAGGGTAGTAATCTTTCTAGGAAATGTTGGGCACCAATAATTCTCTTTTTTATTTTTAAAAGCTAGTGAGAATTATAAATTCTAGCTTTATCAATTAAAAGAAGTTAATAAAAATTATACAGAATTTAGTGGATGAAAGAGAATTTTTGTGACCTTTAAAAAATAAGATTCAACATATATACTTATAAAAATCAATGACTTTATTAAAAAAAAGAAATCTTTTCGAAAACAATTATTTACAGTAAACCAGTATCAAATTGTGATTCGTACATAAATAACTAGTCACTAGTATTTACCACTTTTTACATTGTTAGCTAACCATCCTTAATTAGCCATATGTAGTCGAGATTTCTTCCTTCGGAAACCAACGCCTTCGAAATACAGCTGTCGCTTGTCCAAATCAACGAGTTTTTATAAGATCCTCGAAAACCAACGTTCTGATTACAGCTCTTGTGCAGATTTACGGCTTGTGACGATATGGCTGGTTTTTTATGTCTTATGGCTTATGTCATATGGCTTATGTCATATGGCTTACGGCTTATGGCTTACAGCTTATGGCTTACAGCTTATGGCTTACAGCTTATGGCTTACAGCTGATTCTATTCGTTTGCTAGACAAAAATAGATTTTGTTTTTCACGTGGTTCTGTACGATATATAAATTTGAAACATCTACTTTTTTAAAAAAAATGAACCAATCAGATAATAAAAACTAGTGACTATACATATTGTGCCGTCCTAGCAACCAGAATGAATCATAAAAATATATTTAACTTTACTATTTAAAAAGACTAATAATTAACAAAAGGTTTGAATAATATTTCTACTGAGATGTTTAATAAAGACATTATATACTTTTTTTTGCTTACCACTTGAACAGCCGATATACCACCAAAACAATTGAAAGGTAACGATAAAATGAAATTTATGAATCTAATTTGAGATAGTTTGGTTAGTGGCACTCCCACTTCAAGAAATTTCCCTTTCTTCAGAATATTGTGTGTTGGCGATAATTAAATTATACCGGATGGCACACATTTAAAATAACATTTTATAATTAGACTTTTAAAATGTTACACTTCCAAACGGCGAAAAAACTAAAAGGAGGTAGTTAATCTATTCTGAATCTAATGATTCGATTTACTGCTTTTGCTGTAAAATCTTTGGCAAAATTTCTAGTTCTAGTTCAACAACAAATTTATCTTGTAAACAGGGATGTTCTGATTGGCAACATTTGACACACATTTTATCAAGACACGAGAAAGGTGTTTTTCATAACGAAAACGTCAAATCTTGGTTCAATTGGTTAAATATGTTATCCAAACAATGTACGATAAATCAAAAAGAGTTACGTTTAATTGAAGTAGAAAAAAATATTGGTATGGTGTTATTGAAAGAAAATTATTTGTGTTATACAGTTTTTATCTAGGCAATGCCTTGCTTTACGTGGTCCATGTAATAAATTATATCAAAATAATAATGGTAACTTCCTTAAAGCTATTGAAATGATTGCAAAATTTGACTCTGTAATGCAAGAACATGTTAGCCGAACACAAAAAGCTCAAAAAAGTGGCAAGGCAATGCCTAACTATTTAGGAAATAACATTGGATTGCAAAAAAAAATATTAAACTTGAATCCTAGAGCGTTTTTTGTACCTTGTTTAGCACATACCTTAAATTTAGTCGTTAACGATGCTGCAAAGATTTCTTTTGAAATATCAGGTTTTTTTGATATCGTTCAAGAACTTTATGTATTTTTTTCAGCATCCACAAAAAGATGGGCTGTACTAACATCGCGTATTTCGGGAACGGGAATAAATTTAAAGCCATTAAGTGAAACACGTTGGTCAAGTAGAATTGTTGCGATAAAACCTTTACGTTATCAAATTGGTCAGATTTATGATGCATTAATACAAATAATGGAAAACAGCTCTTCCTCAAACGATTTAAATAGTTCACAGCAAGCACGTTCGTTAGCTTCAAAAATTAAAAATTTCACATTTTTATGTTCAATAATTATTTGGTATAACATTTTGTTCAAAATAGATTCGATTAGCAAAACTTTGCAAAATACGGAAATAAATATAAAAATTAGTATCTGGGTCATTCCACGTCAAATCGACCATTAGTTGGAATCGACCCCTTTCGATTTGGACGAATTTTGGTCAGAAGTTTTCTTTTGTCCTATTATGAAGTTATGCCAAAGGAAAAAAATTAAAAAAAATTTTTTCAAGAGTTATGGAGAATTCAAAATTTCATTATTTTCCATGTTTTTTAAACTTATGTTTTAAAAATCTCGAAAACTATTGCAATTAAAAATATCGTTTGGGGTCAGTTTTAAAGGGGATACTTGGGGCTATAAAAAAAAAATTGCCGAAAAAAAATTTTGAAAAATCTTCAAAATGTGAAATTTTGAATTTTTTAAAATTGTCAAAATTGACGATCAACAATAAATTTTTGGCTCAAATTTTTTTTATAATACCTTGTACCAATCTTAAAAGATCCTGAAATTTTTGGAACTGTGTTTTTTGTTTTTTCAAAAATATGAATTTTTGAAATTAGTTAAAAAAAATTTTTTTTCTTAAATTTTTTTTTTTTTTTTTTGAATTTTTTTCTTAATTGAGTTTTGCAAATCGCGTAATTTTGTTATTTTGAACAATTGAAATTTCTTTTAGTGGCATAATGATGAGAAAGAAAAAACATTAATGATCTTTGTTTATTATTGATTATTCATTTATTTAATAGGACAATACAAGTGTAAGTTTACTTTACATTCTGTTATGAAAGTCGTTTTTTCTTTAATCCTCCTTGTACTGTTGTTGCTCCTTTTCTTTTTCTTAATCTAAAAAATGTTAATATAACTTTAATCTTTAAATCCAAATTCGATATACATAAAGTATTTACACATGAATTTCAGTTTTTTTTACCTGCTTTTAATATCTGGTCCTTCAACGAACTCGTAGATATCTGTATTTTTTAATCGAAAATCCTGTCCTTGCTCAGATGAGGATAAGGTTTTTACTCTAATCACATCACTCGAAATGGGAATAGCAGCATGACAATTTCGGATCCCTTGTACTGGCAGAGCATTTTTGAATCTTTGGTTAAGTTTTTTTTGAGTACGTTGAATCTGCTCATTTGAAACAAAGTGACAGTAGATTCCATGAACATTTTCTTTTGCCCATTGAAATAATTCATCGGGTGTTTGAATTTGGTCTTCAGCTTTAGATTGGAGGTTGGCTCTGTCAACCTTCCGCTTCAATGCTCCGCCTAAACCATCACTTGGACCTTTTCCATGTGAAGTTGCAAAAAAATGCCATTCCGCTGGTATTTGAAAATCATCCTCATGATGCAGCAAGTTCAGTAAGTTGTACCGATTTTTATATTGAGATGCTGCACCATCCGAAAAATAAATTATTTTAGAAATATTTGGGATTTTATCTTTCAGAAACGATGTCAGTACTTCCTGGACATTTTTTCGTCCACCAGGCTTTGAATGAATAGTGGAGTTTCAGATGGTTTCGATGATTTGAAGACGGAATCTTCAGAGACACTCTCAACTGCTTGACTTTTTTCGATATTCACAGTTTTTTCAACTGTTTTAACTATATTTTGATGTTCTGGTAATTCGCTATAGACTCTTTTAGTACACGAAATGCATAGTTTACTTCCCGGTATAATGGAAGGTACACTAACCTTACACTGTTCAAACAATTTTAAACTGACTGGTCTCAAAGATTTACGAACTATACTGTCATGAAGGTTAAAGGGATCAGCACAAGCTCTTTGATTTGAAGTATAATTGATACGATACCACTTGTCATGTTCAGAGCAAATAAAACTAATTTCTGTACCACTTCTAGAATTCAAAGCAATCTGATCTTCGTCAGAAAAATTTTTGCAATCAATAAATTTTTCCTCAGAGCATATTTCATCCTTGAATAATCCAATCGAACACTTTTTATTTTCCATCACTAATTTTTTATCTGTTCTGCACTCAAAATTTTAACTAGATAATGTCCTCGAATTTAAGACTTGATAAGATGATTGTCTAATGACAATCATCTTATGTTTAAAATTTGAAGAAAGAGTTATTTCTATACAGTTACTGAGAATGATGACTGTCTTCGTAACTAAACTCTGAAAGATTAACTTCATCTTAGACGTGGAGATTCAAACGTCACATCATAGATGTCACCACGTTCCTACTTTAACATCAAATGATAATACAGGTGCCACTGTCATCATTTTTACGAGTTTGATTTTGAAATTGATCTCAAAAATTGTCATTGAAGTTTTTTTCTCATCATTATGCCACTGAAAGAAATTTCAATTGTTCAAAATAACAAAATTACGCGATTTGCAAAACTCAATTAAGACAAAAATTAAAAAAAAAAATTTTTTTAACTAATTTCAAAAATTCATATTTTTGAAAAAACAAAAAACACAGTTCCAAAAATTTCAGGATCTTTTAAGATTTGTACAAGCTAGTATACAAAAAAATTTGAGCCAAAAATTTATTGTCGATCGTCAATTTTGACAATTTTCAAAAATTCAAAATTTCACATTTTGAAGATTTTTCAAAATTTTTTTTCGGCAATTTTTTTTTATTGCTCCAAGTATTCCCTTTAAAACTGACCCCAAACGATTTTTTTAATTGCAATAGTTTTCTAGATTTTTGAAACATAAGTTTAAAAAACATGGAAAATAGTGAAATTTTGAATTCTCCATAACTCTTGAAAAAATTTTTTTAAATTTTTTTCCTTTTGCATAACTTCATAATGGGACAAAAGAAAACTTCTGACCAAAATTCGTCCAAATCAAAAGGGGTCGATTCCAACTATTGGTCGATTTGACGTGGAATGACCCGAAGATTATTTAAATAATTTAATAAATTATTTTTCGACATTAAGATCAGATGAAGGTTTTAATAAACTTCTTGTTGACGTTCACGAACTTGCTGAAGATCTAGAAGTTAAATCAAACTTTCCACTTTCTCAGACTATTCGACGTAGAAAAAAAACGAAACAATTTGATTATGAACATGATGATGAGCCTATAACCGATGCAAAAACTCATTCCAAAGAGAATGTTTTCTATTTTGGACCGCATACTGTCATCTTTACAAGAGCGATTCAAAGGATTGCAAAGTTTTAACGACATGTTTGGATTTTTGTATAATATGTTCACCTTAACAAATAAGATATTGTTAAAATCATGTAAATGTAAATTTGAATTCTCTTTTGACGGATGATTCTCGTAACGTATTTGATATTGATGCATCTGATTCAGGGCTGCCAGATTCAGTACTTTTGTACTGAATTCAGTACTTTTTCAACTTTTTCAGTACGTCAGTGTTACGTTTTTAGTTTTATTACGTTTTCGTTGAAATTTGTCAATTCAGTACAATTTTCAGTACTATTAAGTATTAAAAAAAAAAAGAAGATAAATGACATATTTCATTAGTGGTTGACACTGTTGACAGTTATTTTACAACTAATACTATTTTTTTAAATTTGTTGTAAGTTTATTGGATGCAATTTTCGGAATTTGGAGAGGAAAATGGATAAGTAATAAGTTTTCTTTGCAGATTAAATAATGTTTATAAATATGATTGTTTTAATTTTGAAGGTTTCTTATTCATCAAATTAAAGATTCCCAAGAGGAAAATCAAATAAATATTGATTTTAATGCTGAAAATATTGAGGTTGAGATAGATTCTCAATTTGAAGATGATGAGGAGGAGGAGGAGGAGGAGGATGGTGATAACACTGAGAACCATCAAATAGTGCATAAGAAAAGAAAACTCTATAAGGCTAAATTTAATTGCAAATGGCAAGAATCGTTTTCTTGGATCCGGTCAAACAATGGTGTAGCTCACTGTAAGATTTGTAAAAGAAATATTTCCGGTGGCATAGTTCACTTAAAGAGGCATGAAAAAACAAAGCGACATTTATCCAAAGTAAAAATAGCTCAGTCAACCCCACAATTGATGAATTTTCTCTCCTCGGAATCCAAACCAACAATATCTGTAGACACAAAAAGAGCAGAATTAAAAATGATTATGTTCTTGGCAGAACATAATCTACCATTTTTAATCATGGACCATCTTCCAAAATGTATGGCATCTGCAGGACATGATTCAAATATTTTAAAAAATGTTAAATGTGGTCGCACTAAAGCCACAATGTATTTACAATCTTTCAAAGATGAATTTTCTAAAACTATTTGTGAGCTTATCAAGGGCCAAAAATTTTCTATAATGATTGATGAGACAACAGATATATCCACCAAAAAATGTTTAGCACTTGTAATCAGATTTGCTGATAAAAAAAGCAAATTGTGTAAAAGATCATTTTCTCGATTTAATTGAAATTGAGCAGTGTACAGCTGAGGCAATTACCAATGAAATTTTTAATACATTAAAAAAATATCATTTGAATGCTGCAGATTTAATAGGTTTTGCTGCTGATAATGCAGCTGTCATGTCAGGTAATATTTCTGGGGTACAGGCACGATTACGACAACAAATTAATCCAAATCTTTTTGTAATTGGGTGTGTCTGTCATTCAATGGCTTTATGCTCATCTGCCGCAGCTTCAAAACTGCCCAAACAAATTGAAGATTTTACCCGAGACTTGTATTCATATTTTTGTCATAGTTCAAAACGTATGAGTGAACTACAAAACTTTCAAGAGTTTATTCAGCTTAAACCTAAGAAATTATTGCGCCCAAGTCAAACTAGATGGTTGTCATTAGAGCAGGTAGTAAATAGAGTACTAGTATTGTGGCCTACCTTAATTCCGTTTTTCACCTTAGCAGCTGTAGAAGACAATTTGCAAGCAGCAGCTACACTTTTAAATTCACTTCTAAATCCAATATATAAATTGTATTTCTTATTTTTATCTTATGTCTTATCTTTAGTTAACAAAATTAATTTAGAATTTCAATCCGAGTCGCCCCAATTGTTTGCACTAAATTACAAAATAAATTCCCTGTTTAAAACCATTACTAAAAACTTTATGAAGAAATCTTATGTAGATGAATTTAACACTTTAAGAGCTATTGACCCCTCAAATCAAGCTGAATATTTACCTCTAAATTCAATATATGTAGTAGCAAAGAGTCAACTTCATATTGACGAGAATACTCAAATTATCGATGAAAATTATTTAAATGATTTTCGCAAAAAGTGTCTTGATTATTATGAAGAATTAAGTCATCAAATAAAGAATCGTTTCACTAATCTAACTGAGAGTTATAAAAATTTTGAAGTTTTAAACCCTGTCCTTGTTCTGAGCGGAACACAATCTATAATACCTCTTATCAACCAGTTTCAATTCATTACTGATTCTGAAAAATTTGAAGATATTAGTAATGAATTTCGAAGTATATCTGATTTACCAACTGAGATAAGTGAAAAACTACAATTATTAGGATTTGAAAAATTTTGGTTCCAAATTATTAATTTAAAAAATGAGATTAATGAAATAATGTATCCTCACTTATCTCAGTTTATAAGTGATATATTGTGTTTTCCACATTCTAGCGCAACAGTAGAGAGGATATTTTCTCAGCTCAATTTAATTAAAACCAAAACCTGCAATACATTAGGTATTGAAAATTGTAGCTATTTATTACATTGCAAAGCTCTTTTGCAAGAAGAAAATTGCATAACATGGTGTCCGTCACAATCTATGTTAAAAACCTGTATAAATTATTCTTCAACTTCTAAAAATGTATGATGAATGTTATACTTTAACATTTTTTTTTTGTAAAATATGAAAAATGTTTATTTTAGGAAATCTAATTTAATTACCCGAAGTTCCTATAAAAGTGATTTAGTTTAAGAATTTTATTTTGTTTCTTTACACTTAGTATGATATTAGCATTTATTTTGAGTGTTGTTTTTTATTTTTTTACTCATAAGCATTACTCTTTATTTTATTTAAATTTTATAATTTTTTTTGTTATATAGTTTTAACAAGTGTGAGAAAACACAAGAAAATTATTTTTATTTTGCTTTCGCTTTACCTATGTACCTGTTTGTTTCTATATGATAACATTTTTGTAAATGTTTCAATAAAAGCTTTTTTATAGGTTATTAATTTAAATTTCCCGCCCTTTTATGGTGTTTTTTGATTTATGTTTTAGTACGTTTTCATAAAATCTAGTACTTTTTTAACAACTGATTATTCAGTACGGTTTTTTGAGATTCAGTACGTTTTAAAAATTTTTTTTAGTACGATTTGCCATTTTCATTCTGGCAGCCCTGATCTGATTTATATGAAGAAATTAAAACACTCAAGATTTACTTCAGCTTCAGAAGGTTATCAACAAGATCCTAAGTTGATTTTGGAGTTAATATTTCAAAATCAATTATTGTCAACTTTTCCAAATATTTCAATAGCCCTTAGACTTTTACACACTTTGCCCGTATCAGTAGCCTCGGGAGAAAGATCGTTTTCTAAGCTAAAAATTATTAAAAATTATTTGAGATCTACCATGTTACAAGATAGACTCAATGATTTATCTCTAATTGCCATAGAAAATGATATGGATTCCCTGAATTTGCAAGAATTGATTAGGGATTTTTCCGCAAAGAAAGCAAGAAAAACGATTTTTCTATGATTTCTCACAGTAAGGACAATGACAATCCATTTTTAAACTAGTAAAAACATGTCATTTATGTCATGTAAACTTATTATTCAGCTAGTAAATTTGCAGCAACAATGCAACAATAGTATATTATGCAACGATCATGTAATGATGGTTATTAATACACGAGCATTAACCGGGATACGAAAAGAGCCAAAGGCGAGTTTCGTATGGTTTATGCGAGTGTTTTAATAACCATTACATGAGAGTTGCATACGCTATTTTTTCTACACCCGATAAATAATCAAGACCTATAAATATTATATTTATATTGGTATTGAACACAATAACAGTAATTACTCGTATTTCTATAAAAAATTCTACAAAATTGTAATTAATGGTATTACTTCAGGTATTGGTATTTCCCTAGATTTTTGCGGTAAAATATTTTGTACTGTATTTTCTGCTTTCTCCGATATGTGTGGAGGAGTCTTCTATATCGCTAATATCAGACATTTTAATATTATAATTATCGAAGTTTAGCTACCTACGAAAATTTAATACGTTTTGACAACTAAAATAATTACATAGG
>OV651813.1:113067904-113180905 GCA_927349885.1 Psylliodes chrysocephalus | reverse complement strand
ACAAGATCCCAGAGCCCCCAGACCTACGTCATCAGAATAAATAGCATGCTAGCTTGAAAGAGGGGTCCATTTAAAGGTAACAGGTATAAAAGTAAGTATAATAATTGATACATGTTTTACAGATTATTGGTAAAAACATTTAATATTGCCAGACACTTTTCGTGAGATCCAACTTCCGCCAAACTCTTTAAAACTAAATTTTATATATGTTACTTGGCAGTCAGACCAATAGGAAGGACCCAACATTTATTTCAAGCTAGCATACGTTCTCAATTATTACATGTTATACTATTTATTTTCAACATTTTAGCTATTCTAAAATGTCGTATGTGTGAGGCTCTGATCCATAGATATCATATCTTTGCTGGGATCTTACTCTTGAATGATGGTATTTTTTTCTGACTGACTTTTATTGACAATGAACCCCTTTTTGTACCCCATATTCCGCCGTCTATGATTAATTATTGTGATAAAGATATCGGCACTCATCCAAACTTGTAGGATAATGTAATTGTGGAGGGAAAACGAAGAAAATCCATTTTTCCAATGAATAAGTCTGACGTTAAAAATATACTATTTATTTTTTCTTCTTTTCTTCTTTTGTTTTGGGTCTCACATAAGGTAAAATGTTACGTTGTATCTAGCTTATATGCTGTATACTGATAAATCATTTATATAATGTTTGTATAACAAAAAAAAAACATTAATGTTTGATAATTGTTAATTGTGAAACCATATCAAATAAAACATTTTATTTAAAAATTGTTATTTTAATATTGGAAATTGTTTTTGTTTCTTTTGTTGGTAGCTCATCTACGTAGTGAAGTATCGTCAAATACTGCAGAGCTCAGTCTTGGTCCCAGCTCGATTTTCAATGTCTTCAGACGGTCAGACCAATTTCTATCATTTAGGTTCAAAGTTGGATTGGATGCCGGATGCAAAAAAAGTATCTGAGTATCGAAAACGGATAACAATGTATTAGGTTACTTTTTAAAACGAACGCATAGTTTCATCTAAAAATTTACTCGGATACAAGGACCCGGATACTTTTTAGGATACTTTTAAAGTATTTTCATGCCAATAGTTACTTATAATTTATTAGTACAATGGAATTGAATACAAGTAACAATATTAGGCATGCATATAGACTGCTGGCAAGATCAGTCCTGCTTTGTTAATGTTGGAGTCAGGGGCGTGCCGTGACATTTGGCCGCATGTGTGCAGAACTTAAATTTAGCCGCCCCTATTTCAAAATACTTTCGTCAAAAATTTAATTCAAGACATGACATAAAGTTAGTTAATATTGTTTTCTTTTAAATATTTTTGAGTAATAGCAAAAATATTTAGATGAAAGTTGGCATCTCACTAATAAAAACTACAATTTTAACAGTAATTTTTTAATTAACTGAATAAAACTAAAACATAAAATATTCTATTTATAATATGTATAACAAAAATAAAAATGTTATAACATTACAAAGTGACATCTAATTGATCGAATACAATCGGACAGTTAGTTTAACATTAATGAATATACTACAAAATTATATTTATTTTTTTGTTGCAATATAATAATAAGTTTACATGACATGAATGACATGTTTTTACTAGTTTAAAAATGGATTGTCATTGTCCTTACTGTGAGAAATCATAGAAAAATCGTTTTTCTTGCTTTCTTTGCGGAAAAATCCCTAATCAATTCTTGCAAATTCAGGGAATCCATATCATTTTTTATGGCAATTATAGATAAATCATTGAGTCTATCTTGTAACATGGTAGATCTCAAATAATTTTTAATAATTTTTAGCTTAGAAAACGATCTTTCTCCCGAGGCTACTGATACGGGCAAAGTGTGTAAAAGTCTAAGGGCTATTGAAATATTTGGAAAAGTTGACAATAATTGATTTTGAAATATTAACTCCAAAATCAACTTAGGATCTTGTTGAGAACCTTCTGAAGCTGAAGTAAATCTTGAGTGTTTTAATTTCTTCATATAAATCAGATGCATCAATATCAAATACGTTACGAGAATCATCCGTCAAAAGATAATTCAAATTTACATTTACATGATTTTAACAATATCTTATTTGTTAAGGTGAACATATTATACAAAAATCCAAACATGTCGTTAAAACTTTGCAATCCTTTGAATCGCTCTTGTAAAGATGACAGTATGCGGTCCAAAATAGAAAACATTCTCTTTGGAATTGCATCGGTTATAGGCTCATCATCATGTTCATAATCAAATTGTTTCGTTTTTTTTCTATGTCGAATAGTCTGAGAAAGTGGAAAGTTTGATTCAACTTCTAGATCTTCAGCAAGTTCGTGAACGTCAACAAGAAGTTTATTAAAACCTTCATCTGATCTTAATGTCGAAAAATAATTTATTAAATTATTTAAATAATCTTCGGGTCATTCCACGTCAAATCGACCAATAGTTGGAATCGACCCCTTTTGATTTGGACGAATTTTGGTCAGAAGTTTTCTTTTGTCCCATTATGAAGTTATGCAAAAGGAAAAATATTTAAAAAAATTTTTTCAAGAATTATGGAGAATTCAAAATTTCACTATTTTCCATGTTTTTTAAACTTATGTTTTAAAAATCTAGAAAACTATTGCAATTAAAAAAATCGTTTGGGGTCAGTTTTAAAGGGGATACTTGGGGCTATAAAAAAAAAAATTGCCGAAAAAAAATTTTGAAAAATCTTCAAAATGTGAAATTTTGAATTTTTGAAAATTGTCAAAATTGACGATCGACAATAAAATTTTGGCTCAAATTTTTTTGTATACTAGCTTGTACAAATCTCAAAAGATCCTGAAATTTTTGGAACTGTGTTCTTTGTTTTTTCAAAAATATGAATTTTTGAAATTAGTTAAAAAAAATTTTTTTTTTTAATTTTTGTCTTAATTGAGTTTTGCAAATCGCGTAATTTTGTTATTTTGAACAATTGAAATTTCTTTCAGTGGCATAATGATGAGAAAAAAACTTCAATGACAATTTTTGAGATCAATTTCAAAATCAAACTCGTAAAAATGATGACAGTGGCACCTGTATTATCATTTGATGTTAAAGTAGGAACGTGGTGACATCTATGATGTGACGTTTGAATCTCCACGTCTAAGATGAAGTTAATCTTTCTGAGTTTAGTTACGAAGACAGTCATCATTCTCAGTAACTGTATAGAAATAACTCTTTCTTCAAATTCTAAACTAATGACAATCATCTTATCAAGTCTTAAATTCGAGGACATTATCTAGTTAAAATTTTGAGTGCAGAACAGATAAAAAATTAGTGATGGAAAATAAAAAGTGTTCGATTGGATTATTCAAGGATGAAATATGCTCTGAGGAAAAATTTATTGATTGCAAAAATTTTTCTGACGAAGATCAGATTGCTTTGAATTCTAGAAGTGGTACAGAAATTAGTTTTATTTGCTCTGAAGTGGTATCGTATCAATTATACTTCAAATCAAAGAGCTTGTGCTGATCCCTTTAACCTTCATGACAGTATAGTTCGTAAATCTTTGAGACCAGTCAGTTTAAAATTGTTTGAACAGTGTAAGGTTAGTGTACCTTCCATTATACCGGGAAGTAAACTATGCATTTCGTGTACTAAAAGAGTCTATAGCGAATTACCAGAACATCAAAATATAGTTAAAACAGTTGAAAAAACTGTGAATATCGAAAAAAGTCAAGCAGTTGAGAGTGTCTCTGAAGATTCCGTCTTCAAATCATCGAAACCATCTGAAACACCTGACCAAGTAGGTGGACGAAAAAATGTCCAGGAAGTACTGACATCGTTTCTGAAAGATAAAATCCCAAATATTTCTAAAATAATTTATTTTTCGGATGGTGCAGCATCTCAATATAAAAATCGGTACAACTTACTGAACTTGCTGCATCATGAGGATGATTTTCAAATACCAGCGGAATGGCATTTTTTTGCAACTTCACAGAGCCAACCTCCAATCTAAAGCTGAAGACCAAATTCAAACACCCGATGAATTATTTCAATGGGCAAAAGAAAATGTTCATGGAATCTACTGTCACTTTGTTTCAAATGAGCAGATTCAACGTACTCAAAAAAAACTTAACCAAAGATTCAAAAATGCTTTGCCAGTACAAGGGATCCGAAATTGTCATGCTGCTATTCCCATTTCGAGTGATGTGATTAGAGTAAAAACCTTATCCTCATCTGAGCAAGGACAGGATTTTCGATTAAAAAATACAGATATCTACGAGTTCGTTGAAGAACCAGATATTAAAAGCAGGTAAAAAAAACTGAAATTCATGTGTAAATACTTTATGTATATCGAATTTGGATTTAAAGATTAAAGTTATATTAACATTTTTTAGATTAAGAAAAAGAAAAGGAGCAACAACAGTACAAGGAGGATTAAAGAAAAAACGACTTTCATAACAGAATGTAAAGTAAACTTACACTTGTATTGCCCTATTAAATAAATGAATAATCAATAATAAACAAAGATCATTAATGTTTTTTCTTTCTCATCATTATGCCACTAAAAGAAATTTCAATTGTTCAAAATAACAAAATTACGCGATTTGCAAAACTCAATTAAGACAAAAATTCAAAAAAAAAAAAAAAAATTTAAGAAAAAAAATTTTTTTTAACTAATTTCAAAAATTCATATTTTTGAAAAAACAAAAAACACAGTTCCAAAAATTTCAGGATCTTTTAAGATTGGTACAAGGTAGTATAAAAAAAATTTGAGCCAAAAATTTATTGTCGATCGTCAATTTTGACAATTTTAAAAAATTCAAAATTTCACATTTTGAAGATTTTTCAAAATTTTTTTTCGGCAATTTTTTTTTTTATAGCCCCAAGTATCCCCTTTAAAACTGACCCCAAACGATATTTTTAATTGCAATAGTTTTCGAGATTTTTAAAACATAAGTTTAAAAAACATGGAAAATAATGAAATTTTGAATTCTCCATAACTCTTGAAAAAATTTTTTTTAATTTTTTTCCTTTGGCATAACTTCATAATAGGACAAAAGAAAACTTCTGACCAAAATTCGTCCAAATCGAAAGGGGTCGATTCCAACTATTGGTCGATTTGACGTGGAATGACCCAGATACTAATTTTTATATTTATTTCCGGATTTTGCAAAGTTTTGCTAATCGAATCTATTTTGAACAAAATGTTATACCAAATAATTATTGAACATAAAAATGTGAAATTTTTAATTTTTGAAGCTAACGAACGTGCTTGCTGTGAACTATTTAAATCGTTTGAGGAAGAGCTGTTTTCCATTATTTGTATTAATGCATCATAAATCTGACCAATTTGATAACGTAAAGGTTTTATCGCAACAATTCTACTTGACCAACGTGTTTCACTTAATGGCTTTAAATTTATTCCCGTTCCCGAAATACGCGATGTTAGTACAGCCCATCTTTTTGTTGATGCTGAAAAAAATACATAAAGTTCTTGAACGATATCAAAAAAACCTGATATTTCAAAAGAAATCTTTGCAGCATCGTTAACGACTAAATTTAAGGTATGTGCTAAACAAGGTACAAAAAACGCTCTAGGATTCAAGTTTAATATTTTTTTTTGCAATCCAATGTTATTTCCTAAATAGTTAGGCATTGCCTTGCCACTTTTTTGAGCTTTTTGTATTCGGCTAACATGTTCTTGCATTACAGAGTCAAATTTTGCAATCATTTCAATAGCTTTAAGGAAGTTACCATTATTATTTTCATATAATTTATTACATGGACCACGTAAAGCAAGGCATTGCCTAGATAAAAACTGTATAACACAAATAATTTTCTTTCAATAACACCATACCAATATTTTTTTTCTACTTCAATTAAACGTAACTCTTTTTGATTTATCGTACATTGTTTGGATAACATATTTAACCAATTAAACCAAGATTTGACGTTTTCGTTATGAAAAACACCTTTCTCGTGTCTTGATAAAATTTGTGTCAAATGTTGCCAATCAGAACATCCCTGTTTACAAGATAAATTTGTTGTTGAACTAGAACTAGAGATTTTGCCAAAGATTTTACAGCAAAAGCAGTAAATCGAATCATTAGATTCAGAATAGATTAACTACCTCCTTTTAGTTTTTTCGCCGTTTGGAAGTTGACAGTAATAATAATTTTTCGAAAACTTACGCCCACCTTCACTTATTGGAAAGTTCTCAAGAATTACTTGAGAGGGTCCTTTTTCAACTAAAGTTCTTGCAGAGTCAGCAGTTATAATGTCTGGCCATTCCCCAGAATCTTCAGATAACATTGATAACAACATATCTTCCTCTTTGTCCAAATTCATTTGCATGGTAACTTCCGAATTTGATTCAATGTCGTCATTGTCGTCACTTTTGGTCATTTGAGTTTCATCGTCAATCTCCTCCGTAAAACACGTTGACGTAAAACCAGATCTTTCGTTTACTACTGAGGTTCCACTGCTTCCAGCTTCATTAGAAATAATAGCTTCAGAACTCGTCCCAGCAGTACATTGTGAAATATCCCCCTGTCCCTGTCCTTGCAGATATTTTTTTAAAGAATGTGCCAGTTTTAGGGATTTTTCCTTCTTCTGTAGTTTGTGTTTCCGATATTGATAACCAGATAATCGTTTCGTTTTTCTGTCCTAAAATTCAAAATCTATAAGTTAGAATAGGTATTTCAAATTTGAATTTTAGAATTTTTTTCATTATACAGGGTGGGGCACCACATACGACACGGTCTCTGTATGGCAAACGCCTTAAGATATAACATATCTATCTTAATATGGTATACATGTCATTTAACACTACGTTTTAAAATTATTTTGAAATATATAGGGTGTTCCAGAAAAGTGTGCCATATCAAAGTTACTATTTTTTAAATGGAACACCCTATATATTTATGTAATTTTAAATTCTCCTTGAAGAGCTGATTTCGCAGATACCACATACTTACGGTCTAAATTAAATATTTACAGAGATAGGGTGTTAAAATCACCTATTTTTTAACTTTAGGTTAATGTTTTGTGAAAACTGCTAAATATTTGGCAAAACGGCTTACATCTCCCTATCCTAACTCTTATAAGGCTACTCGATGGTGCTAAAGAAAAATTAATACAGGGTGGTCAAAAATTTACCACATTCTGATTTTTTGACCACATTGTATTAATTTTTCTTTAGCACCATCGAGTATCCCTTGAAAAATTAGGATCGGAAGATGTAAGCCGTTTTGCCAAATATTCAGCAGTTTTCACAAAACATTGACCTAAAGTTAAAAAATAGATGATTTTAACACCATATCTCTGTAAATATTTAATTTAGACCGCAAGTATGTGGTATCTGCGAAATCAGCTCATCAGCTCTTCAATGAGAATTCAAAATTACGAAAATATATAGGGTGTTACATTTAAAAAATAGTAACTTTGATATGGCACACTTTTATGGAACACCCTGTATATTTCAAAATAGTTTTAAAACGTAGTGTTAAATGACATATATATCATATTAAGATATGTATACTGTAACAATTTACAAAGTTTATTGTCAATTTTTTTAATTTTTGATGAAGGAGAAGATTAAATAATGATTACCCAGGCAGCACACATTAGTATAAGTAACGTATTTTATACGTAATACTCGTTTAATTTTGGTATTGGTTGATTCCGTATACGTTTACAGTTTACGATTATTATACATACCGTGTTTTAAACGATATATTATACGTTTTTTATATACATCCTATGGTATATAATTGTAAATTTTTCTACGTTTAAATATAGTTAACAATATACGACTATTTTTAGTTTGCGATGAACTATTTATATACAGTGGGCCTAAATATACGTTTAGGTCTATTTAAATTAAATTCGTATAAATTTACATTATATTACAATATGTTTTCTTCGTTTATAATTCCCGTTTAAATTTCGTCTTGGTTGATTTTTTAAACGTTTACCATCTACCATTTTTATACTTAACATTTTTTAACAAATAAATTAAACGCTTCTGTTTGTTGATACTAGTTAATATACCTATTGTTCTACGTTTAAATATAAGTCACCTTAAACGCATAATACCAGTTTACGATGAACTAGTAGACAGAAGTAAATAATATGTATATATTTAGGTTTATTTAAATTAAAAGCTTATAGATATATTTATTTACATTATATCCATATTTTTTTAATTATATTACCTATTATATTTATAACAAATTCCCCATATACATGGAACTATTTTTAGATGGCGGATGGAGGATCGGACGTACTAGTGGTACGGTCTTTTCTCATTTCTACTCATGCGTATGTGTAGTATTATTGTTCAGTAGACATGGGTAACGCACTAAAATTCTTTGCGTTGATACACTAACTCCGGCGCACTCTATTGCGCCAACTCATTGCGTTAACGCAATTGCGTTATTGCGTCACACCACTGCCTGCGCCGAATGAAGTCGATGCACCTCGGTGTATCGCATGATACCGGTGTTATTCAGCGCGGGCTGTCCTTTTATAAGGGTCAAACCGTGTTCAAGGCAATAACGCAATTGGGAATTTAACTAAATTTTTTTTATTATATGTTTAAAAATAAACGAAAATATAACAGTGTAATGCACTCATTTTTTTATTTCATTGTCTTCGGATTTTACAAAAAATACAAAAATTCCAATTTATATAAAAAGGATATAAATTTTGTATACTAGTAGCCAATCAAATTGGGAAGAACTAAAAATTGACAGTGTACAAGATTAAAATTCATAAAATTCGACCTACAATCCTACAAATGATGTGAAATGTTGCAAAAAACATAATTACTTGATAGATTTTGGGTAATCTGCATTACGAGTTGCATCAATTACGTAAATTAAAATTCTCAACTCGTCACGGAAAACGGAATCAGGGCCTGGCGCATGGCGCACCAACAACTCGCGATCCTTTCGACTCAGTATCGAAAATTGCATTGCGCTGATACAGTAACAACTGGTGTATCAACGCTCGTAACGCATACAACTGCGTTAACGCAATAACGCAACGCAGCGCTGCGTTACACATGTCTATTGTTCAGTGTAGGGAATGGTTTGTGGGAGCAGGTTCATCGGTTCGTCCATTTTCATTTGTGTACACGTTTTGTTGCTTTGGCGTCCTGGCTTTTACGATATTGATTAAAAGCATAGGTAAGTTTCTATTAATGTTTTAATTTAGCTACTCCTTTAACAGTTGTTGCATTTTACAACAACTACTGTTTTATAGATACGTACAGTGTGTTAAATGCTTATAGAAACTTCAAAACAACCTTACTTTTATTTTTTTTATTTTTATACGTATTTTTTAGGTTACCTAGTTATTCCAAGCATACTTATTTTCCTTTTTTTTTTGGTCAGTTGTTTTTTATTTAATAAAATGTCTAAAATAACCCTGTTACTGCGTCATCTACGTAGAAAAATAGCGCAAAATGTTCAAGATGCTTTAAAGTCAAATCAATTTTTTTTTATTTCCAATGAATATAACATTAATAAAGCTTCGGACATTAATATATGATCTGATTCTATTATTTATAATAATTTCCAAGAAAATAGTACAAATTTAACTTCGGAGCTTTTAGAAAATATTTTACCTGAAATTGAGTTACATTTTGGTTATAGGAATGGTGGTGAACCAAGCGACTTAACCGACCGAACGATTAGGTGTGCCATGCAAGATTAGCTTAAGTTAGTTAAGGCCCGTCTAGGACACAACACATCCAAAGTGTTAAGCTACGATTTTTATTTTCATATATATATTTTGTTAGTTAAAGAAAAGTTTCGTTTAGTTTGTTATTCAGTATTTTAATGTTTATTTTTTTGTATTTATTTATTTTTTAGTATTTTGTTGTTTATTTTTTTTTAATTAAATATTGTTCTGTACATATAACAAGTGATCAAAAAAATTTTCTAAATATTTAGGCCAATTACAACCAAAATAGAAACACGAGTAATGCCTATTTCTGGTGTATACACACCTGCTATGGATAAAATCCAAACTATCATTTAAGAAATATTAACATTTTTCCATGGCCTCTTTTAGAAATTTTGTTTTGATAACTTTATTTAATTTGTGTTTGAAATACGCATTTTACACATTAATAAAAATCATACAAATATATCTAATATAGACGTATAGTAAAACAGGATAATTAAAGGTAGATAAAGTAGTAATGTTAGACGTATAAAAAATAAAAAAAATATACGTATATATTGGGTAGCATATCAACAGTATCCATACGTATATTGTAGTACATAAATAAACGTATTTTATACCAAAGTGAATTCGTATAAATATACTACAACTATAAATCTAATATAGACGTATAGTAAAAACGTTTAATTATAGGTCGATAAATTCTTAGTAATCGACGTTTATAAGGCGGACATTTTCACGAATATATTTGGTAGTACATCAACCGTATTCATACGTATGGTAGTACCTAAAAAAATACGTAATTTATACTAAAGTGTGCTGCCTGGGTATATTAAAAAATACTATTCTACTATTGAAATTGTTTATGCCAATATTGTCATAAAATTAAAAGTAAAAGTTAACAGTATTTGTTTCTAACATGCGAATACAGGGCCGCTGAGAGCCAGGCTGGGCCCCAAAACAATGTCTAGATCGGGCCCCGTGATAAGAAAAACTTAACCAAAAACTGTTCTTCTTCTACTGAAATAGAATTATAGAATTTTTCTCCCTACTTCAATTACTAAAAAAAAAGGTCCTCACATCAAAAACCTATTCTCCCTATCTCAATCTCTTCTTCTTCTAAAAAAAAATCCTCAACCGAAATGTAACTTCCCACTCTAATCTTGTGTCGAATTTCTCATGTAGAACAAAAAATGCTGCTGTCGCGCCCCCCTTACAGCGCTACCGGGCCTCCATTTAGCCCCGGCCCCCGGGAATTGCTCCCGGCTACCCCCCCCCCTCTATTCGGCCCTGTGCGAATATAATAAACACACATACATAAATATTTATTAATCTATTATTCCTATATTCCTCAGTCAAAATATAAAAATTTATATAGGTTAAAATAAGAATTAATATACCTACCTACACTAAATTGATTATTAATTTGTTTGAAATTAAATTAAGTTTCAATTTTCAATAATATTTATTATGCCAAAAATCAAAAATAAAAAATCTTAAGAATGGTTAGTTATTATATTAAATTTTACTGAATAATAACAAAAATAAAAATAGAATATAAATAAAATTGTTAATAATACTAATTAATGGGCCCGTATACTTTCATTTTTGAATGTGAATTAATTATATATTTATAAATATATTAAACTCTTTTGTCTGGTGGTACTTTTCCCGTTAAGATATTTTTGCTAGAAGTAAGGGAATTCCCATAAAATTCTTTCAGTGACTCATTGCGTCAGAAAACCCCTAATTCCCCTCAGGTCTCGTATCGGTTAATAGTTAAAAGGGCGCGGTTGTCGGATGTATCATAGCACCACCATTCCTCTTCTGCATTTATTAAAGAAATTTACATGATAAAAATATATTATTTTTTAAAAATAATGTGTTTATATTTTCAGATAAAGCTGGAAGCCTTACCTTTTTTAAATTTTAATAAAAACAATTAGTATTACTCAAGCTGAATATTACCAGATCGAAATTTTATTTGAGAAAATGTATCTGGTAAACGTGACAACGTTGTAAGTACTTCTAAATAGTGTTGTCTACACACACTTCTAGAAATAAATGTAACGTTGCCACGTTTACCAGATAAATATTGCAAATCAAATTTCTACTTTTTGATTATGGTCTGGTTAATTTTCAGCCTGAGTAATATTAATTGTTTTAATTAAAAAGTAAAAAATAAGCTCCCAGCTTTAAATCTGAAAATATAAGTTCATGATTTTTAGAAAAATAATGGAATTTTACTATTTAAATTACATATAAAAATGCAGAAATGCTATATTAGGATACTTCCGACAACCCCGCCGTCTTTAAGCATAACCGATACGAGACGTGAACGGAATTAGGGATTTTCTGACGCAATGAGTCACTGAAAGAATTTTATGGGAATTCCCTTACTTCTAGCAAAAATATCTTAACGGGAAAAGTACCACCAGACAAAAGAGTTTAATATCTTTATAAATATATAATTAATTCACATTCAAAAATGAAAGTGAACGGGCCCATTACAATTACTTACCATCTTTCATAGGCACAGTCTTCACTTTTCACGATCGCATTACATAAGATACAATACAAATACAATATCAGTTATCAATTATCAATCAAATCAAAATCAGAAATAGAAATCAAATCAGTTAAGTAAATAAATATTACTTATGTTATTGAGATGAAGAAAACAATAGTAATGCAGATGCATTTTGATCAAAGACATTACAAATGTCTTTGATTTTGATGAACCTTTTCTTTTATATTATTTTTAATGTAGGTAGGGGTAGGCGACAAAGTAAACATTACCATTTTGAAATGATAAAAAATAATAATGTTCTCATATTTTGTCCACCGCACCATTTGATGCGGCCGCCTAACGAACGCTATCAAAGCGTCGGCAGTCGCCTGTTTTTGACTTTGACCATTACTAGACTATCGCCGGCCGGTCGTTTGTGGTTTGTGGATAAGTGAAGTGGGTAATTAAAGAGTCATATCTTGCCGCCGGCGGGTCCTTTTTGCCCACAAATCTCTGTTTTCTACCTGTGTAAGTAAAGGGGTGCGTTAATCTTACTGGTATTTTGCCCACAGTAGCATTCAGGTACCTAAACCCGCAAATTACATCCTCCCACAAATAGGTACCTACCTGATTATTAATAATTCTAATAGGTACTTACTTTGGGTGTTTACTGTTTATATTTCAATCAGTTTTTATACGTTGATGATTGTAATTCGAGTGTTTATAAACAATAATTATTTCTATAATGTCAGCTACATTGATTAAAAGCACACGCGGGAAAGATGTACTCCTTTTGGAGAATTTTACGTTTGCCAAAGATAGAGAAATGAAAAGTGGAGAAGTTTCTTGGAGATGCTCCCAAAGAAAAACAAATGCTTGTAATGCCACTGTATTTACAATTGGTCCTGAACTTTTAGTATCAAGAGGCAACCTAATTCATAGCCATGAAGCAAATGAACCGAAATTAAACAGGAAAATTATTTCTAATTCGTGTAAGCGAAAAGCCGTTGATGATATTTCGGAAAAACCTTCTAAAATTATCCGTAAAGTACTTACTACTAATTTACCAGAGTCACTAACTACAATTGATGTGTCCTACATAAGAAAAACTATATACAACAGTCGTCGCAAAATACTACCAGGTCCATTACCTACAAATATACAAGAAGTGCATGATGCAGTTGACTTATATTCTAATACATTTAAAACCAGTAAAGGTGAACATTTTCTTTTAATAAATAGCAGAGAAAATAATATTATTGTATTTACATGTGAGACAAATATTCGTACTTTGTGTAAAATGAACGTCTTGTATATGGATGGAACATTTTCGTATTGTACAAAGTTTTTCCTACAATTATTTACCATTCATGGGCTGTGTAATGGACACTATGTGCCCCTGGTATATTGTTTATTACCAAACAAATCTACCGATATATACAAACATTTGTTTCCGTTATTGCATTATAAAATTTTGGAAACTTACAGTATTGCTTTAAATCCATCTAAAGTGTTCGTTGATTTTGAAATAGCAATTCATAAGGCGTTAATTTATATGTGGCCTAATACTGTAATCAATGGCTGCCGATTTCATCTACATCAAGCGTGGTATCGTAAAATTCAGTCTCTGGGATTAATGACTGAATATACAACTAACAGTGATACCGGAAAATGGCTTAAAACATAATTTGGGTTGACATATTTAAACGCCGATGAAGTTGGAGACTGTTTTGTGTTTGACTTAATGGCAAGTAAACCAGAAAATGCCGTTCTCGATAGGTATGCCGATTACCTATTAGAAACATATATTGAAGAAAATTCTACATTTCCTCCAAGTATATGGGCAGAAAAAACAGCTTCAATTACAAGAACTACAAATGCCTGTGAGTTGTTTCATTCAAGGTTTAATTCTTCATTCTACTGTACACATCCTTCTGTATATATTTTTATAGAAAAGCTTAAAGACTTTCAAATCGACACGTATGTCACAATACAAAGCTTAAGTATACCTAAGAAAATCAAAGACAAAAGTGTAAAACAAAAAATTCAGTGTTTAGAAAAATTTATACAGCGATTTGATCTGCAGCAAATCAGCAGATTAGAGTATAATATGTAAATAAAATATAAATATATAAAAAATATAATATAACTTATGTATACTTACTTTTTTATAATAATAAAAATTAGTGTTTAATATAATTTTTAGTTTAATTAATAATGTGTTTTTACTTTTCGATAATATATAAAAAATAATAAATGAAAGATATATCTATTATGATTTATTCAGTTAGAAATAAATTTGGGCAAAATACCAACAGGATTAAGATGACCTTTTACTTGCTGTGGGCAAATTACCTATGGAATTAGCAGCTTTAAATACTTTGTGGGCAAATTACCTCCGCTCCTTGCCGCGGCCGGCAGCCGTTTTAATGACATTTTTATTACAATATAAAGCTACCGCCTTTCTTTTTTGCCAGTCTAGTCGGTGCGCGCTTTCGGCAAGAAGGGACCATTGCTGTGCCCTAAATTTTAGCCGCACACATTGCACCCATGGACGGCACGCCCCTGTTTGTGACAATATGATGTTAAAATGAATTTCTAGAAAAGGCCCGATATCAACTGACCAAATAAAACTCCCACTTCGCGAAGTTTCCTTCTCTCAGGAATATTGCCTGCGGCGATAATTAAATTTAAAATTATTTTATTACCAATTTTATACAGGATGTCACACATTCAAAATAACATTTTAAAATGTTACAACAGTATCACGTGAGAAGAGTCTCGGGGGACATAAAGTTTAAACCACTGGGTATACGCGGTGTGTCGCAGACAGTTATTTCTCGAAATTGGAAAGAGGATATTGAAAATAAATAAATAAATTTAAAACGTAGAACAATATTTTATTCCATGTCAGGCGTACAATTAAGTTTATTTATATTTAGCCACGACTCGTTCCAACCAATCGTAGTGCGCAGAAATTTTCGTATACAGCGAACCAAATACGACATTACAGCCGCCTGTGCCGTTTTTTTCAGCGACGCCGGCTGCGACTATGCCGTGAATATAATATTTCCCATGATTTGGGAACACCAAGCCCCCACCAATGCCTCCTATGCCTATGCCTGAAAAAACAAAACAGAACTGAAACATTTACTAGTTATTTATTATTAATAACTTTATTATACACTATATTAATGTGATGTAATTTGTGCCTTAATGACAAACGATTATGTAAATAAATTTGACATATCGATACACTAAATCCACATACTTTGATTACTATACGAGGCAAGAGAGAGGTCCGACCAAAGAGGTTAGAAAGGGTAGAGGTAACATAGGGAGCATTTGTCACTGCGCGAATTTTGCCAAAACCGAAAAACTGGGTGGAAGGAGTAGGGAGATGTTCTGGGCCGGACTTAAATATTTGTATTGTAGTACCTAATTTTGGTAGGTAACTAAAAGATGAAAAATTATAACACGTTTTTTTGACTTTATTTGTCAGCACGATTCATTTATGATGAGGGCAATAACACTTTATCAATATATAACTAGCTAAGGGGCGATTCCACCGTTGTGTCAAACGAAGTTTAAATTACTAAGTGAAGATTAAAATGATATTGTTAATGTAAAAATGTCATTTTAAACTCCATTTAGTAATTTAAACTTTATTTTTGTTAATATAAAAATGTCATTTTAATCTTCGTTTAGTATTTTAAACTTCGTTTAACAAAACGGTGAAATCGACCCTAAGTAGAAGTTTATAAAATTATTGTAACAAAATAGCTGTTGAGACAAAAAGTTATCGAAACAGCCAAAGTACTTTTTGCCGAATTACACACAAGATTTTTTCTACGATCACACCAAAATAAAATAAATAATTAAATTTTATTAGAAATGGGTTACCTTTTCGTTCGTTATGTTTTAAGTTTATTTGACATAAGCCTATTCTTCGAAGAAAAAAAAATGTTTTGGTACTTATATACCGGTAATTATTTATGATTTAATTATTTACGGAAAATACCGTTCAATGATTTAAAATATTAGGAAGTCAATTAATAGCTATTTATGTAACCAGTTACGAAATGCCTTATTTTGTGTAACGAGTAAATATTTGCGGGACGAGCGGAGCGAGGTCCTGCAAAATGAACGAGTTACACAAAACGGCATTTGGTAACGTGTTTACATACAAGATTTTTTCTAATTTTGTCTTGATTATTTATAAAATTGTGTTGAAAAATAATTCACCAGCATTCTTTTGTAGGTACTTCCAATCAAATATTTCAGAAAATTGTTGTATTTGATTGCCCTACGACGTTTTCTTTTTTTCAATAATAATAAAAATAATGAACATGTGCAGTGTTGTCGATCTGATTTTTGACATTACCCGCGAGAAATTTGAAAAAAAAACATTTTTACCCATTATCCTTAAAGGAGTACGTCAAAATTTTACCCCCAACATTTCTGGGCAATTTTCAATAACGGTGTTCAATTATTTAAAAAATAAAACGCAATTTAAAGCTTTTCTTTTTTGTTGTTAAACGTAATGTCATATTTTCAAATGTGAAATGTCACTATTATCGGCCTTTTTTTCGATATTTGGTTTTTTCGATTTTTGGATTTTTCGATTTTTTATTTTTCGATTTTTAGATTTTTCGATTACTCGATTTCTCGATTTTTCGACTTAACAACCAAAAAAGAGGCAGTTTTATTTATTTTCATTTCGTAACTGGTGACGTAATCAACTTTTCGTAATCAGTTGCATAATTCTACTTTATAAAATATATTACTTTATATGTCAAAATTAGAGAAAATAAAATGTAATTAAATGGATAGATCCCATATTATTATAGAGCAGTGTTTCTCAAACTTTTTTGGGGACGGAACCTTTTTGAAAAGCGAAATATTTGACGGGGCCCTCAACAAATTAAACACATAATTTAAAAAATATTTTTCAAATTTTTTTCTTCAATTTGACTCTCATTTTAACTTTCAAGGTAAACGTGATAAAAAATCGGCTTTATATTATGCTCCGATTTTACATATTCAATTTTATAATTGTAATTTGACAATATTACTGCCCATCTACGTAGTCTGTTGGCTGAAAATTGGGGTATACCTTTGGCTGGGTTAAAAATAGTTACCAGAGGTAAGTAATCTGTAACTAGGATAAATAAATGTCTATATGAATATTCATTAAATTTATTTAAGCCAAAAATTATTGCAAGGCCTTCTCTTTCAATTTGGGAATATTTTTGTTCGGACTTTGATAAGGTACGCGATGCAGAAGCTATAGATTTCTCAATATTTTTTTAAAAAACATGACATATGGCCCTTATTCCCACATTTGATTCATCTACGATTAATTTAATCGGCAACTCAGGCTAAAAATGCATAAGAACATAATTTGTTGTTAATTTATTTTTGATTAATTCCAAAGATTCCTTGCAAGAATTATCCCAAATCCATTTCACCCATAAAAATAAAATAAAAGTCCTAAAGCAAAAATCATATTCTCCTTCCTCTTAGTGACTTAAAAAAATTACTTCTCAAAAAAAAGGTCCTCAACCCAGGTCCCTCCATTTTGTGGCGATAGTACTGTTTTTTTTATTATGATTATTTTCTTCGCGGAGTCCTCACAGAGGCTTTGCGGAGCCCCAAGGCTCCACGGAGCACACTTTGAGTAACCCTGTTATAGAGAAATACTAAATAAATAGTTTTGAAAAAACTATTGAAACCAGTTGTGAAGTTTGAAACGAATAAATTGGCAATGAAATTGATATTTTTGTATTTGATTGTATGTTTCTCTTTCCACTTCCTGAAAACAGATTCACCATGAAACAAGAAATAGTAAACAGTTTATAAAAATAACCTTTATTTGCTACTTATAACATGTACCAATGACCAAGTCCTATTCTGTTTATTTTCAAATCTACAAATATGGACGTCGACAGAATCTTTAAAAATTAAATATCTCACCGAAATAAATATAAGTTTCTTTTATCTCAGTCACATTTCGCACTTTTATTATAAATAAAGCTTTCTACAACACATCTTGGCATTTTAAACGTTAATTTCCAAAATTTAAGTCACTAAAATACCAAATTAATTCTCGTTGACACATTAAATTTGGATCGACAACGCTCTGACATGTGATGTTCTCAACTGTGATTGGTGGGTGTGAATAATTTCGAAATGGGATTATACGCAGTGTCTTATGTTTCATCTAAGGTTTGTATAATCTAAGGGTCCGACACGCCCAACATAGGGCGCGGCCATTTTGAACCCTGTGACACAGTTTACAGCTAAAGAATCAGATCGCTCACTCTGCGTCGGCACTTTGGATCTCAATGTTTCAGTTTATACACTGCGCAACTCGGATAATACAATATATGACAACCGCCTATAATAAAACAGCAGTCTTCTGCGTATCCTGAATTTGTATCCCTAGAGTGGATGTTATTTTGGAACTTTCAACTGGTCCGAGTGAGCTAACTGATTCTTTAGCAATAAACTGTGACTTCAAAAATAATATTCACTGACACTGACAGCAGCAAGCAAAATATCAGGTGCGTTTTAATCATCCGCTTCTGCTTCCGGAATTGTCGGTTTAGTCGTTTTAACCTGTCAGATTAAAACAAGAAAACTGACAATTCCGAAGCAGAAGCGGATGATTAAAACGCACCTATTAAAAATATTGCGCCAATATGTAGGCAACACGTAATAAGGGTTCAAAATAGCGGAGTTTTCTATCACCTTTTAAAAGGCACTCAGAAAGCTGCGCAGTGTGACCATTCTCCGTATAGTAAAAGAAAATCAAAGTATGTGACTAAATCTAATAGGACGTGTCCAACATTTTTCTAAAATAGCTCATTTTAATGTTATTGGCAGAGATAAGGGACATAAAGATAGGAAACGCAGTGACCGCAGTAACGATGGCGTCATCTATGCGTCTCAGATGTTAACTGAAGGTACACGTCGGTTGTAGACAGACAGTAGACGCGAAAAGTTTGTAAATATAAATGTCAGTTAGTTGTATGTATATCGTAGAATCCTGAATTTGAATTTTAAATTTTGAGTTCACGATTGTGTTATCCTCTAGATGAACTAAGCGAAATGGTTGTAGCTGTTTTTGTGTGAAATTTGAAGACAATAAATATATTTTGTAATATTACAAGTCGGAGAACGTATTGCATTAGTATCACATGCCACATGAATAAATGTAACAATCCCAATGTGGTGTTCTTTAATTAACCAAAGTAAGATCTAGTAATGTAAGTTACATAAGTAATAGCCAACTTTTGTCACAAAGTATGTATTTATTTACTATTTATTGTTTTAGAGCAAGAAAATATTTAAGCATATATATGCTCGAAGAAGAAAATGGTTTCAAAACGTTAATTCAATAACAAATACACAAACAAATTGACAATAACAAAATGTAATAACTGAATGGATACGAGTTAGAACGTACTATAACTATAAGATAAGAACATACTATAAACTAATAAACAGGTATATAGTACACTTACATGACTAAATCTTACTTTGGATAATTAAAGAACATCGTGGTTGTTAATTTTATTCATGTGGCATGTGTTTCTAATGCAATACCATTGCAATACATTCTCCGACTTATTGTAATATTACAAAATATAATTATTGTCCTCAAATTTCTCACAAAAATAGCCACAACCATTTCGCTTAGTTCATCTAGACTATCTAGAGGATAACACAATCAAACTCTAAATTTAAATTCAAAATTCATCGATATACATAAAATTAACTGACATTTATATTTACAAACTGTCCACTGCTATCCACGTCTACTGTCTGTCTCAGTGTTGCCAACCGTACGATTTAAATCGTATTTATACGATTTTTTAACTCTCTGTACGACGTACGATTGCATCCTCCGAGCAATTACTAATAGAGGGAGCGTGGAAACGAGTTTGTAGGCGAATGTTGTGTTAGCAACATCTGTAGAGGAAGTGAGGAAGCGGGCACAAGGGGGAAGGTAAACATCCTTCTTGTTCAGTGGCGTATCATTTATCTATAAAAACACACATTGTCCAAACGTTTTAATTGTAAAAAAAACTAAAAATTTTGCTAATTTTACTATTTTTAAAATGAATACCGTCTTATGTGTGTCTAATGCAGGAAAAAAAACAAAATCACTGTAAAGGTCTAATTTTTTCAATTGAAGAATAAAACCTTAAAACCAATTTTATTATAAATACAGGAGCGACTAGTTTCGGCCTTACAGGAACATCTTCAGGCCTGTACTACAATAATCTTTAATTATTATAATAGGTTGGTCACTTACGAATAACATTAAATAGTATAAACCACATAAATGGATCCATATTGTAGCGTTACAGCATTATAGAATTAAAGCTGTGAAAATAAAAGAGCAGTGCAAACGTAACTAAAAATAAGAAAACTGAGTACGGAGTCTACAAGAGAAGAGGTGAGAATGAGCAATTACGAATGCATTTAAATTGCTCAGGATAACAAATAAAGCTGATAATGTAGTGGTATAGTCCCCGTCAAAGAAGGTCTGGATATGTTAAAGAGGACGGCGTTTTCTCTGTAAATCTGGAGAATGTAAGGATGGAGGGAAGACGAATCTTGCTGGCTCAGGTGTAGATGGCTAGAAAAAGGAGCGTGTAGATGAAAGCTCCAGTAAATATCGTCACTTTCGTCTAATTTTTATTCTCACTCACCGTTTCGGCTTTATCTTCGAAATTCATTTTTAAAAGGAAATAAAAGTAATCATTCATACAAGCATATAATAAAACAACATGAATTCATTATATTTAATAAGCTAATAAACGTTTGTTTCAATAAAAAAACATATATGTGAGTATAAAAAATATATAAATAGATAAGATTAATATCAAAATCAATTTGAAAATACAACAGATAATAAAATGAAATGAATTAATACAAGTACAAATAGAAAGTTAATAACATACCTTCTAAAAGTAACATATTTTAGGTAGATAAATGTTTAAAGAGTTTATTCCTGAACATAACTGATCTAACGTTTTTCCCCTTTTTAATATTATGAGGGTTTTTGTAGTTGAAATGAAAATTATAATTTATTTTGGTCCTAATAAAAATTTAAACATAGGTTATCAAAGAGTAAAATTCATAATAGAACTTCATAATCTTAAATCGTTATCAAAAATTATCATTGGTAAAACTTCAAACAATAATTAGATTCTTAAACAAATTTCTAGTTTGTTTTGCAAAAGACTTTTTTGCCTTCTTCGGTTGCCTCTGCCACTTTTCTTTTAGTAGTTTCGAGGAGAATTTTCCTATGGAAACCAGTAGAACCATCAATTGGTTGGTAAAATTTTGATATTTTGAGTCTGGTAAGTCTTGTTAAACTTTCTTCTTAGGAAGCTATAACCTTATGGAGAATAAAAATTTAATGTTAGATCAAAAGCTCTTAATTGAGAATTATATTTGCAAATGCCGTTTTAATAATATTTTTAAACGTTCTTGGAATCGTTGTTAACAGAAACCTGCAAAAAATATATAATTTTATTCCTAAAATATAAGATATCACACAATGCACATTCGTATAATATCATTGTGCTAGAAAAATACTAGGTAGTTACTGAGACAATTTAAAAAAAGTATTTCGAGAAACTCAACTTTTAATGTCATCATTGTACTTAACTTTTTTATTGCTAAATTATTAATGATGTCATTTTGTGTAGGTCGTTGTGATTTTTATAATATATATTATAAAAACCTATTGTCAATGTTAATGTGCCAAGTTTTTTAAATAATTATGTCCTTGTTATAGTAAAAACACATTTAAACACATTTTTAAAGTTTTCTGGATTTCTGCTTTAAATTATCGTACAATTGAACTGACTAATTGTGTGTTTAAGTAAAGGTTATCTCTTTTTTGTTATAACAGTCTTTGTATATTGTTCTAACTTTTTAGATAATCAGAGAAAACAGTAAGACATCTTAATATATCCTATTTAGAAGCAAATTATGTTCTATTTATAGAATAAAAAATCACTCATCATATCTAAATATTTATACCTATTTATATTTTGGACAGGAAGACTATTTTATATTTTTGGCTCTGAATACTTTTCTTAAGAATTTTAAAACCTTCCTTAGCTCTTTTGGGATATTCCATGCATATCTTAGAAGTTCATTTTGTTTAAACCTAAAACAAATTAAGTACAAAAAATGAACATTTAAGCAATACACAAAATTAGTCTTTTAGATTAGTTAAAAAAAAGTGTCAACAAAAAAATAGCTATGCCTTTTTCCTTAAACATTATTTTTGAAAGAAACTTAAGTTTCTCTACTTACTTACTGTTTTAGTATTTTAGTAGCAGATGAATATAGTGTAGAAGTAGTGACAGGATTGATTATTATACTTCTTTCGTCGAAATTGCATTTCTCTTTAATATTTTCCTTCCCTGAGGTCTGTAATAAAAATGTTCATTAGCATAAAAAGTTATTCAGGTGGTCACTTGTTGAATTCCTATCTTTTGGAACCATGTATTTCTTTCTCATATCAAGAAAAGGAAACCTAAAAAAATAACAATAAACTTTACAAAGATGTGATATTAAAATAATAATAAGTAATTAACCTTTACTATAATCATTATGAGACGGATGAAGACGAACTTAGCTGGAGTGTACTTGCTCTTAATTTTAATTTTTCGATAAGAAAATAAGAAAGTTTAATTGCAAATTAAAGGTGATTGCCTAATGCACCGCCTCTGATAATTAGGTTGTGTCTATACTTACTTATGATATTATCTTGAAGAAACATTTTCAACAGGCCTTTTACACATAAAGCATGTTTTCACCATATTATTAGAAATAATAAATCTTAAATCCACATTTACAACCCTTACAACGTTATAAATAATAATATTTTTCGTAAAATACAAATAAGAAATTGACATGTGTCAGAAAGTGTCAGAACTGGCGCTCACAGAACTTTTCTGGCGCTGTCAAACTTGGCAACGCTGATTAAATAAGCCAATTACAGAAGAGGTATTTTCCCCCTCGGGGGGAGTAGATGTTGCTAACAAAATTTAGCGCGGGGAAGGGGGGAAGACTCCCTCTAGTAGTAATTGCTCGGAGATTGCATCAGTGAGATCGTTAGTAAAAATATGATGTGTCCAACCATGACTTTCCTATTGCAGCACCTTTATAAATGTTTAGAAGATAAACTAAATATATACATTTTCCACATTAGACTGGGCCAAAAAAATAAAACAATTTTTTTTCTTAGCGGAACTATGAAAATATTGTTCATGACGACAAAAAAAAATTTTCCTGTAAGTTTGAGCCCTTAATAATATTAAGAGGTGCATCATTGCAGTTATTGATTTTTCAACAGTTGTCGCGTTTTTGCATAAATTTCGGACTTGGTCAATTTTAAAAACTTTTTTCATCTCTTATCCTTGTAGGAAATTAAATTCCCCACAAAAAAGCTCTCTTAGTAAATTTTTGTAAGACGAGTCTATTCTTTGTAATCTTAATATTTAAGTTCATTTTGGAAATCCCAAATGCAAAGTGAAAAATTGAAAATATTTAAGGCTCGATTACAAAGAATAGACTCGTCTTACGAAAATTTACTATTAGAGCTTTTTTGTGGGGAATTTAATTTCCTACAAGGATAAGAGATGAAAAAAGTTTTTAAAATTGACCAAGTCCGAAATTTATGCAAAAACGCGACAACTGTTGAAAAATCAATAACTGCAATGATGCACCTCTTAATATTATTATTAAGGGCTCAAACTTTCAGGAAAATTTTTTTTTGTCGTCATGAACAATATTTTCATAGTTCCGCTAAGAAAAAAAATTGTTCTATTTTTTTGGCCCAGTCTATTCCACATACATCTAAATAGAAACATTTTTCTATAGATATTCATTGAAAACGAAAATACTATGAAATTTAAATTTAGCACTTTTCCTCCAATTTTTCCATTACGGTCGAAACGGATTCAGGGGACCTCAAAACGTAATAATCCATCGAAAACTCGAGGTCGAAAAAAATTATGATTACTATACTTTCCTTTTCTATATACAGATAGGAAAGTAAAAATGAGAAAAATCAATGTTTATCTTTTCTTAATTACAGTTCAGGAAAATAGACTTTTTAAGTTTTTATGACTCCAACTCAGAATTATAGATTTTTGCAATTCAGAAAAATTATATATAAAAAGTTTATCGTAAAATGTCTAAATTGAATGTTTGTACTGAAAATCATAATAAGCCAAGTTATTTATTTTTTTAATGACATTTTGTTTTATGATCATAGGAACTGATTATACTATTATTTTTAAGTTTCAACGTTTCAACTTAGGAAAATCGATATTTATTAATTGCAAGAGTTACACTTACTTTTATTGTAATGTACGGCACACATTTTGTCATAGGTAGAGTATAAATCTGTCCATTCAGCAAGGCATGTAGCATCATTTTTAAATAGTATTGGGATTTCTTTAAGCTCGTTTGAAGGAAATCTCAATGGGTCCGTGTAGCCCCAACCAGTTACCTATATAAATAAATGCGTATTTTATTTTCATGATCTTTAGTTTATTGTTAATCTATTATTATATAAAAGACTAGCTGACCCGATTCCACTTCGATGGAATTTTTTTAAATTTTATTAGTTTTTATTAAATTTTATTAATCTTTTGATACATTTTTTAATAATTTTTATTAATTTTCATTAATTTTTATTAATTTTTATTAAATTTTATTAATTTTTATTAATTTTTATTAATTTTTATTAATTTTTATTAATTTTTATTAATTTTTATTAATTTTTATTAATTTTTATTAATTTTTATTAATTTTTATTAATTTTTATTAATTTTTATTAATTTTTATTAATTTTTATTAATTTTTATTAATTTTTATTAATTTTTATTAATTTTTATTAATTTTTATTAATTTTTATTAATTTTTATTAATTTTTATTAATTTTTATTAATTTTTATTAATTTTTATTAATTTTTATTAATTTTTATTAATTTTTATTAATTTTTATTAATTTTTATTAATTTTTATTAATTTTTATTAATTTTTATTAATTTTTATTAATTTTTATTAATTTTTATTAATTTTTATTAATTTTTATTAATTTTTATTAATTTTTATTAATTTTTATTAATTTTTATTAATTTTTATTAATTTTTATTAATTTTTATTAATTTTTATTAATTTTTATTAATTTTTATTAATTTTTATTAATTTTTATTAATTTTTATTAATTTTTATTAATTTTTAATAATTTTTATTAATTTTTATTAATTTTTATTAATTTTTAATAATTTTTATTAATTTTTATTAATTCTTATTAATTTTTATTAATTTTTATTAATTTTTATTAATTTTTATTAATTTTTATTAATTTTTATTAATTTTTAATTTTTATTAATTTTTATTAATTTTTATTAATTTTTATTAATTTTTATTAATTTTTATTAATTTTTATTAATTTTTATTAATTTTTATTAATTTTTATTAATTTTTATTAATTTTTATTAATTTTTATTAATTTTTATTAATTTTTATTAATTTTTATTAATTTTTATTAATTTTTATTAATTTTTATTAATTTTTATTAATTTTTATTAATTTTTATTAATTTTTATTAATTTTTATTAATTTTTATTAATTTTTATTAATTTTTATTAATTTTTATTAATTTTTATTAATTTTTATTAATTTTTATTAATTTTTATTAATTTTTATTAATTTTTATTAATTTTTATTAATTTTTATTAATTTTTATTAATTTTTATTAATTTTTATTAATTTTTATTAATTTTTATTAATTTTTATTAATTTTTATTAATTTTTATTAATTTTTATTAATTTTTATTAATTTTTATTAATTTTTATTAATTTTTATTAATTTTTATTAATTTTTATTAATTTTTATTAATTTTTATTAATTTTTATTAATTTTTATTAATTTTTATTAATTTTTATTAATTTTTATTAATTTTTATTAATTTTTATTAATTTTTATTAATTTTTATTAATTTTTATTAATTTTTATTAATTTTTATTAATTTTTATTAATTTTTATTAATTTTTATTAATTTTTATTAATTTTTATTAATTTTTATTAATTTTTATTAATTTTTATTAATTTTTATTAATTTTTATTAATTTTTATTAATTTTTATTAATTTTTATTAATTTTTATTAATTTTTATTAATTTTTATTAATTTTTATTAATTTTTATTAATTTTTATTAATTTTTATTTATTTTTATTAATTTTTATTCATTTTTATTTATTTTTATTAATTTTTATTAATTTTTATTAATTTTTATTAATTTTTATTAATTTTTATTAATTTTTATTAATTTTTATTAATTTTTATTAATTTTTATTAATTTTTATTAATTTTTATTAATTTTTATTACTTTTTATTAATTTTTATTAATTTTTATTCATTTTTATTCATTTTTATTCATTTTTATTCATTTTTATTCATTTTTATTCATTTTTATTCATTTTTATTCATTTTTATTCATTTTTATTCATTTTTATTCATTTTTATTCATTTTTATTCATTTTTATTCATTTTTATTCATTTTTATTCATTTTTATTCATTTTTATTCATTTTTATTCACTTTTATTCACTTTTATTCATTTTTATTAATTTATATTCATTTTTATTCATTTTTATTCATTTTTATTCATTTTTATTCATTTTTAATTATTTTTATTCATTTGTATTCATTTTTATTCATTTTTATTCATTTTTATTCATTTTTATTCATTTTTATTCATTTTTATTCATTTTTATTCATTTTTATTCATATCTATTAATTTTTATTCATTTTTATTCATATTTATTAATTTTTATTCATATCTATTAATTTTTATTAATTTTTATTCATATCTATTAATTTTTATTAGTAATTAGAAAAATAATTGGTAATTCCGTTTTTCATGTAATTGTAATTAAATCAATATAATTTCTATTTTTTTAACAACATGTACTTTGTACTTGTAATTAATTCCTTTTTTAAAAAAGTACTTTGTAATTGTAATTGTTTTTAAAGTACATGAAATTACCCAGCTCTGCGAATATAGGATTATTTATGTTGGCGTCAGCAATGCTGTGATTAATTTAAAAAATTATTGATTTTGTTATTTGACTTACAGGTTAGAAAAACTCGAAAAACTCCCTTTTATTATCATCTAAACGGTAATATTTTAATACATAATTGCGGTACGACGTGTTTTTAATTGCTCCAAAACAGTATACTTAACCAACATTTAATAAAAAAATATATTTAATTTACTTACCACTCCTTGCATTCCATTATCTAGATGAATATTAGGTACATTTTGGTAGCATACAGGTTGTACAACCTTGGAAAATAATAACTTATCTTTTGTTATTAAAAGCGCTATATCTGATGCGAAATTCTGTGATATTCCTCTGTATTTTGGATGTACTAAAATTTTTGTTATCTAAAAAAAAAAAGAAAACTGATATTTTCGTTCTTTTATTTAATACGTTTCACTTAATTGTTGTGCCACGTTTATTTATTCACATCTGACCCTTCCGAGATATTGTAAATTGATCGCGTGAATGAGAATTAGATTGACAATGACCAGATTGATAATGACCCACATACTTCGATTTTTTCTTAATATACGGAGTGGATGAATGTGTTTCAACCTAAATTGTAGTTTCGAATGGACTGTATTCTGAAAAAGGGAAAAATATATTTTTTTCTGTATTTGATGTTTATTTGGCAAAAGTAATAAATTGTATATCAATGACAATCTCTATGTTCAGTGGCGGAACAAGTATCGAGGTAAAAAGAATACAACACATCTGCAACATACTGACAGCCTTGAAAGAATTAACTTTCAATACCTCAAAATAACAAAAACCTTTAAAGTATTATAAAAGAAAACATAAAATAATACAATATTTTACATAAAATGTCTTAAGATATAAAAGCTTTAAATATTTTAATGACCTAAATCTCAAGAGGTGTCGATAGGCAGTAGACATACTTTATTAACTGCACGTTTGTAAAGTCCATTTGCAGTTTTAACTGAAACAACTCGTACTATCTTGTCAGTGCCTGGGTGCAAATCTACAATTCTACCCATTTTCCAATGGAGAGGAGGGAGATTATCTTCCTTTAAGAGAACACATTGATTTCTTGAAGATTTGTCGTTTGGGATTTCCACTTGGATCGATTTTGAAGATGAGTGAGATATTCTGAAGACTATCTTTTCCACAGATGTTGATAGAGATATTGGATGTGGTTCCAGCGATCTAAACGATTGATTGGAACATCTTTGTAATTGGGCTCTGGAGTGCTTGTAAGAATCTCCCCAATCAAGAAATGTGCTGGAGTAAGAACTTGAAAATCGTCAGGGTTCTCGGACAAAGGAGTGAGTGGCCTGAAGTTTAAAATCCCTTCTGATTGAATTAAAAATGTGAGGTACACTTCGTAAGAGATAACTGCATTTGCTGTGATTCGTCTTAAATGATGCTTTAAGGACTTTACGGTCGCCTCCCACAATCTTAGATGACCCTTGTGTTTATTTTTAAAACGCAACAAATATGCAGTGACACGATTGAGTTTACTTAGTGTAGAATACTTCTCAAAAATATTATATTTTGTAATTTCCAAATCAGTTGTTAGACTTTGATTGTTCTCTTTTCTACTCTGGTTTCTATTGGATGGGTCTTAACTTTTGGCTAATCTAAAGCATCCTTTTGCAACCAAGGAGGACCGTACCACCACAGTGTGTTTTTGAGGAATTGTTTTAGTAATGATCCTCTTGAAATAGCATCTGTAGAATTTTCTTTGCTGCTTACATGTGACCAGTCGTCAATGTTTGTGTTGGTTTGAATTTCTGCTACCCTGTTTGCCACAAAAGTTTTCTATGTTTGTGGCGTAGCTGCTATCCAACTAAGAACGATGGTAGAATCTGTCCAATAATAAAATGAATTAATCTTAAATTTTATACACTTCTTCAGTTTAATAACTAATTGTGACAGTAATACTGCTGCACATAACTCGAGCCTAGGAAACGAAGTCGACTTAATTGGAGCGACTCGTCCTTTTGAACATAAAAGTTGTGCAGAATGTTGGTTTTCCTGTAAATTTGTACTTCTTAAATACACAGGCTCCGTATGCTCGTTCACTAGCATCACAAAACCCATGAATTTGCAATTCTATGTATTCTGACCATCCTGTGATTCTTCTAAGGTATAGTGAGATTGTTTAAACTATTTAACTGTCTTGATAGAAGATACCAATGATAATATTCTTCCTTTGGAAGACTTTCATCCCAGTCTATTTTTAAACTCCAAAGTTTCTGAAGAATAAGTTTGGCAATGGTAACCACAGGTCCTAACAGTCCTAATGGATCATATATCTGTGATATATTTGAAAGTCCCAAATCATTCCAAGAACTTTAGAATTTTCTAATTTATCTTGTGGCATGATATAGTTATCAGTATAGAAGAAAATATATTTGGTTGACTGGATCGTCACTTCCTTAATTCAAAACAAGAATTGTTTAAAATGTGAATGATTTCTTTGTAGAGAGCTGTTGCATCTTCTTCATTAGGTGCACCAGTTAACATCATCTACATAAAAATCGTCTTTTATTGAATTTGATGCATTTTGAAAATTTGTCTGATGTTCCAATGATAATTGTTTTAAACACCTAGTTGCAAGAAACGGGACAGAAGTGGTTCCGTATGTGACAGTATTTACCATGTAGGTCTGGATTGGCTTATCAATATTGTCTCTCCATAGAATTTTCTGGAAATGTCTATCTTTTTAACCGACTTCAAAAAAGGAGGAGGTTATCAATTCGTCGCGATATTTTTTTTTATGTATGTTCAGCGATAATTCTTTAACACCGTGGCCGATTTCAATAATTCTTTTTTTGTTAGAAAGGGGCTACTTTAGGAGTGGTCCCATATAAATTTGGTCAAAATCTAATAATTGGGTCCATGAGAAAATCCTCAAACTCTTCATTTTTTATGTATGTTTAGTGATAATGCTTTACCACCTTGTCCGATTCTTTTTTTGTTAGTAAGGGGGTACCTCAGGGGTGGTCCCATATAAATTTGGTTAAGATGTGATGGCATCTGCACGTTTTTGAAGTCGGTTTTTTTACATTTTTAATTTCTAATATTCCGCTATGATATGATTTATATATGATTTAAAATACCTAAACGATTACTATGACAATAAAAAGTTTAATAAAATTAGCCAATACAAAAGTGGAGCCAGTAGATGCTTTTAATATTAATAAACAAAGGTGCCTAAGGTTTTAATAATTAATTTGACAAAACTTACGTCTGAGAATTGGGCTTGTGTATCTTTTGGATCATTATAATCATTGTAATACTTTCCCACTGCAATTTTGAATTCTTCTGAGGGTAATACTTCGCCATTTTCATTGGATACGCATTCAGCAGCTAAAATTAAAATACAATTATAGTTGTATCGTAAACTGTATTGCTAATGATTTACCTGTAATAATAACTCTTTGGGTTAACATGGAACCTGCACAGACGTTCTGAAAACTTCCAGAAATTTTTCTGTAAATGGCAGTCACCCAAGGGTAATTGCCTCTATCTGAGTTGACTCCATTAAGGATCAGAGGCTCGGCAGAGACATGTTTTACTCCACATACTAAAAAAAAAATACGAAAAGTACGTAAAGTTAACATTGTAAGTAAAATTATTCAAAAACTGAACTCCGGGGGGGGGGGCATGGGGTCATGCCCCTCTCCCCATACCCCCCGCCTCGTTTTATTTTCATGTCTCTATCTTATTCCATTTAGAAGTTAAGAGGGGGCACAATTTCCGTCCTTACTGTATACTACTCTATTTGCATGTAGTAATTACTCTTCTCGAGAAAATAGGGAAAAGCGGAATAGATAACAAATGAAAATTTATAGAGGAGACAGCGTGCGTAGAAAGCACGGATGCATCCACGCGAGACTGAATTTTTACAGACAAATATATTAATACCTCCCATGACTGCGACTTTCATACTAACAACAATTCACACCGGCCTGCAGTGTCCCCAACTCTTGAAAAAACTTTCCCCTAAAGCTTTTAACAAAAGTCCCTAAATTTAAAACAAAACCCCCTAAAGCTAAAATTGAAGTTATTTGAAAATTAGTTAGAATTTTTTTTTTAATAGTTTTTATTTTTTAAAAGGTTTTAAAATAGAAAATAAAGTATTTTGAGTCTTTTTTTTAAACGTTTTTTAATATATATTTTATTTCATATAATGTTTATTAATAAATATTATTAAATAATATTATTAATTGATATTTACTAATAAATAAGCTACTAGTATATTTAATAATAAATCAACAAACATAAATTTTTTCTTATTATATAAAATCACATATTTGATTGAACTATATTGCATTTGTGATAGTAAGCAATTCTTGGAACTCCAGATCACTTACTTTTTCACTATCGTTTTTTTTAAAGTCATACATGTGCACAGTAAATCTGCTCAACATTTCTTGAGTAGGCACAAATAAAGTACACTGTTCATAATCTCGTTGTAATGAAAACTTAACCATCATAATACTCTGAACCATGTCTAATGCTAACTTGTTTCTTAATTTGTTCTTTACCACACCATAAATTGAAAACGCTCTCTCGACAACAGCATTTGATATAGGAGTAGTCAACAGAGCTAAAGCGAATTTGGCAACATTTTCAAATCTTCTATTACCGCCTGAATCACGATCGTCGTAAACATCTGACCAAAATAAAACTGTTTCATTTGTATTTTCCCATTGCTTATTAGATAACATGTTCCATTCTTTGATAATATTATCTTTTGATCGATACAGTGACTCTCTAGTAAATGGTTCTAATAGTTTAGATATATCCGGCTTTATTTGTGACGTAGCATAAAACGGTGTTAAGACAGCCATCGATTTTAGTATTGAAATGTTATCAGGTAATCGTACTTGAATTTCAGTACATAGTTTTACTAAAAATTCTTTGCAGCGGTCTCGAATATTAGATATTTCATTTGATGGTACGGATTTAGCTGCTTGATCGAAGTTATATCCGAAAAAAATTGATGATGTATGCATTAGATAGTTTTGAAACTTAAAAGTAACTAAATCATCATCTTTTACTTTTTGGAGTTGAGATGGAACCACAATTTTCTGAAGAATACTTTTGTATAAAAAAAATAAGTCTTCCAGTAGTTTAAATATTTCAATATTACTACTTTGGAACAGCTTATTCAAATTAGTTAACAATTCTAAATTAGAATGCAAAAAAACCATGAATAGTTTATACGCTGGACAAACCATTATATCATAAATGTACTGTGCTTGTAAACATTTGTCATTGTTTTTAGCTAGTTCAAATAGTAATTTTAATTCATCCCATTGTTCTAGAATAGTATTAATTGCGGAATATCTTGCAAGCCATCGAGTCCCGCTCAGACCGGCAATTTTTTTCGGATCCTTGTTAGCATCACCAGCATTCATAACATTGTAAAGTTTTTTATATTCATCCTTACGCTTTGGACTGTTGGAAAACCAATTATGAGCTTCTCTAACTAGGTACTCTAGTTGACGAGGTAGTGTTTCTGCAGCGTTTTCAGCACATAAATGTAAAGAGTGACAGATGCATTTGATGATGATAATATCAGGGACTTCCTCTTTTAAGAGCGATGAAACAGAATGAGATTTACACCGACCATCACATTTGCACCATCGACTCCAATACCGACTAAATTTTTCAACGGAATTCCATCAGCTGCTAATTGTAGTTTTAAAGCCGAATGAATACCAGTAGCAGTAGCATCAACTATTTTCACAAGACGATAAAATGTTGTCAATAATTTTTTCTTTTTAAAAGAAAAATATCGTATCATTATGCATAAAACTTTTTCAGTGGATACATCGGTGCTTTCATCAATAATTAGTGAGTAGGGAGACTCCTTCATATCATTTACCAAGTCTTCAAGCATACATGGACCTAAAATATTTTTAATAAGCGCTGCACATTTCGTCCGATGTAATTTCATGTTACTAAAAACAGTTGAATCCGGGTCCATTTTTTTCAATAATTCCGTCAAGTGATCAACTGTAGTAATTGATGTGTGTTCTGCTATGAATACAGCAAGTTGAAGTTCAGCAACCTTAACTTTAGTATTTGGAGGTTTTTTTACTTCCAATGGACGACATAATTTTGCTTGTTTATCTTTTTCAACAGCATTTGTATGTTTGGTTGATGAAGCATGCTTGACTAAATCTTTTTTATGTGCTACCAAAATACTACGACAATATTTACAAAATGTTTTTTTACAATCACCGGTAGGATCAGGAGATAACCAATCTAAAACAATATTAAAAATAAGTGTTTTTAATAAAAAGAACTTTTCAAAAATGTACCTAAACAGTACATATTCAAGTTTATAAAAAATGCTTTTAAAATATAAAAAACTAACCTTTCAACTTTTCATCTTTTTCCCATTGCTTTGAATATTTTTGAAAGTATTTTTTTTCTTTATTATTCATATCAACTAATTGTATTATAATGAATCCGCAATAAATATTTAAAATGTAAAACTTGATTCCTACTAAACTAAGAACTTGTCAATTGTCAACATTTAAATGTCAAAATCCACTGAGTATCATAGACTATAATATACAGTTCATCAAATTTCTAGAGGTGTTCGACGCCCAGACAGAGAACGCGCTACGTGTGACTAAGATAGCTATTGTACAGTCTGCTAAACAAGTTATTTTAAATAGTTTTTAAAATTTTTAGGTAATTAAATTTTAAAAGTGTGGAATAGTTTAGGGATTAAATTGGTCTGATTGGACTTTCTTAGAACGTTTTTAAAAGCAGCTAAAGATAGTATGTAGAATTGAAAATAATTATTATGCCATAAAAGGTGTTTTGGAATTCCTTCAACCTTTTGAAATTGAGTTAGAAAATATAAATTTTATAGGATAGCGGAAAATACCTATAATTTTTTTGTAGGCCTTTGTAAATCGTGGAAATAGTTTATATTTTATTTCTACCTTATTAAGGAAAATGGTACCTATTATTAATAACAGTTGTTTCTGAAACATTACTAAAATTTTCGAAATTTTGTTTTTCTACAAAATAATAAACTATACTATTTAGAAAAAAATTTATTTCTCTTATAATTTTATAAAAAATAACAGGGGAATATTTACATTTCTTGATCTATTAAACAAAACGATAAATTATCTCGACGAATGACACCATGTTCTAGTACGGAAGCTAGCTTTACATTTTTGTTGGTGGTTTCATGGGTTTCATATCAATTTTTTGTAATTGTAGTTTACACGTACATATACCTCTTAACACTTGTTTGCTTTATTAAAAAAGTGTGTTGTTGTGATTTACGTCGAAATAAGTCAAAAACAACTTGAAACCCCATATAAAATCAAAAAGGAGAAACGGAAAAAAATTGAGCCTGTAAATGAACACAACTCAGAAACAAAAATAGCTATCTAATAATAAAAAAATAAAATTTGATTCTTGTGCAGCTTCATCTATATCATTAACTGTTTTTGGTTTTTTAATGGTTTTTCTTGGTGATGAAAATTCCTATATCTCACGGTTATCGATTCTTTTTTTCTCTCCAGAAATGCGGACGACAGTGTTTTTAGATACTCCTGTGGCTGCAGCAACACGATCATTTACATTTTTAAATGGTATTGAAGGTGAATTAAAGTTTCCTTCTCTTCTCATAAACTCTATAACATTGGCTATTATTTCGCGAGATTGACTGTTAATCACGCGGCCTCTTAATTTGCTATTAAACTCCATACTTAGGTTCTATTAAACTGTAATGAGCAAAAAACACAAACGAAAATAAAAGAAATGTTTTAGCGAAATTTACATCTGACATTTACGTCTGAATGAAATAGTGAAATACTTGATGCGCAGAGTGTACTTTCATTGCGTAAATCCGTCGGGATGCCTGTCAGTAGTGCTTTCTCTGTCTAGCCGTCGAAAGCCTCTAGAAATTTGATGAACTGTAGGTGCGTAAATCTAGTGACGTAAATCTAAGTAAAGTACATCTTTGAGTTTGAAATGTATAGGTATAAATCCCGAGACCTCTAACTTTGCTTTTCTTAATTTAACTTTGCTTATCTTAATTTAACGTTGAGAAATTGTTATTATTTATTAGTTTTTTATATAAAAATATATTATATTCTGATAGATTGAAAATCCCCAAATTAATACCCTAAAAAAATTTATCCCCCAAAACTTTCCCACCATTTTCAAAATATCCCTAAATTTAGGGGAAAATCCCCCAAGTTGGCATCACTGCCGGCCTGATACCTAAGTGATCTGGTCGGTCGGCGGACTACACGCTGAATCGGCCGCTGGGACACCGATCGAAAGCCAACACTCGACCAAAAACTAACAACACAAACGCACATCTTCAAAACCCTGTTTTTTTCATAGCCTTTTCAGGGGAAATATGACAAAATTAAATTCAGACAAAACTCTTACACAAATACACTCACTACTCGTAGCATAAGCAATCAAAATAGTCGAATAATACCTACCTGGTAAGGAGCCGACTTCTCGTTATACTCTGTATGACAAACATCGGCTTAAGAAGAAAGGCAGAACATCAGCTCGAAGAAATGTATATATATTTAAAGTATTATATGTTTCAAATATTCTTTTGTAGATGTACATAAAATGTTTTAAAATTTAAATAAAGATCTTTAAACTAACTAACTAACCGATCGAAAGCCATATCACAGTTTATTGCTAAAGAATCAGTTAGCTCACTTGGACCAGTTGAATGTTCCAAAATAATATCCACTTCAGGGAAACAAATTCAGGATGCGCAGAAGACTGCTGTTTGAATATAGGCGGTTGTCATATATTGGATTGGTTATGATTTGATTATGTATGCGCTAGGCATAGAAATCCGAGTTGCGCAGTGTATAAACTGGAACATTGAGATCAAAAGTGCCGACGCAGAGTGAGCGATCTGATTCTTTAGCTATAAACTGTGGCCATATACATTTTCGACCTGTGTCCGAGCGGAAAATTCAGCATTCATCAAGCCAGTGGATTGGAACATCAACCACAAACTATACAAAGACCAACACACATACAAGGACAACCCTCTTTTTTCCTAGCTTTTTCCAGGGGACAATAACCACAACTAAGACTCGACAAAATTGGAAATACTTCTCCACTTTTGATTTCAAATCAACCATAAACCCTTAATTATAACGTAAAGGTAAGGAGTGAGGGCTGCTAAATTCCCAATTCTTAATCACCATATGATCCTAATAGGCAGATATGTCTGCCATGGTCCCCAGGCCCGCACGAAGCAAGAAGCCAAGTGTCGATATTATTTTGATTGTATTGTGAAATGTATCACTGACCGATTAACATGTAAATAAAGATTTTATCTATCTATCTATCTATATTCTGCTGATTATTTCAGGCATCTCAAAATATCCGAAAACCGTTCAAACCAATTTCTTCATATTTTCAAAGAGTAGACAAAAAAACTGAAGATACGATTGAACCACTTAATAAAAGAACTAATACATGTAAAGATTATGAAAATTCTACCACTGTTGTTGAACTTGATGATGATCTCAGCGATGCTAAGCCTACCATCTATAATAAAGAAGAGACAACCTTTTAAGCACCAGAAATGCGCAGCAGTGACAGCAGCTTCGCTAACGATATAGGTCTTTTTATAAAGTGTCAAATTCTGAAACGACCATGGCAGCCATCAGAATCATACGAATTCCCATATTCTCTTCACAAAAAGAATGGCAAAGAAATAAAACGGTATTTAGGTCACCAGCACTTAAAAAACCGGAATTGGCTTGTTGTTTCACACATTAAGAAGGGTTTGCTTTGTAAATTCTGCGTTTTATTTTCTGATGAAAAATGTGGGCATACGGATTCATTCAGTCACATGAAAATATAGCTTGCCACAAAATATGTGTTCAGGCTGGCATGGATTTCCTACAAACCTATCATAACCCGGAGGAGTCAGTTGAAAATCAGATATGTATTCAAAGGCTAAAACATTTAAAAGAAAATAAAGAGAGAATACGCCCAAAAATGGAATCAATACTGTTCTTAGGTCGACAACACATTCCTCTAAGAGGCCATCAAAATGATGGCTGCCTGCACGAAGAGGCTGGGCCCAGTAATAAGGGCAATTTTAGAGAGTTATTGAGATTTAGAATTTCTTCAGGAGATACAAATCTAAAACAACACTTAGCTACAGCCTCTTCAAAGGCAACGTATATAGGAAAAAACACCAAAAATATATTGATAAAATGTTGTGGTGACGAAATATTAGAAACCATACTAAATTAAGTTCGGGAGGCAAAATATTATTCAGTGTTATTTAACGAAACTAAAGACGTTTCCCACACTTTGTCAAATTTATTGACGCACATGTAAAAATTAAAACTGTCAGTCCAGATAATGATACGCTTGGTGAACATCGACTGGAGAGACTCTAGTACAGTTGCAATGTAATGTGGAAGCAGTGTGTGAAATACAGAAGAAACCGAAAAATGCATGCAGGTGCCCTTGCATAAATCATGCCCTAAACAACTCTCTTTCGACTTCAGTAAATGTTGACTGCATCAGAAATGCAGTTGGAGTAACAAAGTCAGTAGTTTCCTTCTTTATTATGTCGGCTAAGAGAAACCAAGTCTTGAAATCAACATTAGGACATCAATTAACGAGTCTATGCGAAACAAGGTGATTTGAGCGCCACGAAGGAGTAATTCATTTTCGATCTGAGTTTTTTCAAATAGTTGAAGCACTTACGTTAATCTCGATATGGAAAGATGCAAAGACTTCTACACTTGCAACAACTCTGCTAAACTCGTTGTGCACGACTGAGTTTTTATTGTCATGTTATCTCTAATTGATATATCAAAAATAATATTACTACTCAGCCGGCTTTTTCAAATGCTAAATCTTGTCCAACACGATGTCAACAATCAATGAAAAAAGAAAAAAATATGAGCTGAATTTTGGCAAAGTTTATAAAGAGGCTATAGAAGTAGCTACAGGATTGAAATAATGCTGCCTAGATTAGCAGGTAGGTTAAGTTTTAGTTCCTTGGATTGTTTTGGTCTGCGAGGAATCATTCCCAGCATACTAGCCGAGGCAAACAGAGATAATGAAACTATTTTATATAAAAATTTTGAAACAGCCTTTGAAAAATGTTCCAATATCATTGGCAACAGAGACATCCAGACAAACAGTATTCGGTTTGAAGAAGAACTGGTCCTTTGGAAAAATCATTGAAAGTCGGAAAAAGAGAGAAACAAGAAACTGCCTGGAGATGTTATAGAAGTATTAGATTCCTGCGATTTACATATATTTCCAACAATCCACAATCTTCTGAGAATCTTAGCCACACTTCCAGGTAATTTGAACACAGTAGTATGATATATAAATGACTAAGATGTTAATACAGCAGTAGATTACTTCTATCACAATCTCTACGATATTTTTGATATTTGTGTACCCAAATTTCAATCTTTAAATGGCAAACGTAATACTTACCCTGCGTGGTTTACCCCGGAAATAATTCGCTTATTGAGGGAAAAGAAAATTCATCATAAATTAAAAACCAGATCGAACTCCCATCTAAACGAATTTAAAAGATTGAGATCACTATTAAAGCATTTAATAAAACAAGAGCATGCATCTTACATGCAAAATATGGAAATTAATATTGTACTAAATCCTAATCTATTTTGGAACTTAGTAAATAATAATAAAAAATCAAGCACTCAAAACACTTTCTTTAAAGGGAGTAACGGAGAACATATTACAGATAAAAAAGCCATTGCTGAAGGATTCGCCAACTATTTCAAATCAGTTTTTGAGCAAAAATCTTCAGAGTATAATATTAGTTCCTTTCTCTTAGATTCTACCAAAAATTTTAATACCCCACAATTAAACTTTAGTCGAGTTACAGTGCAGGATATCAACAATGCCTTTGCTAGATTAAAGCCCAAATTTTTCGCAGGTCCTGATGGGATTCCAGCATATATTTTTAAAGCATGCCGCGATTATCTTGCTTATCCACTAATAGCGCTTCTGCAAAAAGCTCTGGATAATGATGTTTTCCCAATAAAATTTAAATCAACCAAAGTATCACCTATTCACAAAAAGAATTTACGAAACGAATTTAGTAACTATAGGCCAATAGCACTACTAAACTGTGTTGCAAAAGTATTTGAGTTTATTTTATACGATAAACTGTATTATCATGTTCAAAATATGCTATGTGAGGAGCAGCATGGGTTTCGCAAGATGAAATCAATTGAAACAAACCTGTTAGTTTTTACTGAATATGTTAGTAATGCGACAAGCAATAAAAATCAGGTAGATGTGGTATACACAGACTTTGCAAAGGCTTTCGATAAGGTCAACCATGACTTACTTCTCAAAAAACTAATATCCTTTGGAGTTAGTAACTCTTTATTAAAACTTTTTACGAGCTATCTTGAAGATAGATGGCAATATGTTTCATTTAAAGGAGAAAAATCGATAAGCTACCTGGTTGAGTCTGGGATACCCCAAGGCTCTAATTTAGGGCCACTACTATTTTTATTATTTGTGAATGATTTGCCAAAATGTATAACATCTCAGTCTTTACTTTTTGCCGATTATTTAAAACTGTTCTCTAAGGTTAATGATATTAATGATTACTTTCAACTACATAACGATATTGATAAGATCTACGATTGGTCTTTGAAAAATAAATTACATTTTAATATTGACAAGTGTGCTGTTATGACCTATAGTCGCCAAACTCAACCTACTCACTTTATCTACACGATGGGAAACTTAAATTTAAAAAGGGTAAACGAGGTAGAGGACTTGGGTATTACATTCTCTAGTACTCTTAACTTTACTTCACATGTCCAAAAAATCGTCTCTTTGGCAAATAAATCAGTAGGATTTGTAAAACGTACAACATCAGAATTTAATAATATTGATTCCATTAACTATTTATTTTGCTCTCTTGTAAGAAGTAAACTAGAATTTGGTAGCGTAATCTGGAATAATATGATAAATAAAACTCTAACTTGCCGAATTGAAACGATTCAAAATAAATTTTTGAAATATTTATATTACAAGAGGTACAAAACCTCTCCCGGTCATATGTCTTACCAACCAATAGGATCAGAGTTCAAAATTATAAAACTGGAGAATAGAAGACTCCATCGCAGTTTGATACTTCTATATAAATTATGTAACCATCTGATTGATTCTCCTAAGCTATTAAGTAAAATCAACTTTTATGTGGCTGATCACAGAACTCGTCCCAGGGCACAACTATTTTTCACTGAAACCAACAACAACACTTTAAATCGAATATGCCAGTTATACAACACATACATCACAGATCTCTGTCCTGGATTATTTGGAATAAAAATGTCCTTGTTTAAAAAATATATCACATCCAATGTACGTATTACCTAAATATACAAAATATCTCTGTCTTTGTACTAGTCTCCTATATTAAACTAGATCTTAACACATTACATTATTATTGTAATAGTATTATATGAAAATTGTTACGTCATTATAAAATAACTTTTGTTACAGGAACATGTAATTAGGGCAACCTGTATGTTTCTGATAAATAAATAAATAAATAAATAAATAAATATACTTCATGTCTCTGTTTGTGTACTTTAAAAACCATACTAATTATCATTTTACTTTCAGTGAGTGTGGCTACAGCAGAAAGGAGTTTTTCAACATTACGAAGAGTAAAGGCTTGGTTAAGGGCGAGGATGGGAGAAGAACGGCTCACAGGTCTCTGTCTGCTTCACGTTCACAGAGACGTTACAGTTGACATTGAAAAAGTCATCGAAAGATTTGCTAAAAATGGGAATAGACGACTTTAGTTTTATTTGTAAAGAATATTATTATTATTTTTAGTTTTGTTAATAAAGTTTTCGTAGATTTTTTGACGATATACTACAAAAATTAACATAAAATACATTAAAATAAATTTGAAATTATCTTTGTTTTTATAATGTTTTCTTAATTAAAAAAACAGGGAGTACCTCTATCATATAATTCACGATTTTAATATGCTACATTTGATTATATATAATTATTTATGGTCCTAGTTAGACAGACTAAATGGCCCCCTCTGAAAATTCGACCTGGAGCCGCCCTTGGCTCTAGGTGTAATCATAACATCAGTGATTGAGAGATTCCAATTACTTTCTTATTACTCTATTAATTGCGCGTTTTTATGGAATATTAAAAAAATTAAAAATTATTCTGAAAACGAATTAGAATTATGTCAAAAAGTTGGAAAATTTATTAAATGATAAAACTCGCAATGAACGAGACATAACTGCCGTGGAACTTGCTAAAGAACTGCAATATTTACAAAATCTTAATGAAAAAGTTATCGCGTCTCCAGAAGAAACTTTAAATTATATAACAATTAAAAACTTAGTGGATTCTTTTCCTAATAAGAGAATAATACTTCATATTTTATTAACAAGGCCGGTCTCGGTTGCTACCGCAGAACGCAAAACTCAAAATAATAAAAAAATATTTAAGATCGACCATCGGGCAAAACCGACTAAGTAATCTTGCTTTTAATTCAATAGAATCGGACCAGCTAAAAGAATTAGATACCGAAAATTTAATTAAACAAAATGCAAAAATTAAAGCACGAAGAGCTCAATTCACTTAGCTGAAATATTAATAACTATACCTATGTAATCTATTTTTGGATGGTCCCTTAACCCGAGACGATTTCTGGGAAACAAGAACATCGTAAACCGGGCGGCCGACAGAAAAGGGTCGTTCAATCATATTCAAAGGTTCAATCAGTGGGTCAACTATTTGGATGGACAGATTATCGAACACCGTTGAGAAATGCAGTCGGTTTCTTTGTTAAGACTGTGTTATTCCATTTGTTTTAATAATTATTATTTTTGTAACGTTATTTTAATATTAATAAACTTCATACGTAAAATAAACATGTAATTATTTGTGTAGTTTACAGTTCAGGTGTGAGGTGAACTTACGGCTTACCAGAAAAACGTACGCGACGTGAATGAGTGGCGTTATATACAGGGCGTGCAATAACTTGAGTTGTTACGTGACAGAAGAATTTAATCATTAGATAAGTTATTTAGTGATTCGTGTTAAGTTAGTAAGATCTTCGTGTTATGATCGTGTTAAGAACTATGGACAAAGCTCTTAGTCCCATATTTATAAACCGATCTTAGGCGTACTCGATCTGAATGTAATTGGACTCCGACGGGACGAGACATTAGTGATAATAGTTCACCTTTTAACAAAAGGACCGTATAAAAAAGCGATAGTTATGAATATCGCGAGAAAATATAATACCAAGCACATCTCGCGGTTTAGATACGTGTTCCAGTCAACAAAGTTATATACGAAGCTAGAATTAAACAGTTGGAGAGAGATTGTTAAGACGAAATCCCAAGTCAACATCTAAAATGCTGTTCGCGCTGACGTTACGAAAAACCAGTGGCATTTTTGAGGAATATCTGTCAATGATACGTGAGGAAAGTATCAACCACGTTTTAATTGCACAAACAGCCATCTGTTAGGACACAGGCAGAGCGTTGCACCGTAAACGCAGGTAAAAGACCAGCTGAACGACAAAATAAGGGTGAGTCAAAACCAATTTTAATTTTATCTAATAATCAGGCGTCTAGTACTTGCTATTTCATTGATTGTGTTATTAACGATGAACCTATACGAAGCTTTGTAGACTCGGGTTGTGCTGCAGTTACAATTCGTGAATTCGTGATGAAGTCATAAGTTGCATCTACAGGGTTAGCCCACATTAGTACGTTTGTGTGGTTATGCGGGAGATTTTATAAGGTTACGACAACTTTGAATGTTGATTTAGCTACTTCTACTGTTGACGTACCGGATAATATACAGGATGTCCTAGTTATTATAGGTTAGCCATTTTTAAATAATGATATGGTTACAGTTTTCGTTAGATGTAACCAAGTATGACATATTTTAATTAAAATAACGTCAACGTTACGCATATTAACGAGTCTTTGTCTAAGAAAATTAATTTATGTGTAGAAAAAACTACTATTATTCCGCAGAATTTTGTAGGTAACATTTCTCCAATTAAAAATGAAAACGTTAGGGGTGTTTTTGATGATCTAAGATATTTTTGTAGAGCTAAGATGTTTTTGTTGATTTAAGATATATAAATTAAGATAATCATTTTCACATTAATGTACCGTATGTTATTAATATGAACAATTGTTGCTGTATTCCTGTCTGTTTGTTACGAAAACGACAATACTTACTAGATGTTCTTCATGTACCGGAGATAAAACTTGCTTAGTAACAAAAATTGTTGATTTACTAAATTTTACATTATTAGCGCTTGAAAATCAAACTAATTCAGAATTAAATAGCATTGAACGTTCTAAATTACTTAGATTATTTAACGAGTATATTATGTATTGTTCCGCTACTAATTTAGGACAGGTTGCTAAAACGACTCTTACGAAAATGATCACACTAACCGCTAGCGAACCTGTAATGTACGGTTCATACTGTATGACTTTTATTTTGGTAAATGCTTCTGCTGTTATATAAAGGAGGATAAAGACCCATGACGAAGAAGAGGATGAAAGACCCCTAGGAAGAAGCAGGATAAGGAAACACCTGCAAAGGACGCCCAAATCGGAATGGAAGTCGATACACCAAGGACACTGTAGCAGACTTTGCAGCACCTAAGGATATCAACGAAATTCAGTGATTTTAAAAATAAAGAAGCTAGTAGAACGATCCATATATGCTATTTATAACAGATAAGTGAAAACTGAAGAACATTGTGACACCAGTAAAGTCGGACCAGTAGAAATACTTCTAGAACGTCAAAATGACAGCAATTTAGGCCAGTATAATATTTAGTAGAGCCACAAGCAAAGGAGAGTAAAAATATTATTCATGAGCTTGAAACTTTGGCGGCTGTACGCGCATTTAAAAAGTTCTGTTTTAAGTGGCATAAAGTTAAAATCGTTACCGATTGTAACTTACTTCGTGACACCCATGTGAAACGAGACTTGATTCTTCGCATCGCAAATAGTGGTTATTAATTCAAAAATTCGATTTTGGCATTAAACATCGTTGTGACACTAAGATCAGCCACGTAGGCGCTCTGAGCCGATGTACCACTATACTTATGGATAAATCACTTAACGTATCTGTAACGTATCTGTATCTGTAACGTATCTGTATCTGTAACGTATCTTTATCTGTAACGTATCTGTATCTGTAACGTATCTGTATCTGTAACGTATCTGTAACGTATCTGTATCTGTAACGTATCTTTATCTGTAACGTATCTGTATCTGTAACGTATCTGTATCTGTAACGTATCTGTATCTGTAACGTATCTGTATCTGTAACGTGTGGAGGGTGGGTTACCCCCCCCCCACGGTACTTAGGCCTCATTAGGTCCATTGTGCATCCTCCTTAGATGATAGGCATCTCCTAGCTCGTGAGCCAGCCTACAGATTTAATGTAGTTGACGTCGCCAAGAGGTGCTTCTCTTATATCAGCCGGTGTTAGCCGAATAATTTAACGTAATGATAGTAAATATTGAGGAAGAATACTTTCAGCACAACTGCAAGACATCACTTGTAACAATATTATCAATGTTTTGTCACGAGATCCTAAAGATAATGACAAACGGTGAACCACAAATTCATAAAGAGTACTGTTTAAAGGATAAAATGACTTTCGAAAAACAGCAAAAAGAAAGAGATGATTTATTCCAAAAACAGCACGACGAATAACTCTAATATTAGTACATTGCAGCATCCTCATGATAGGTCATTTAGCAGTTGATGACTTTACGAAATTTTTATAAGAGTGTTAGGATAACTCGTATCTCATCATATCAATTAACTGCTTTAAGAAATTTTTATAAGAGTGCTAGGAAAATTCGTATCTCTTCACATCAATTAACTGCTTTAAGAAATTTTTATAAGAGTGTTAGGAAAACACGTATCTCACCATATTAATTAACGGCTTTAAGAAATTTGTATAAGACTATTAGGAAAAACTCCTATCTCATCGTAGCACTTGACGGCTTTAATTTACGAAATTTGTATTTTTTTAAAAAAGCGGTACAAAAATACAACAATTGAGCCGGTGCCTGTACTGCAATTTCTAGATGAGGTAATAGAAATATTCGGGGTTCTTCGCAGTTTTATTTGCGACGGTGACACTGATTTTATGAAAAAGAATTTTAAGGAATACTGTTTAACTGTAGAAACAGGTATGTTTAACTGTAGGTGTTAAACAAGTATATTTAACGTTAGGTATTAAACATGTAGAATGTACTACTTTGACCCATCGGGCTAACGGTCAAGTAGAAGACGAATCCCGTTGGGATGAAGCTGTGAGCAAAGTTACGTTTGGAATTAATTCGACAGTTAATTTCACCACCATAAAATCACCTAGGACAGGTTGTACAAAGAATGATGTAAACTTAGTTTAACCATTAGTTTATTTTTTAACTGGTTATATTTACCGTACAATTATCATTTTTAAAACTATATTTAACAGTAACCAATCATCATACAACGAGGTTCATAGGTTAAACTATGATTGCATTTTAACTGCCTGTTGTACAACCTACCCTTATGAATGTTTGTTTGGTTATCGCCCCCGTGGCTTAAGTGACGCATTTCTCACGTCAGAGGTTACATGCGAGCAACGCCAAGACCTAGGGACGTTAAGAGATGATGTTTCTCAGATAACGAGAACAGTAGCTTCTGCAGAAGCAGTATTACGATAAGAGGCATGCCCCGTTACGGGAATTTAAGGTTGACCAACATGTGTTGTACAAGGCAATAAAGGCCCCAATGATGGGCGGAGCAGAAAGCTTGAACCTTGTTATAGAGGACCCTTCCTAGTTACTAAAGTACTTGATAATGATCGGTACGTGGTTGACGAACTGCTAGGGTCTGAACGTTGTAGGACAGCTAGATACGGGCATTTGTCCTTCAGACAAAATGAAGTGATAGTTTCGCAAAGCGACACTGTGAAGCCGAGGACGAATAAAAATATTCGTGCTCATATTTATTAATTTCAGCTTAATTAATATATTTTCTTTGTTATAGTTTAACCATGTTTCACGGGGTCGTGAAAAAGTCAGGTAGGCCGACTGTAATCTATTTTTGGATGGTCCCTTAACCCGAGACGATTTCTGGGAAACAAGAACATCGTAAACCGGGCGGCCGACAGAAAAGGGTCGTTCAATCATATTCAAAGGTTCAATCAGTGGGTCAACTATTTGGATGGACAGATTATCGAACACCGTTCAGAAATGCAGTCGGTTTCTTTGTTAAGACTGTGTTATTCCATTTGTTTTAATAATTATTATTTTTGTAACGTTATTTTAATATTAATAAACTTCATACGTAAAATAAACATGTAATTATTTGTGTAGTTTACACCTAATACCTGGATATTAAATTCCCTTTAAAAGGTGACATAATGTTGTATTATTAAAATATTATATTGTTTTGTTTTTATTTGTCGAACAGTTTCGTCCTGTAATAACTAGTAATTTTAATGTTTTAAATATTTTTTTTATTTCTTGTGCTTTTGTATCATTAATTACATTTGAAACTAAACTACAAACATTTTGAGTTGTAATAATAATCTACAGCACTTATGCACCAGCCGCTTCCGACTGTTAATGTTAAATATGATAAAGATTGGCTTACTTGGAACACAATGTGGAGGTGGCAAGTTCCAAGAACCTTCCCAGCAATATCTGTTGGCTGCCGTTCTTTCGATCGGTTCGTAGTAATTAGCACATTTGAAGGTGGCGCTGGAACCATCTGTAGCCGATTCGCAGCGTATTTCGGCCAAATACTCATCAAAACACTTCACTATGGTTGTTTCAGAGGTGTAGAAACTCGGACAAAGTTCTGAAAATAATTATAGTTAATACATATTGTCATTTCAAGAAACGGTAAATAAAAAATTACTTACTTAAACAAGTTGGTGGGGTGGTAGACCATCCGCCGTCAAGACAAACAATTAAGCTGATTTTCCTAGATAGTTTGTATTCTAAATCGCATTCAAAAGTTAATATGGTGCTGACATTCACTCTTGTTCCTGCTTCAGCTTTGGCACCTCCTCGCATAACCCATCGACCGTGTGCTGGGTACTGTGGCAAAATGCATTCCCTAAAAAATTTAAAGAATTCTCTCAATATTTGGTTTCCTAGACTTTTAAAGGTTCGTTTAGTGTGGAATTACCTCCTGTGGAGGTTAGCGTTCCTTCGATATTCGTGTAACCCCTTTGTACATCAAAGATCAAATTTTATTCTAAATACATATAAGTGTAAGTAACCTAGTGAATCCACTGAGGCTGAGCTAGCACGTGGATTTGCAGTTGACACATTTTTTTATATACCTATTCAGTTACATATATTTTTTATAAAAATTGAGTAAAATGAAAATAATTATTAATAAAATAGATCTATTGAATCATACTACAGTTCATCAAATTTCTAGAGGTGTTCGACGCCCAGACAGAGAACGCGCTACGTGTGACTAAGATAGCTATTGTACAGTCTGCTAAACAAGTTATTTTAAATAGTTTTTAATATTTTTAGGTAATTAAATTTTAAAAGTGTGGAATAGTTTAGGGATTAAATTGGTCTGATTGGACTTTCTTAGAACGTTTTTAAAAGCAGCTAAAGATAGTATGTAGAATTGAAAATAATTATTATGCCATAAAAGGTGTTTTGGAATTCCTTCAACCTTTTGAAATTGAGTCAGAAAATATAAATTTTATAGGATAGCGGAAAATACCTATAATTTTTTTGTAGGCCTTTGTAAATCGTGGAAATAGTTTATATTTTATTTCTACCTTATTAAGGAAAATGGTACCTATTATTAATAACGGTTGTTTCTGAAACATTACTAAAATTTTCGAAATTTTGTTTTTCTACAAAATAAACTATACTATTTAGAAAAAAATTTATTTCTCTTATAATTTTATAAAAAATAACAGGGGAATATTTACATTTCTTGATCTATTAAACAAAACGATAAATTATCTCGACGAATGACACCATGTTCTAGTACGGAAGCTAGCTTTACATTTTTGTTGGTGGTTTCATGGGTTTCATATCAATTTTTTGTAATTGTAGTTTACACGTACATATACCTCTTAACACTTGTTTGCTTTATTAAAAAAGTGTGTTGTTGTGATTTACGTCGAAATAAGTCAAAAACAACTTGAAACCCCATATAAAATCAAAAAGGAGAAACGGAAAAAAATTGAGCCTGTAAATGAACACAACTCAGAAACAAAAATAGCTATCTAATAATAAAAAAATAAAATTTGATTCTTGTGCAGCTTCATCTATATCATTAACTGTTTTTGGTTTTTTAATGGTTTTTCTTGGTGATGAAAATTCCGATATCTCACGGTTAACGATTCTTTTTTTCTCTCCAGAAATGCGGACGACAGTGTTTTTAGATACTCCTGTGGCTGCAGCAACACGATCATTTACATTTTTAAATGGTATTGAAGGTGAATTAAAGTTTCCTTCTCTTCTCATAAACTCTATAACATTGGCTATTATTTCGCGAGATTGACTGTTAATCACGCGGCTTCTTAATTTGCTATTAAACTCCATACTTAGGTTCTATTAAACTGTAATGAGCAAAATACACAAACGAAAATAAAAGAAATGTTTTAGCGAAATTTACATCTGACATTTACGTCTGAATGAAATAGTGAAATACTTGATGCGCAGAGTGTACTTTCATTGCGTAAATCCGTCGGGATGCCTGTCAGTAGTGCTTTCTCTGTCTAGCCGTCGAAAGCCTCTAGAAATTTGATGAACTGTAAAAAAGAATAATTATAAGGGGGCAGAGGTCTTTTGAGTCTGGAGAGGTTGCATGATAGATTTACTGTGAGTTTGGTCTGCAAAGTAGCCAATAGTGCGGACCCACTACTGCAGCTGGTTCGAGACCGTGAGACAGGTAAAGCTGCGGATGAACTAGGTTTCAGATATGGAATAGATGAGAACCAATCTCTTACAAGATTAAAACCCGCTCAAGTAAAACGTATAGTTAGAGCAGCAGAACAACAGCTGCTCTTTGTTACATTTTTTTTTTAATTACAAGAGTATTTTTATTTAATGATCTTTGGGTGATAAATATTACTATATTTTTATTTAAAGTTAATTGTCAGTAGTTAAAACATACCTTTGGTACAATATAAACCTTTTAGTATTGGTTATTTTGTTTTTAATAGGGAAATATCCTTATTGCCAGCTGTGCATTTTGTGTATTTCATTTCCGTATCACATTAATTTAATATGTATAATAGAAATCCCAAATTCAGAGCTAAGTGCGGTTCTGTTTATTTTTATTTATGGTTAGAATATAAGTCAGTAGGTCAAGGAATCGTTTCTGTGTCGATCAATCTCGAGCAGTCACTTAGCTAGTCGCTATACACTTTTTCTTTGTCTGAGCCGCACTGAACTGTGTAGCTCATACAGCCACTTAGATAATTTTAAGGGTGAGATTACAGAACGTCTGCAACTTTGCAGATCTGCAAATATAGCGGCAACTTTGAAAATCTGCAAATATGACTGACTTACACATGCAAGTAACAAGTTTTCGTATTCCAAATTTGGGTTTAGTGTTGTTGGGGGTAATAAACCACAATAAATATTGCGAATTTGCAGATATTTTTTGGAATACTTACATTTGTAAGTCCGCCATATTTGCAAAGTTGCAGATGCAAAGTTGCAGACGTTCTGTAATCTCACCCTAATAAGTATGATATTCTTTTGATTAAGGGTTTACTCTTGAAGAAAAGTAACTTTGGTAGATTTAGGGTTTTTAATAAATTAAGCTAGTTATGTAATTAGTTTTCTAGGTTTTAAGTTGTGTATAATTTCTGTGTGCCGTTATACTGAATAGGTCAATGGTTCAGGCCATTTTCACCAAAAAAAAAAAGAATGTCCAACTAGAAGTTTGTTTTTTTTATGGCTTCCTGTTTTCCTTCTTCTTGGTACTGGGGACAGACGTGGGTACTCGTTTTTGAACGCTGTGAGGTGGTCGAGTCATATATTTTTTTTGTTGGTTAAGCAACTGTGAGTTGGATTTTGATTCGATTTACCAATACCCTTTTCGTACCCTTTATCGTGGTTGTGTTATATAGTTTGGATAGGGTACGAAATATTCTTTTAAAGAAGGATTTAAACCGGCGTTATATGAAGAAGAGAGCTGACGTGGGGACCTACCCGCCATCTTGTCATGTTCGAGTTCCAGGCCGGTGGATTTGTCTTTTCTGGATAATCCTAATATTTCTGACCGGCGGAAAGCTTGAAGACTTCACTTTGACCCTATGCGAGGAGAGAATACCGTGGTCAAATCACTCTGAACTAGGGAAACCCGAAGTCTCCTTAGTGAAATCTTGGTCGCTACCTGAAGACCGGACAGCTTTGCGGTCAGTTCTCCCTTGGTCCTGGCAGTTACTTGGGAACCTGTCAGTTCTTCTGTTCCTTTGTTTGGAATCTGGAAAGACAACCTGGGTAAGGTACTCAGGTATTTTAATCCATAAGAAGATCCGGGCAACCGTCTATGAGCCAGTGCCTAAGCTAAGTATTTTTTGTTCAAGTTCAGTGTTACCTTGTTGTTATTATCAAGTGCTTCGCCCCTTTGGTGATATAAAAAATGGCACATTTATCTGTGGGATTGGTGGAACCAATCTTCCTATGTAAATTTATTTAATTGGGTTACGATAGTAAATTTTATTGTTAGTGGGGATCATATTTTATATAATATATATATATATATATATATATATATATATATATATATATGTTTAGAACTTTTCATGTGTGGGGGGTACCATCTTTTTTCTGTTTTATTATAGCCACCAAGGCGCTGATCTGGTAACTCTGTAAAGAGGGCTAGTAATTTGCTTGCCATTTAGTTTGGTTTTATTTTATTTCCACTTCAACGCCTTATGTGGTTGGTTTATTTTTAGGTATAAGATATTGTGGCTACTTAATGCCCAGTAACCATTTTGTTTCTTTTGTCAATACCATGTTCTAATTTTCTATTTTTGTAGATAGCAAATCTTGTATCTTGTACGCCCCTTTGTTCGAACAAATGGAGCCTTCGTGTTGAGATACTTGTAGGCAGTTCTGAAATTAAATTCCCCATTAATAATAACAAGCGTACCTTATTTCTAAAATCTAAAAGAATAGCTGGTAGTATAGTCCAGTGGACGACTGGACCTTATGAGGTAAGTTATCTTTCTATTTTGTGGGTGCTCATTTATTATAGTCCAGGATTATTATTATTTGGGTCAACATTAATGGTTAATAATAGTAACAAATTTATTTGAGCCTAAATTTATAGTCAAAATTGTAACATTGATAAATTGTGATATATTTCTAACATAACTTGGTTAAGTGGTTGTCTATCCTCTAAACAACGAGGAACTTTGTGGTTTGAGTTAGCCCATCAAACCTCTGGCGCATTATAAATCCAAGAACCGCAGCTCCTGAGCTAGTCGGTGTGTTCACAAGCGTATCAAGGGTGGTAGACAATTTGTAAAATTTGTAAAATTAGTAAATCCTTCTAAATCAAAAACGCTCGTAACATCTTGAAAGATCACGTTAGCAAACCCCAAATCGTTGTTTTTTTACAGGAACATAGAAGATCTTATGTAATGCCGGCCTTAGTTATTAAGTTTAAAATAGGCTTAAGTATAATTTTAATATTTGTAAATATAAATCATAATATTGTAACTAATTATTGTTAACGAAGAACTATGCAATTAAGTAGGTTACCTGTATTGACACCTAAGCAATATGAGGTAATTTGTTTAATTAGATGGTTTTTCCAATATAGACTGCAAGGTTCAATGAAAGAACGAATGCAGTAATTCTTTGTAATGTAACCCATATTCAAGTTAAAAATAAATGATGATATATATATTCGATTCGACTTTGGTTTCATTAACTAACTTTACACTTAATCTATCTCGGGAATTAACTTTCTCCTTTCTTCGATCAGCTGACTTGAAGTCTGAGACAGAGGGATTCTTGTTAGCTTGCCAGGATGGCGTAATTAATGCTCTTGTATACCGCGCTTAATTTAAGCATGTGGCGGATGTCAGATGCAGAATATGCCAACACTACCCGGAGACATTAATGCATCTTTTATCCGCTTGCCTGGTGCAAGCTGTGTCTGGGTACATCTATAGGCACAACGCCGCATTGCGAGTTCTCTATTATCATCTGAGACATCACTACGGTATAGATGAGACCCCAGTTCGGCCATACGCCCCAGATGAAATTGAAGCGGTAGTGGAAAATAACAGTTACCGTATTTATTGGAATTACCCTTTTCCCACAACAACCAGACTCCAAGCTAACAAGCCCGAACTGTTGGACAAGCAGAATCATTCAATGTTTGTTATTGAGTTCTGCAAATATTTTGCAAATATTGCTTTAGATAAGGTAAGCTTGAAAATGGTTTAATAATATATAAATAAAGGGTTCCTTAGTTTTTATTTTTTATAGTTTAAACCAGTATTTCCCAAAGCGGTCCAGGTGAACCCCCAGGGGTCCACGGGAAACTCGCCGGGGGTCTACGTTGGGCGTAATAAAAAATGGGGGTCCACAATCGTAAGCGGGGTGCATGAAAATTAATTTGGTTTCGATAGTGAAGCAATATACTATTAAGCTATTTTTCCATGTGACGAAGAAATTCTTGTAAAAAACTTCAACTGTTTATAATATAAACAGTCAACATTTTAGTTACTAAAATGATGACTCAATATAGGCAGATAATATTTTAAGAAGCTCAGCGACTGTTACTTGTAAAAACTTGCATATTCCATATTCAGTACAACGCGTCGAGACTTGTCGTTGCCGCGCCGGCCGCCAAGCCCGCCCGCAACGCTTGTTCAGACGTGCAAATTAATACGACTTGTGGTGCACAGAACACTTACTCTTAGAACGGTATCTCCCATGTTAAAAAAGGATGATAAAATTTTTAGCGGCACCTGGTGGACGTGGTTGATTTTTTTTCAATTAAGTCCTTGTCTGGTAAGAGGCCATATGAAAGAAGAGAAAATAATAAAAAGAAGAAGAGAAGAAAAGCGCGGGGCATTGATCTGGCAACCTAGGGATACGACATGCGTAAGCGAAAAGTGGGACCGATCCGCCATTACTGTGAGTGCAAATTGTCAAATTTTATAGGTTATATTTTTAGTGTCATTTGTGTAATTAAATTTGAATTTAATTTGTGTTTGAGCAAATTTTGAGTGTTACAAACTTATAAAGTATATAATGCCTTGCTGTGTTATACGTTCCTGCTCTAGCGATAGACGTTTTTGTGAAAAATCGACTGAAATAACGTTTCATAGGTTAGTATCAAAATTATAAATATTATACAGGACAGTATTATGACAGGTTTGTATAAAATATGTAAAAGTATGCTTTTAAAAATGCAAAAAAATAATCTATCAACTTTTGGGCCTACCTATATTGGAATAATACTTTTTCATACGAAATAATATTTATAGATTTCCAGAAAATCCTATAAAACGTAGCGCGTGGATACAGTTTGTCAACAAGTATAATTGGTAACCTTCTAAATTCAGCAGTATATGTTTCAAGCATTTTCTTGAGAAGTACATTAATCGTACTCCATTGTGTTTATCATATTTAATTTATAGGCATTTTATATTCTTATTTCTATTTAAATATAACCTACATTTGCTGTCCTTCCACCAATTTTATTTATTAGTTCTACAGCTGATTGAAAAGTAGAGCTTCATGTTTTGTGTATGCATGAGTATTGTTTGTTTTATTATAGATTAGTGCGTTTAAAGGAATTGGTGAAAATGAAGCGATTCGCCAACTTTGGGGATGTGTCAGAAAAGTGACATCAAAGTTATTCAACGTTTCCAAAATAAAGCATTAAGGAACATCGTCAATGCACCTTAAAAGTGGAGACTGTTGAAAATACAATACAAAAATTTGCCAGTAGTCACTAACAACAACTGCTCCAGCATGGAAACCTCGAGATTATCCAGCTCCTCAACAATGCCAAATCTAATAAGAAGACTAAAGAGACCAAGCCTTTTGAGTTAGTTCAGTGATGTTAAAGCATAGTATAGTGCAGTTAAGTGATTTAGACTCTAAGGTATACTAGAGAGTAGAATATCAGTTTGTGAAGTTTTTCATCCTTGATAAGTTAGAATAAAATTTCTAATTGATCTTATTGATTAGATTGTAACAATCGTAAATATTTCTTTACTTGGGGCATTTATTAAAAAAACCTATTTGTTTCAGATTAGTGCATTTAAAGGACTTTGTGGAAATGAAGTGATTCCCCTTTATATTTTATGAAATAATGTTTTAAGCAATATTTGAGTTTTGTGTATTTTAAATAGACATGTATATTTATAAATGTCTTTTTTTTAGTCTAATAATATTTTAGAGAAAAAAAGCTAGAATACATTTCTGAAATATTAGTATTTAATATCTCTAAAAGATTTAAAATTTTTATTTCAGAAATATTACTGTGAAATATTATATTTACTGGACATTTTTACGTTTCAGGTACATTTCAGAAATGTTTCTGGGATGTTTCGTAATATTTATACATTACAAATGTTTCAATGTAATATTTTTGAAATATTTCCGAAATGTGTTTGTGCTGTATGGGAAAGTCCTCAAGAATAAATTAATATCGAACAACGCATTAAGATGATGCTTCTCATTCTTTTATTCCTAGAGTGATAATATCTGCTAATCGACTTAACATATCTCTCCCACAGAATTTAGTAGTTATGTTTAGATTTTTCATTATTATTAATTAATATGTACATATTTTTAATTAATTTACCTATTATTATTTAGGATTTTATTATTATTTAATTACTGTAATATGTATTCTGTATTATTGTATTGTTTTAATGGGCTCTGGCCCATACATAAATAATATACCTCCAAAAATAAAAAAGTATTTTCTGTTGTACGAATTTGAACACTAATAAATACTTTCAAGTCAGTTAATAAATAGTTTTTAAAACACTTTAACAATTAAACATTATAAATTCATAATTATATTTAATTTTGTTGATATTAAAATATTATTGATCTGTTTATCAACAATAATTATAAACGTCAGTTGGCTACTCAGTACTACACTTGTCAACTACGTTTCCTTTTTATAATAAATTTAAATTAATAATATGCCAAAATAGTGTACCTTTAATGCTTTTGTCATGAATATTCGCGAGCTGCTTATATGGAGTATCCGTGACGATTTCCATACCGACAAGTTCCAAGGCACCAAAACATTCAGTGCTGTGTTTTGACATATTCGAACACATGGCATACTATGTTAATATATCTTTTGATATTTAAACTCTTGTAGCTTGGTAACCATGTAGAATTGGATATTTGTTTATAGGACATTTTATGCTTGAAATGAATTCAGGAATATGATATTTAAGTTTGTATAGTGCATATAAGTTCTTATAATAATAAATATTTAACATCAATACTCATTTCGTTTTTTTTAATGAGACTAGCAACAAAACCATAACCGTTTGTCTAGTAATAAAAATAAATATTACTCCTAGATATGGATAAGAAAATATTAAAACTTTATTCCTTGTACACTTTTATTTAATCACAGAACACATTATTTTCATTTACAATATTTGCTTGACGTTCATATGCCCCAGTCTATTTTGTTCAGCTTTTCTAGTGGCTTTTTCTGCTAAACTTTAGTCCCTACTCTACCTCCACGTAGGTAATGAATTATTCAACCATTTAGTCAACAACGGGGTTTTACTTGTTTTACAGTAAGATACTTATCTTTAATGTTTAAGTTTTAGAATTTGAACTTGGATTAGGCCATTTTCGTCAATTTTGTTCTTAGAGCTTTTGTAAAAACACTTGGGAAGTACTCTCACAAATTTATTTATTTTGCCTAGCGAAGAAATTGTGTATTAGGAAATATTCTGGTTTTTACCTTAGTGGTCAAGAAAAGCGCTTATAGTGGATACTTTTCCTAACTCGATAAACATTTATTACCTAGATGTTGGCCTCCCTTATAGTACAATAGTACAATAAAAACTTGTAAATCCGGTTCTGCTCTTCCGCCATTTTAGTGAGTGCAAAAGCCACGCCTACCGGTCCCACTTTTGTATATCAAAAATAATACATATGACGTATCCTTACGTTGCCTTATCAATGGCGCGGGGCTATTCAAATTTGACAGTAAAAATTATCCGCATTAAAAACTGTTAGCCAAATTAAGATTTGTTCACACAAACTGCATTTTTACTTTATTATAGCGAATATCGCTATAATAAAGCAAAAATCTTAATTTGTCTAACAGTTTTTAGATAAAAAAAACAAACATATTCAAAAAATAAATTTATTAAAGAATATATATAATACAAATCCAATATTTAAAAAATGTAATGTATATGAAAATTGTATTATGTATGAAGTAGCTGGATGGCAGCTAGATATTCCAGGATACAATACTGTCCATCATTTTGTGAAGAACTTTATCTGTGAAAAAAAGAGTATAAGTACAATCTCATTAAAATAAATGTATTAATAAAAAATTATAAGTCCGAGAAATACTTTATTTTTTAATAAGTCCAATATCTACGATACAGCTTTGCAACCCTGAATGTCATGAAACAGAAAATACACAGTATATGCCGCTTTTGAGAATCCACATCGGATGCAACTGATATGTAGTAAATCTTTGATTACGTGATTTAGTTTACGTAAATGTAATGGGACAGATGTGTCAGATTTAAAATAAACTATTTAAGGCGCTGTTTTCCACATCTTGGCAAATGGGCTAAAATAATAATTTATAATACTCTTAATATTATCTCATTTTAATTATTATGCCACTATACTGTATTTGCTCAACCAGAATGAGTTGCAACGATTGCAAAAGTTGCAGAATAGAGGTCTGCGGATAATACCGAGCTGTTCGAAATTGGAACCAATCAATTCCATGAAATATTTGCTATTCTATTCGCTGCTTTTTAAATTTAAAATTAAATCAGGAATCTCCCGAGTATATTTACGAAATATTTTAAGTCATAATCAGGATGTTCATGAACATAAGCAGGTAATAAGAAAATTTTTAGAGTTTATAAGGCAACGAAAAAATGTACACAAAATTCAGTGTTTTTTAAAGGTGTACAGGCTTTTAATAATTTATCTGAGGATATTAAATGTTCTTCAAACGTGGCAATATTTAAAATAAAACTGTGTGAATACCTGTTGACCTATTGACGTTTTTTTTCTCTTTCTTGTTCTTTTATTATGTTTTGTATAGTTGACATGTAAGTGTACTGTAATCTTATGTATTTTTTATTGCATTTTAAATGTATGTTGATTCTATATTTATGTATTTTTTTATATTTTAAACGTGAAGATGTATTGACATGTAAAAAATAGTTTTTTTGACTAAATAAACAATTTATATATAGGTATGTGGATAAAAAAACGCTTGAGATGTAAAAAATGCATCTGATGTGGATTCTCAAACACAGCAATAAGCATAAAATAAATGAGTAGAGTACTAACTTTCCTTCTCGAAAAGAAGTCCAACATATATTATTAGTCTGCTTCTTCTTCGAACCTTTACTTGAAGTAGGTGTTTGATCAACATATTCAATTTCTACGTTATTTGAGAAAAGTCCATCCGCTACTCTTCCAGGAACTGCTGGTAGGAATAACGTTGGAAATGCTTCAGGTGTTAGACCTCGACGAGAGCCAACTACTTTATACTTCTCTTCAAAATGTTTATGACATACTACAAAGGTGGAATAAATGTGTAGTCTTGTCTTATTATTAAATCTTGGACAACCAACAGCAAGTGCACAAATATCAAATAAATCGGGTGAATTCGTAGGGTGGGGCAGACGATGCATCTTGTTGTCCACATCAAGGCAATTCGGTACACAACATTTTCTATAATTACGCATCTTTATAAAAAAGCACAAAATAACAGCGAAAAAAGCACAAGATTACAGCTCAAAAAGCACAAATGTATAATGGAAAAACAAGCTTATTAACAGTGATCAACTAAATCAATTAAGCAAATTGGAAATGAAAACAACTGAATACAACAGTCACCAATATAAATAAACAAAGTTCACGTTTGGTTTAAGCTTTAAGCCAAGACGCCATGACACCCCCCACAAAAATCAATATTCACCTGTCCTTTACACTCCCACCACCTACCCCACCACCCGACTGCAGCGCCACGCGGACGTGGTTGATTTTTGCTCTATCCCAGGCCTGCGCATACCAGTTTCCCCCCTCTGTTGTGGTGTATGTGCTTGCAATCTTGCATGAACGTCTTTGATTCTTCACCAATATAAATACGAATGTCAAGGATAATCGTTACTCATTTGTTTCTGGAATTTCATAAAGAAAAGTGAATCGATATTAGTGTTGGCCAGTAACTGAATTTGTTTCTAAACTTTCGAAAAGAAAAGTAAAGTGAATCAATATTAGTGATTGCCAGTGTCGGAAAATTAAGTGCCTGTCTGCCAATTTGTTAAATGCATATAGTTTTAAGACGAAAAACTTATCGTCCCTACTTTATTTATATTACCAATTTATTTCATTTAATTATTGTGGAGTTTTGACATCAAAATATTGTTTAAAAGTTTCTATAGAATTTACAGAAATATATTAAAATATAATAAATGAAATAATAATTTTATATCACATTAAAATAAGTTCAGCCGTTTTCATAAAACTCTATTATGGATCTTAGCGATAATAATTGATTAATTATATTATGTTAAAATAGCCATATCCTGTTAAGTTCGAATCGCCTTAAGATTACTGAAACAAATTTTTTTTAAATTTATTTATTTACACATTTACAGGTAGGTAAGTGATACAAAACATGGCCGAATCTAAGAAGAAGTGTCGTCAGTACAATGTTGAATATTTAAAATTTGGTTTTCTTCCATCAAAGGAAGACAAACAATTGCCCACATGCCTTTTATGCAGCAAAGTTTTGAGCATTGACTCTATGAAACCATCAAAGCTGGAAGATCATCTAAGATATCATCCTGATAAAATAGGTAAAGATTTGAAATATTTCCAAACATTAAAGGAAAAATATGAAAAGAGACCTACCGTGCACAGTATGTTCTCGTGAACGTCTGAAAGCAACGATGATGACTTGCGGGAATCTTACAATATCTCATTACTTATCGCAAAATCTGGGAAACCACACACCATTGGAGAACAGTTAATTTTACCTACTGTTGAAGAGGTTTTAAAAACTGTTCTGCACAAATCTTCATTTGACATTGTGCAGACCACCCTACACCGCGTTTAGGTGCAGTTTGCCTACACCTTGGAATTGGAAGGGAGTGGATGTGCGCGTGTGCGAGATCGAGACTGGTTGGTGACGGTGACCGGCTTAGGTTGGCTTTTTTTTTTTGTTATGACGGTTTTCGTTTCGTTTCGTGTAAAACTAAAACCTTGTTTAGAAAATTAACAATTAATATTAGTTTTAAGAATATTGTTGAGTTAATATTAGTTTGTTTTGGTGTTCTTTGTTGACTTGTCACGTAAGTATAGTTGGAGAAAAAGATATAGTGTGATTTAAACCTTTAAAGCCAGCCGGCAAACATACAAAAAAAAACTAAGGAGACTGATACATCACCTTTAAAAATATTAGATAAATACAAGGCACGATTAATTTACTGCATAACACACTGAAATAAAATAATAAAATTTGTGTTGATCGCTCCCTGTATGCTTATTTGAATGGTCCACATGGACTGGACATCTACCTGTCAGCAAATGTTACCTCCCACGTTTAATACGGCGCATGTAATTGGTCGCTTCCAAATTATTATTGGTCAAATTCTTGAATACTGGAGTGCGTTTAGAAACCACGCACGGCGCGTCTGGACCCTATTCTAATGTATGTGTTGAGACGCGCCGTGCGGGGTTTCTAAACGCACTCCGGTATTCAGAAATGTGCAAGAAATTGAATTGTGACATGTGGCACGACCCAGTGTCGTAACATCGAAAGTTTTAGAATTTCGAAATAAATGCCGCGTTTGAATAATATCCACATCGGATGCATCTGAGATGTTGTGAATTTTTTGTCACGTTGTAAAGGATTAGATCTAAATATAGATGTTAGTGATGGGACTATTCGAATACAAATTATAAAAGTATTCGATTCTAGCGTGCATTCGACCCGACTAAAATTACAAAGGGAGCGTAATTTACTAATTTTAATTTAACATAGTACTTTAGTAGTTCTGATTGCGGCATATTACGTAAATATTTTTAGAAGTATAGGAATTTTGGGATTTATTATTTTATGAACAAGTCATAACTTAATCAATGAAAAAAAAAGTGGCAGTCACGGCGATACATATTTGCCGACACCGACCTATAAAAAAATGGTTATTATTTATTCAATAATAATCCATATATTATTAGATAGAACAAATCGGTAGGCGGCACCTGAGACAAGAACTGAGACTGCCGAGAGCACTAGGGAACTCGAGTCGAGAGGCTGAATCGCTTGTGCTTGCGTTTATTTTCATGTCGCTGACGCTGACCTCGAAACGAAACGTAAATAATTCGATTCTTTTGTATTCGAATAATTGCTCGATTCTCAAAAGTAATCGAATTCAAAATGTTCGATTATGAAAAACATCCGATTCTCCCAACACTAGTAGATGTAATAAATAAAAGCTCTAGACTTTATTGGTCACGTGATAAAATGAAATCTAAACAAAAATTAAACAAACAAATCACTTTTATATTCATGCATTCATAAACAAAGGCTAAATCGATAAACTTGGCTTCACAGAACGCCTACTTTTTGGCATGGAACGAACATCTCATTCACATCTCATTTCAATCGAGATGTAAAAATTGGGCTCTATCATTGAGCCACCCACCCACCTGGTAGGTATTATTATTTTTGTTATTACCATTTTATATAATACTCACATAACAAAGTGCGTTTTAAACACTATTACGATCGCAATCAAGCGTTATAATATAATAATATGATGTATTTTATGTAGGTTCTATAAGAAATGTACCTAAATAAAATAATCATTTTTCATTTATATTGTTGCATTGCACGCCTCTGCCTGGAGTCAGTCCAGTTTTACGTTTTTATGGCTATTTATACTCACTTCGTATAGACAATTTAGTCAAGCGAACATCTTCTTAGGAGTACATTCAACACGATGGAGTTATGGAGGCCTTGGGATAACAATGGTAATAATAATAATAATAATATTAATAATAATAATAATAATAATAATATTAATAATAATAACAATAATAATAATATTTTAGAATTTGATAACGACCGTAATATTTTAGAATGTGAAACCGACGCCGAGTTTGTGATGTGCAATGACAAAGGTGAAAATTTTGAGTGTAGAAGTGACAGTGGTAGTTTTGAATGTGATTGTGGTAGTGATTTAGATGAAGAGCTCCCAGTCAAGAAAAAACGAAGTCATTTGAATTATCAAGCACAGAAAATATGTTTCAACGTGTACATAAATCTGCACGAGAAGTTTGGTTTCGACACAAAAATACTATTACAAGCAACATCTGATTTAACTGGAATACCTTGTTCAACCATATCAAAATTAGTAAAAAATGGACCTTATGAACGCAAGAAGCGATGTGATATCGGATTAACTAAGCATTTAAATACATCTTTGGTAAAAATATTGAAAACAACTATATACGACAGTTACAAGAACAATGAGATACCTACAATTGAAATAATAAGAAAAAAATTGGAAAACACGGGATATAACCGCAACTGCATACATTTTTCGATCTACTTTTATTATTTTCAATTTTGGTAGATATGTGTTAATAGGTTTTATATCCTATTCACATGCTAAAATTAAAAATTATATCTAAACTATTTTCAGAGATTTTAAAAAACAAATGTTCATATGAACTTTTCTTCATAAAATAACCTGAGGAATCACACCCTATAATATGAGCATATCATTCAAAAATACCCTGTATAAATTGTAAAAACAGGGAAGCCATTTTGAATTTTTGAAAAGTAATTTATGTCTGTTATCTTAGATCAGATACCAATTTTAGTCGAAATCTACTGACTTTTAAAATAGATGTTTTTTTAACTGCTCACCCTGTATATATCGGCATACAAAAAGTTTTTTTCCTAAGCCGTTTTTGAGCTATCGCGCCAACAGACAGACGGCAGACAACAGACGCCGGACGGCACATAGACCTACTGAATGGGGAAAACATGTTTTTCGTATTCTAGGGATCCGAACACGTGAAAATCTAAAATATTCTCGTAGGGTGACTTTTTCACGATTACAAAACTTCCCTTTTATCGAGGAAAGTACAAATAAAATAAGTATATTCAATCTCTTGAATGCTCCTCTACTATTTTTTATTGCGATGTATCAGGGGTATCAGTTTCCTTAGTTTTTTTTTGTATGTTGTCGGCTGGCTTCAAAGGTTTAAAGTCACACTATATCTTTTTCTCAAACTATACCTGGCCAGGGGTAATATTGTATGCATTTTTGAGGTTATTTTATCATTAAAAGTTGATAACATTTGCTTGTGTGTATCTGAATGTTGTATCATTTCACCCTTAATCTGAAGAACCTTCTTTTTAATACGTACAACATACTCAAAAGAATTCCTTTGAGTAACAACACTGTACAAAGACGTATTGATGAAATGAGCTCTCATTTTTCTATTCAACTGGACGAGTCAACTTTATCTGGCAATGAAGCATTATTTTTGGCATACGTTCGATTTGTTATGGGCGAAGAAATTCATAAAGAGCTACTATTCCGGAAAACTTTGAAGACGTACACTAAAGAAGAATCAATATTTAATGTTTTGAGTGATTGTTTTAAAGAAAAATCTATTCCATTCACAAACGTTATTTCGGTGGCAACAGATGGAGCTCCTGTGATAGTCAGGCAATAAGTCATCTTAAAAGAATTACACCAAAGGTAATTGCGATTCACTGTGTTATCCACCGACAACATCTAGTAGCAAAAAATTTGAGTGATAGATTGCGCCAATCGCTTCAATTTGTGATTAGTGCAGTTAACAAAATAAAAAGCAATGCATTGAATACGCGTTTATTTGCACAATTGTGCGATGAAAATGATGAAGACTTCCAACGATTGCTGTTACATACCGAAGTACGCTGGTTGTTGAAAGGTGCATGTTTATCAAGATACTTTTTGACTCAGTTTTAAAGTTTTTGTAAAGTAAAGATCCTGATCCCTGATCAATTTTAAAGCAGACATCGCGTATTTGACAGATTTGTTCAAAAAATTTAATGACCTCAACTCAATTTAATAAAAACAAAGAGTGTAATTTTAGCTTTTCTTGGTAAATTGAAATTTATGAAGGAAAATATTGGTCGGCGCGAATTTTCACAGTTTTTAAACTTGTTGCAGGTAGAATGCCTCGATGAAGATATTCAGACATACGTTCAACATTTGATTGCCCTGCATAATGATTTTAAATTCAAATTTGAAGATATTCTGTCGATGGAAATACCACAATGGATCGTAAATCCATTAGATGAAACGGAAGTGGAGAATGTGATATTACAAGAGGAGCTACTCGAGCTTAGCACTAATGAGGAGCTGAAAGTGACATTTAAAAGAGGATATAAAAAATTTTGGCAGCAGGCAGAAATACCCGAAAAATATCCTGAACTGTGGGGAATTGTGCAAAAGCTTCTGATAGCATTTCCCACGTCATATCTCGTCGAAAAAAGTTTTAGTGTCGTTACAAACTTATTCACAAAAAAAAGAGCAGATTGAATTTCACAGAAAGGGGAGATTTACGGTTATTACTTACAAAACTCAAGCCAAATATTGATAATTTGCTGTCAATCCCTCTTATTAAAATTATATTTTTTTTGTAATTACCATTGTAGAAATTACATTACGTTATAAGTGTTTAATTTTAATTATATTACGACGGTTATAACAATAATAATTTAGGTATAATGTAATAATTTATATATTTAAATTTAAATAAATACCTTCAATACAAGGAAATCCCTCCTTATATTATAAATGCGAAAGTAAGTTTGTTTGTTACGCTTTCACGCAAAAACTACTTAACCGATCATCATGAAATTTTGTACACATATTTTTGGAGGTATTAGAAGTAACATAGGATACTTAAAAAAAATATTATTTTTTACGAAAGATAAAAAAAATTGTTTGTCAAGAAATTTAAAAATCTCGCTACTTCAACGCCATCTAGCAATCCAGCAATGAAGTTTCAACCCTGAGTACTGTAATATCGTCGCATTGTATTACCGACGGTCACCTCAATATCCAATCCAATGCAATCCAATTGAGTATAGTTTCAGCTGTTTGAATTTTTTCTATATTTATTGTTATTTTCTTCTGTCATTATTCTATGAAGTAAAAAACTATTGAATTTTTGAGGTTAGGTGTCATTTTTGTGGTTATATGTCACTTCATCCTGGGCCCGTGCAGCTCGATGGTGCTAAAGAAAAATTAATACAATGTGGTCAAAAAATCAGAATGTGGTAAATTTTTGACCACCCTGTATTAATTTTTCTTTAGCACCATCGAGTAGCCTTAGAAGAGTTAGGATAGGGAGATGTAAGCCGCTTTGCCAAATATTCAGCAGTTTTCACAAAACATTGACCTAAAGTTGAAAAATAGGTGATTTTAACACCCTATCTCTGTAAATATTTAATTTAGACCGTACCCAGCAAACATTTTGGTGTAATTTGACGTCGATACTACCTAAATTATATATAATAAATTTGGTCGCAAAATTAGATTTAACCATAATTAAGTAAAATTTACGTTGGCTCGACGTGGATTCGACATAAGTGGAGAATAAGACGACGTCGAAATTTGGTTTTATTTACCAAAATAGGTAAAATTACATCTAAATCCACATTGTAGTAGCCCAGTACGTTTGGTTAGTAATACCTCTCTAGGGAAATTTGACGTCAGTATAACGTTAATTCGACGTTGATTTAACTAAGTTTAGGTAGAAACTACCAAAATATTTGCAGATGACGTATGCCTCCAAGTGTACGAAAAGAAATTTTATACTTATTTGGTATTTTTATCTATATATAAGTAGAAATATTGTAAGAAGTCACCAACACAACTAAAACATATACCTAATTCACATGAAAGATTGAAAATAAATAAATGTCGGTGACAAAAATATATGTAATGTAATTGCGGTGAACATACAGTTCACGCTTGTTGAAATTAATGCGAAGAAAATTTTGTCGTGCATGTTAACAGTTCTACTTAGAAAAATTACAATGCCCTTCCAAAATACTCTCTAATTAAAAAAATATAAGAAAAAAATATGATCGTGTAAAAAAATAATAATATTATGAGCTAAAACTATGTTACGTTTGTTGTGTATCACTTTAGAAAATCAATAATGTTTCGTTTCTCGGTATTTTCATTCGTATGTTTTAGTTATGGTCATTTTAAAAATTTAAAATTTGGAATCGTAAAAGTTATTATGACTAAGAAAATCTACGTATTTTACAAATACCTTTTTACTAAGTTGAATTAACTTCAATTTCACGACATATTAGTTAACTTTACCTATTTAAAGAAATAATAACTTATAGTTTTTATAAAAAATTTACCTATAGGTAAATATAACATATTTAGGTCACGTTGTTCTGCACTTGAGATTTTAGACGTTTCACTTTACGATAAAAATCGGAAGAATAACGATATGATTTATTATTTTTCGAACTCATTTTATTAATTATTTTTCGCACTCATTTAAAGCTCTATCTACACCACACGTAAATTAAGATTACGACTGTAATGGTTTTTTAAAATGGCCGAAATTCTTAAGAATAATGACGAAGACAGTAACTGAACAACCTAATTGTTAGAATTACCTAAATAATATAAATTTTACAAATATGTATGACTCTTTTTAAATTGGTGGTTTTTAGTCGAATTTACTTTATAGTAGATTTTTCAGGTAATTGCTACAACAAAGTTAATAAATATTTCTTCAAGATGACTTATAGGTCAACTAAATGAGTATTCGACTATTTGGTTGAAATTAGGTAGATAAACAGGTAGAATTTTGCTACGATCTCGACCTAATATTACTTTAAAGGAGAGCAAATAAAAGCGGCCAAATAGGTTACTATGGAGGCATAAAATTACGTAGAATTTTTAACCAAATCTACCTAGTTGGATATTCTACTATAAAGACGATTTTTAGTTGCCAAACAGGTAGATATTACCTAAATATGGCACCTAATTTTACTACAAAGGAAATTTAACTTTGAAGTAATTGTTGGTTATTTTTTTAGTAGTTTTTCCCTTGCTGGTATGGTTAAAGTTACTTTTAAGCAGATTTGTGTAAAAGGTAGATTTCTTGGTATAATTTACGTAAATTTAAACATAAATTAAAACCGTTTGGTAAATTTACATTAGAGGTATATTTTTCTAGTCAATTTTACGTAATAATTACCTCAATAAGTAAATTCGTCTTTAACAAAGTCGAGTTATAACTAATGTTATAGAAAATGTTTGCTGGGTATGTATGTGGTATCTGCGAAATCAGCTCATCAGCTCTTCAATGAGATTTCAAAATTACGAAAATATATAGGGTGTTCGATTTAAAAAATAGTAACTTTGATATGGCACCAGGGGCAGCTCGTGACCAAAATTTTGAGGGTCACAGTAGCAGAATATAGATCCCGGTACAGATACAAGTAAAAAACTGTCAGTGTTTTAGAAAGGTATATTATAAACTTTCTAAAACACCGAAAGTTTTTTCATACATCTGTATTGATACCTATATTCTGTCACTGTGAACCACGCCACAAGCCGCCACTGTATGGCACATTTTTCTGGAACACCCTGTATATTTCAAAATAATTTTAAAACGTAGTGTTAAATGACATGTATACCATATTAAGATAGATATGTTATATCTTAAGGCGTTTGCCGTACAGAGACCGTGTCGATATAATGAAAAAATTCTAAAATTTAAATTTGAAATACCTATTCTAACTTATAGATTTTAAATTTTAGGACAGAAAAACAAAACGATTATCTGGTTATCAAAATCGGAAACACAAACTACAGAAGAAGGAAAAATCCCTAAAACTGGCAGATTCTTTAAAAAAATATCTGCGAGGACAGGGACAGGGGGATATTTCACAATGTACTGCTGCGACGAGTTCTGAAGCTATTATTTCTAATGAAGCGGGAAGCAGTGGAACCTCAGTAGTAAACGAAAGATCTGGTTTTACGTCAACGTGTTTTACGGAGGAGATTGACGATGAAACTCAAATGACCAAAAGTGACGACAATGACGACATTAAATCAAATTCGGAAGTTACCATGCAAATGAATTTGGACAAAGACGAATATATTTTGTTATCAATGTTATCTGAAGATCCTGGGGAATGGCCAGACATTATAACTGCTGACTCTGCAAGAACTTTAGTTGAAAATCCTAAGAATATAAAAGTACTGATTTATTTTCCTGTAGTGGATGAAGAGGCTTCTTTAACAATCTAGCCAAGTGTACATCAATATTTACGCATTTTGATAAATTAGACCCTTTCACAAAGTGTACAAAAACTAACAATGGGCCGTATCTATAAACGCAAAGTTGGGTCCAGAAGTTATAAGGACTACAGCGATAATGATGTGGATAAAGCATTAGAAAAGATAGTTGATGTAAACTGGTCCATTAACAAAGCATCCAAGGAATTCAAGATTCCTTACGGAACCCTATTTCATAAATACAAAGGATTGCATGTAAAGTCACATGGAGGGCAACTTGTTTTTACCAAGCAAGAGGAAGGTGCAATAATTCGGTCTGTAGTAACTTGCAGTGACTGCGGTTTTCCGCTATGTATAGAAGATCTACAAATGGTTACAAAATCGTTTTAGATAGACAAGGACGACAGGTTACCCGTTTTAAAAATAATATCCCTAGTCGAGACTGGGTTTATTCACTTATTAAAAGACATCAGGCTAGTCTGACACAGCGCCTAGCAGCTAATATAAAACGTGCGCGTGCTAGTGTTTCTCCTGAAGTAATTCGGCAATATTTTAAAAATTTGCAAATTAGCATTGACAATGTGCCTACGTCAAATTTGTTCAATTACGATGAAACAATCACGGCCGACGATCCTGGGAAAAAGAAGTGGTTATATCGCAGAGGTAAAAAATATCCGGGAAACTATTCAAAATCAGCAATTTCCATCATGTTTTGTGGATCAGTTTCAGGTGTTCTCCTACCTCCCTACGTAATTTACAAATCGGAGCATATGTGGGACCGTTGGATCGAGAATGGTCTCAAAGAACATCCTTGTTATGAGGACCGTTGTTGCAGTTCTGGATCCACGTACAACACAACGAAAAGTGGTTGGATTGAAGCCAGCTGTTTTACTGATTGGTTTAGGAGCACTTTTTTTATTACAACAGAAATTTTGAACTTGATTCGAATTTACTATGTCTTGAAGAGCGTTTTTCATTTCTTTTTCGGCTCCACAAAGATTAGTCCCATTATCTGAGTATATTTCAGAAGGGCTACCTCTTCGGCAAATGAACCTGCGAATTGCCATTATTGCTGAGTCGGTTGTAAGAGAGAAAGCGAGCTCTAAATGGATTGCCCTGGTAGACATACACGTAAAAATAACACCATATCGTTTTTCTCTCCTTCTACCAATGGATACGGATATAGGACCAAAATAATCCATTCCAGTTATTATGAATGCTCTGACTTGAGGAGTTATACGACAATTAGGTATTGGTCCCATTTGCTGTGACTCAGTCTTACGATTTTTTCTCCTACATATCATACAGGATGTTTGACATTTTTTGATGGCAGCTCTTCCCTTGATAATCCAAAATTTTTCTCGAAGATGATTTAAGATCTGTTCCCTTCCTTGATGGTGGTTTAATTTGTGATAATAATCTATTATCAGCTTTGTCATAGGATGTTGTGGGTCTAGGATTATTGGCTGTCTTACAGGCATTTCTAGATGGTAAGCATAATTCAGTCGGCCACTTAATCTTAGTATACCGTGTTCGTCAAGTATAGGGTTTAACTTAAAAATACGGCTTGATTTCTTGATTGTTTGATTTTTGGATAACTTAGCGATTTCCTCGCCAAAACTTTCTTTCTGTGCTTGTCTGAAAAGTTCTAACTCGGCGGATTCAAATTCTTCTACCGTGATCTCTCTAGAAAGCTTCTCAGTATTATTTAATAGTTGTCGATTCTTGCAGATGCAGATAAACTTCAAGACCCAGGAAGCGGATCTCACAAGGCGTAAATAACTTGAAAATCTAGAAAAATCAAAAATTTTTGTGTCCTTAGTCAGCACAAAAAGAACAGTTTTATTTTTCTTCTCGACATCAGTATCTATTTTATTTCTTGTTTCATCTTTAGGCCAGTGGTTCTCTTCCAATGCTAGAAATTCAGGACCACGAAGCCATATTTCGAAATTGTTAATATCAAATAATCCTCTAGTAGCAACATCGGCTATATTTAATTTTGTAGGAAGCCAGCGCCAATCTTCGGGGTTAGTTAAGTCCAAAATTTCACTAATTCTGTTTGCTACAAAGGTTTTATAATTTCTTGGATTTGACTGTATCCAACTTAGTACAATCTTTGAATCAGACCAAAAATACATTCTGCTAATTTTAAATCTATGTCCAGATTTGATGGTTTTTGCTAATCTTGACCCGAGAAGTGCTGACTGAAGCTCGATTTTTGGGATGGTCATAGTTCTAAGGCTGCTTACTCTAGATTTGGCCATTACAAAACATGTGGAAATTCTACCATCTGAAGCTACTATACGAAAGTATGAAACAGAAGCATATCCTTTCTCACTTCCGTCATTGAAAGTGTGTAACTGGATATCACTTACAGTAGGGATGCTTACACCATACCATCGAGGAGCTTTTAAATTTTTGACTTTATGAAGCGCCATTACCCAGGACTTCCATTTTTCATATAATTGAAGACTAAGTTTTTGATCCCAGTCAATTTTTTCTGACCAAACTTCTTGCATCAATATTCTAGCTTGAATTGTAAAGGCAGCGAGGAAACCAAGTGGGTCATAGATGGACATTACGACTCTTATGACTTGTCGTTTCGTAGGTATAGTGGTATCTGATAACAAGTCTTTGTTTTTGATTAAAAATCTACCAGAAAAACTAAATGAATCCTCTTTTGGATTCCAGTTTAAACCTAGCGTCTTCTCCAATGTTGGCCATTTTTCTAAGTCTAAATCGACAATACTCTTAGATCGTAGTTCAGCAGGAATGTGCTTTATAACTATGGGAGAATTACTAAGCCAGCTTCTCATTTTAAACCCTCCACGGTTATGAATATTAATGACTTCATTAACTGTTTTTATGGCATGTTCCTCTGTTTCAAAACTATCCAAGTAATCATCCATATAGTGGAATTTTTCAATTGCTTCTACCGCTTGAGGATATTCTTCTGCATATTTTTTGGCGTTTTTGTTAATAATGTAAATTGCGCAGCTTGGAGAACAAATTGCACCGAAAATCATAACTTGCATTTGGTAAGTAAGCACAGGACCTTTTCTATCTCTTCCCCTCCACAGAAATCGTTGAGCAAATTGATCTTCTGGTATTATTTGTACTTGGAGAAACATTTCCTCGATATCACCCAACACAGCTACTGGATTTTGGCGAAAATTGAATAAAATATCTATTAAAGAATTTAATAAATCAGGACCTCTGAACAAATTTTGATTTAAATTGGTTTCCTCGCCAAAACTTTCTTTCATATTCTCTTCGTTCAAACTTTCTCCGTATCTCCTGTTCTTGTTTCTGAAATTCTATCTCTTTTAAATCTTCTTCTCGCTGCAGCTGGTCTTCTTCTCGCTGCAGCTGGTTTATGGCTTCTAACTTTTTTAATTCTATTTCTTTTAATTTCTCACTGGTCATTGAATATATGGACCTTTTAGACTTCGTCGACGCTTTTGCACTTTGTTCGTATGGACTGTCCGGATATCTCAATGGCGGTATTCCTGCAGTAACCCTGCTGGATTTTCTGACGGCACCCTCTTTGTGAGACATTTTAGTTTTGCACTTTTCTCTCGGCCAAAATGAGAGCTACGGGGACTAAAATGACTCTACAAGCGCTCGAAAGGACCAAATGTTTGGATAAACACTTATTATTGGCAAAAATGAACTTTTTCCTTTTTAACTTTTATTGACAACTTATATCAAATTATATCTGACAACATTATTTTTACATACTATGATAAACAAAAGGAAGGTTATATTAAGTACTAAGCGCCCAAACACTTTTGACTACAACACCACACGTTAACAATTTTTCAGGAAAGAATGTTCTAATTGGCGACAATTTGTCGTCACACTTTACTCATGAAGTTTTAAATTTGTGTCACCAAAATAACATTGCATTTTTGTGCCTCCCTCCAAATTCAACTCACCTGACACAACCACTTGACATTAGCTCCTTCAGGCCCTTAAAGACTGCATGGGGGTCAGTATTATTGGAGTGGAAAATGCAAAATCCAAAACAATCTTCTTTAAAGAAAGAAATATTTCTGGTTTTGAAGCAACGGGAATTTACCCACTGAACCCTGATCAATTTGGGGCAGATTTTGATAATAATCTCGTGTCGTATTTAAAAGAAAAATGATACAACAGCACTCCTGTTCGAAATTTGTCACAGAAAAAGAAGCGGTTAACTGTGGAAGCTGAAAAAAGTATTGCTTGCCCAACAAATGAATCAGGCGAAAGTGAAGAAGAAATTAATAGTATTTCGGAAGATCTATTCGATGAGCATGAAGACGCAAACTCCGAGGTTGCTGATAAGGTAGATTCTTTACCAACTGACCCTAAAAATCTTGTACCTGGTACATTCATTATAGTAAAAGTGTTGTGTGAAAACAGAAATTCTACCAAGTATAGATACGTTGTTAAACTTGAAGGGAAAGTAGACGGGATTGACTACAATGTCTTGGGGTTAAAATCATTAGACACCACAAAACTAACTTTAAAAATTGTTCCTAACGACTCGTTTACCGTAAGCTTGGAGGACATCATAGCCATTCTAGAACCTCCAGTAAAAACTTTTGAAGGCAGCGGAACAAGATATGTATTTTCGAAATCGGTTGATGTTTTTGACGTTAAATTTTATTTAGTTAGGTTTTGTACCTTTTCTGTGCATTTATGTTAAGTTTAAAGATTGTATTATTTTCACTTGTAACCAAAGAAAGTGCCAAATTTGAGTTTTGTTATTTTTACTTTCCTATCTGTATACAGATATAAGGAAAGTATAGGAATCATGATTTTTTTCGACTTCGAGTTTTCGACGGATTTTTACGTTTTGTGGTCCCCTGAATCCGTTTTGACTATTTTCGCGATGATGTCTGTGTGTGTGTGTGTGTGTGTGTGTGTGTGTGTGTGTGTGTGTGTGTGTGTGTGTGTGTGTGTGTGTGTGTGTGTGTCTGTGTGTGTGTGTGTGTGTGTGTGTGTGTGTGTGTGTGTGTGTGTGTGTGTGTGTGTGTGTGTGTGTGTGTGTGTGTGTGTGTGTGTGTGTGTCTGTATAACGCATAACTCATGAACCGATACACAGAAAAACACCAAATTTTAAACTTAAGCTTTGTTTCAGCGTCTAATGAGCTGATTAGATTTTGGGCAGAGTCGGAACATTTGGGGGGTACTTTATAGGTGGTCATTTTTATATTTTATGGAATATATCTGTTATTTACGTTTGGAGAAGATTCTTTAAATAAAAGTTACTTCTAATAGTATTATCTATAATTTTTGTTCTATACAAAATTTTCCTAAAATGGTCCGTATTCGAGAAATTTGACAAAATGTAAAAAAAATATTTTTTTATTAAAATTGTTCAAATAAAAGTTGTTTGTAATATAATTCTCTATAATTTTTATTCTCTACATAATTTCTCTAAAATGGACCGTATTCGAGATATTTGAGAAAATGTGTAAATTTCGAATTTTGAAGAAAACTCAAAAACGGATAAAGAAAAAAACATTAAATTTTAAACTTAAGGTTTATTTCGGCCTGACGTGAAATGATTAGATTTTGGACAAAGTCGGAACATCTGGGGGGGTACTTTATGGGAGGCCGTTTTTATATTTTATGAAATATATCTGTTATTTATGTTTGGAGAGGAAAATAGTTCAAATAAAAGTTACTTCTAATATTATTATCTGTAATTTTTGTTTTATGTAAAAATTTCCTGAAATGGTCCGTATTCGAGAAATTTGACAAAATGTGCAAAATTCTGATTTTTATTATGAAAGTTTTTGAAATAAAAGTTGTTTGCGATATCGATCTCTATAATTTTTGTTTGTACATGATTTTTCTAAAATGGACCGTAATGAAAAAATTGTAGGAAATTAAAATTTTTCAGTATTTTCGTTTTCCATGAATATCTATAGAAAAATGTTTCGAGGTAGATGTATGTGGACAATGTATATATTTAGTTTATCCTCTAAACATTTATATAACTAGATAGGAAAGTCATGTGTTGGACACATCAGATTTTTATAAAAAATAAAGTTTCATTTTGATTTCAACTGAAGTTTTATTTTCATTTTTACTTTCCTATCTGTATACAGATATAAGGAAAGTATAGGAATCATGATTTTTTTCGACCTCGAGTTTTCGACGGATTTTTACGTTTTGAGGTCCCCTGAATCCGTTTTGACTATTTTCGCGATGATGTCTGTGTGTGTGTGTGTGTGTGTGTGTGTGTGTGTGTGTGTGTGTGTGTGTGTGTGTGTGTCTGTGTGTGTGTGTGTGTGTGTGTGTGTGTGTGTGTCTGTATAACGCATAACTCATGAACCGATACACGGAAAAACACCAAATTTCAAACTTAAGCTTTATTCCAGCGTCTAATGAGCTGATTAGATTTTGGGCAGAGTCGGAACATCTGGGGGGGTACTTTATAGGTGGTCATTTTTATATTTTATGGAATATATCTGTTATTTACGTTAGGGGAAGAAAATTTTTTAAATAAAAGTTACTTCTTATTTTATTATCTATAATTTTTGTCATTAACAAAATTTTCCTAAAATGGTCCGTATTCGAGAAATTTGACAAAATGTAAAAAAATATTTTTTTTTATAAAAATTGTTCAAACAAAAGTTGTTTGTAATATGATTCTCTATAATTTTTGTCCCATAGATAATTTCTCTAAAATGGACCGTATTCGAGATATTTGAGAAAATGTGTAAATTTCGAAATTTGAAGAAAACTCAAAAACGGATAAAGAAAAAATCAATAAATTTTAAACTTAAGTTTTATTTCGGCCTGACGTGAAATGATTAGATTTTGGACAAAGTCGGAACATCTGGGGGGGTACTTTATGGAAGGCCGTTTATATATTTTATGGAATATATCTGTTATTTATGTTTGGAGAAGAAAATTGTTCAAATAAAAGTTACTTCTAATATTATTATCTATAATTTTTGCCTTATGTAAAAATTTCCTGAAATGGTCCGTATTCGAGAAATTTGACAAAATGTGCAAAATTCTGATTTTTATGAAAATTGTTGAAATAAAAGTTGTTTGCGATATCGATCTCTATAATATTTGTTCATACATGATTTTTTTTAAATGGACCGTAATGGAAAAATTGTAGGAAAAGTGCTAAATTTAAATTTTTCAGTATTTTCATTTTCAATGAATATCTATAGAAAAATGTTTCGCGGTAGATGTATGTGGACAATGTATATATATTTAGTTTATCCTCTAAACATTTATAGAGATGCTGCAATAGGTTGTACACAATAAACGGAAAAAGCCTGTAATAACTAGATAGGAAAGTCATGTGTTGGACACATCAGATTTTTGATATTAAAATACTATTCTTATGACAAATGAGGGGGTGACTTTGATAATCGATGTAAACTTACGGATTATCAAAGACGCCCCAAGCGCACATAACATTGATAAAAAAATATATTGAGAGTGAAGGAATATGGATTACAGTGATAACTCTTAGACCAGAAGCATTCGTTTTAATGCAAAAATACAGTGCCTATCAAAGTTACTCCAATTTGAGTATGGCATTGAGAATAAACTTATTATTATTTTGAAGCAAGTATACAATTATTTGAATTTTTTAAAACACTGGATGTCTCTATTAGGCATGTTGTAAATACATAACATTTTTTTTCTGCATGTAAACTATATGGGATTTTTATATCTTAACCTTTATGTTCCTCAATCAAGCAAAAATCCAAGAAATCATTTATTTATTATTGTATAACAATAATTAAGGCTTTCAAATTGTGAGAAAATTTAACACTACCTAATTTTATTTATTATTTACAATGTTAACATTAATGGTGCAGCCAGTGCACGAACCAATATTTATTCCTAAACCAGATAACTCAGATTCAGCTCGTGATATCGTAGTTTTGGGAGTTGGAAGACTATCCATTTTAGATTTGCAAGCAACTGCCGTAGAGTTGACAGCACTTGATCCTGAAATTTCAGTCTAAAATTTTATTTGATATTTGAATTTTATTGTTGATAGAATCTTCCACGTATCCTTCGGCCACAGTCGAAGGTTTCCATCCTCTCCATGTCGCTTCAAAACACATATATTGGCCCCCGTATTTGCAAGGAGTGTGGCTGATGTTCTCCGAAAACAATGGGCCGTGTAGGCATCAGGATTTGGTAATTTTAGGTGTTTTGCTATTAAGCTAGGCATCTTTCCAATACTATTTATTCAAACAACTTGGTTAAAACATCTTTTATTTTGATACAAAAACAATCGGCGACTGGTAGCATAACTTGGACGAAGAACCGCATATTTTCGGTAAATGTCAATATAATCTAAATTTGAAACTGTAAAAATTCGTTGTATATTCGTTTTTGTATCGGGTACTTTAACAATCAAAATGGAATTTTTATCTTCTATGTCATCGACCGTCATTTTAGTGAGATCCTCACGGCGGCAAGCACCCGAAATACCCTGTATTAAAACAACCTAAAAGGAAATCAGTAATTTAAAAAAAAACACATAAAACAATCATCAAAAATCTACCTTAACCAACAAATAGTTTTCATCATCTGCCTCTCTTATGAATTGTTCAACTTCCTCTCTAGTCAATACCTTAGATTTCTTAGGATGGTTTCCAACTGACAATTTTTTCAAATATGGAACCAACTTGGTAAATTTCTTAAAATCCACGTTTTCTTTAACATTGAGTGTTGCTTTCAACATAGAATATATTGCCCATAACGTGGAAGACTTCAGCTTCTTAGACTTCTCTGCAAAATATGCCAACAGCACATTTTCGGATATTTTTCTGGCTTTATTTGCTTCACACCACTCTTTAAATTGCTGATATGCATTTTCATACTGGCATGGCGCCTCGATTTCTCCGGTAAAAGATTTGAAATTACTGAATTGGCCGCATCTGTCAAGTTAGGTGGGGTACTGCTTACTTCATCGTCGCTCGAAATTTCCATTATTTTACAGTTATAAATATCACGCACGAAATAGGGACCGTGCGTGAAATATAGAGGCAGCACTACTGCCGAAGTTAGCCCTCTCTAGTGTTTAATTTTAGAATTAAATGGGGTAAACATTGCAAGTAAATAATAAAGGACATTTTTTAAAATATTAAATATAGTTAAATATAGATACCGGCCCATACCAAACAATCGAGTACATGGTCAAAATGATATAAAATGTAAAACATTATTAAAATCTGGACATGTATATACATTTTAAGCAAAAAGATTTAAATGGCTAATTAACAATAAATTGTAAAGTTGTACCTTAAACAAGTGTATCCAATGTCAAAATATCGGTATTTAGTAACACTGAATTTAAAAGTTTTACAATAACATTTAAAAAATGTAAATTAATAAAAAAGATTGAGAATAATAATAATAATAATAATTCTTTTTAGCTTTATGCATGGAGGAAGGATATGTTAGTTGAAATGTCATTCTCAATATTCTCATTTCTCATTCATCCACTGACGTTTATGAGACGCCCAATGATATACATATTATAGATTGCTCACCCATCTATAAAAAAATACGAAAAGCGGGTTGCAATGTGCCTTTCCTAGTGCTTACTAAATAGAGCCGTTCTAGCCCAAATGTGTTTTAATATAAAATTTTCAGCATTTTAATCTTTAGAAAATGAAAATAATTAAAGTTTTACTTCAAGACACGTTATTATGTATTTGGAAAGTTGAGTTTCCATGTAGTTAAATAATATTAAGAGATCTAAACAATTTTTAAAACAGATGGATATAAATAATTTTAGACTACTCTCATTTCAGAAATAACACTACATAAAATACATAATTGCAATATGTAATACAATTTTGAAAAGGAAATGTAAACAACTTTGATATGAGATGTGTGTGTGTGTTTTGTATGATGGCCTTGATCTCAGATCAATTGGCCAGAGCTAATGTTATTAAAACGAATCTAAACCTACTTACAATTTTCACAAATTACAACAATACCATAATTGTGAGATATAAACAACTTTGGTAAGAGTTGTAATTGGACACATCTATTATTCTGAATAATGTTTAATGGTAATGTCACTAAAAAATTTTACAAAAATCACTGGATTTTTAATATTTTAAAGTTTGTTGCAATCTCTTTTGATAGTACTTGTAATGTATTATTTATGATTTGTTTATTTTAGTAATAAATGAGAAATAGTTAATAAATTGTAAAGAGGGCTAAGATATTTTTGTCAAATTGAACATACTTATTTCATAGTAACATTCTACATTAGTTTTAATCAACAGAATAAACCATTAATTATCTGTAAAATTATATTTATATAAAATGTTCATTTAAATATGTAAAAATCTTAATGACAAGAAAACACTAAAGATTCTAATTTCAAAACCGGTTCTGTAAATGATTTCTTTACAACTAAGTGCTCAAAATTGATACAAAGCTAGATAAAAAAAATACTTTGCCCAGTGAAATACGCTTTTCGTCGTCTGATTTACATATGGATAAGCAATCTATGTAATGTAATTATGTATATCATTGGGCGTGAGACACTAATTCTGCTCTGTGAAAATTTATAAAATATCTTTACTATTAGGCATTCCAAACAAATGAATTACCAGTGGGCAGGTTTGGTATATCTAAGGGTGGCGACATATGGTGCATTCTATCTAATTTACGTAAAATCATGAATAATGGATTACATTTAAATATTTTATGTCAAACACAATAAAAATAATATTTAAAAAACCTACCTATACATTTCTTCATAAATTGGCAGGCTTGGCGAGTACTACTTCGAATAAAAATAGCGTCCAAGTTGCAAGACTATGTCGCTACCCCCTTAAATATACAAGAATTTCCCACTGGCACCTATTGTTTGACAGGTCGTTGGAATGCCTAATTGAATGAAGTCCAGGTTTCCAAAGTAATGTGTTCGTACATCCACACGGATGCAACAAGTTTTTTCGATAATGATATTACGAAAATAATTCGACTTTATTTAATTAATAATTATTAAACAATAAATGCCATATAAAATATTAATAAATACCCCCCATGAAGTTCAAATTTTTTTCACCAGTTAGCGTTAAAGTCATGACGCACGGTCCCTATTAACGCGAATAAAAAGTCACTCCAAAATAATTAGGCATTCCAACGACCTGTCCAAATGGCTACCAGTGGGTACTGAGAGTTTAGATATGGCAACCCTGTTGTCATGTTGTCATTAACAGGATCAATGATACATATATGTTATATACATTGCTCAAAGCTGGTCGTTTGCGAGCAGCCATATTGCCTGGCAAATATTTATTAATTTGAATCAGTTTAGCAAAAATGTGTTTTAAAACCAATTTTCAGACTTTAGATATTTAAAAAATAATAATTGCTTATATTTTTACTTCAAGGCATAAGCTTATGTTTATTTTAAAAAATAGGGATGACCAATCTATGTAACTATCTATTTCACTCACCTTGTCAAATCACCAGGCCTACAGAGTTGCCATAACTTTGCCACATCATAACCTGTCAAAACCCACTGGTAGTCATTCAGTTTGGAATGCCTAATTATCAAGTACTGTCACTTTGAAATAATTGTCAACAAATGCCATTTTATTTCCATAGTTACATTATTTATTGTTTCGGCCTTTACTTGATGAAAATCCATTTAATTTTGAAAGAGTAAAACCAAATTTGGTAGATTTTCACACTTTTATTTTAAAAATAATTTTTTTTTTTTTTTTTTAAAAAAAACACTAACATGACATATGTTTCGAAGTACAACTTCTTTTTCAAATGTGACTATTTACAATTCGGTATCCAATATATATACGAAATAATTTAACAAAACAAAGTACTTAAGAAAACATCAATAACATTACAAAATAAACTAACTATTTAAAGTAAATTAGGGTACTTAGGTAATTATAATATCCATCAAATAACAATAAGATAGCCCATTACCGGGATTATCTCACAGAAAACTGGGAAAGAGATTTAATAAGGGTGAATTATTAATATCTAATTGATCATTTAGTAAGTTATCTGAATTTTTAAATCTATTTATTTCAAGTGTTTCTAAATGGTTTAATTTAAGGCTCTTATTTTCTACATGTAAAATTTCAAAGTTGTCTGTAAAAGAATGATTTTCAGCTAAAATATGATTTGAGTAAGTAGAATTATTTTTGTTTTTTGTATAGCTATTATAATGTTCGGAATAGCGTTTAGGAGCTCCTAGTGAAAAGGTATCATCATATACCAAAATATTAACGTAGCTTTTAAAACCAATAATACGCTTGGGAAGTATATTAAAAACAATAAGGGTAAAATTAATCCTAATAATAAATCGGGGGTATATAAATTAAATTGTGGTAGTTGTCCAAAATTGTATATTGGTCAAACAGGCCGTACTTTCAAAAAACGCTATTCCGAACATTATAATAGCTATACAAAAAACAAAAATAATTCTACTTACTCAAATCATATTTTAGCTGAAAATCATTCTTTTACAGACAACTTTGAAATTTTACATGTAGAAAATAAGAGCCTTAAATTAAACCATTTAGAAACACTTGAAATAAATAGATTTAAAAATTCAGATAACTTACTAAATGATCAATTAGATATTAATAATTCACCCTTATTAAATCTTTTTCCCAGTTTTCTGTGAGATAATCCCGGTAATGGGCTATCTTATTGTTATTTGATGGATATTATAATTACCTAAGTACCCTTATTTACTTTAAATAGTTAGTTTATTTTGTAATGTTATTGATGTTTTCTTAAGTACTTTGTTTTGTTAAATTATTTCGTATATATATTGGATACCGAATTGTAAATAGTCACATTTGAAAAAGAAGTTGTACTTCGAAACATATGTCATGTTAGTGTTTTTAAAAAAAAAAAAAAAATTTTATTTTTAAAATAAAAGTGTGAAAATCTACCAAATTTGGTTTTACTCTTTCAAAATCCATAGTTACAGTAATTACTTGATTTGGAAAAACAGTTTAAGCCAGTTCAATACTATTTTTCATATTAGGCTAAGCATGTTACTTATTTTAGAATAATATTTTTGACGTTCGTAGAAAAAATTTTGTTTGCATCTCATGCGCGAAATATTTTGGTGATCTCGACTATTTTTTTAACTCGGCTGCGCCTCGTTAATCAGTTCTCGATCACAAGTAGCATTTCGCGCACTAGATACAAAAATAACTATTTTTTACGCAAAACTAAGTGTAGTTTTAGTGTAATTCACGATTTATTTAAATAAGCTATCAATGTCATCCCATTTGACAGTACCTACTTTCTCATTTTTTTTAGATTTCCGATGTGGTCATTTAATATCCTAATCACTGTAAAGGTTATAGATATCCCCGTTTTATGAGTACGAGCAGTTCAATAGGTATTAATTTTAATTTTATATTTTTCAGGTGCAGTAAAACCAACTGAGACTGAGGGAGCTATTATTACTGTTATTTATTACATAATGTAATTAAGACTGTATCTTTTTTATTATAAGAATAAATTCATTTATTAAGGAATATTTTTTCTAGGTTATAATTTAATAATTCGTCGCTGCGCCTGCAAAAACCGCTATGTGCACTTTTTCCCTAAACGTGATTTTTTGCGCCATCCATACTTAACAGCAAGACCTACCGTTTTGTAGTTTTCTTGACGCCCAGAGTAAAATAGATTTCTTCTCAAATGCCAAACCATAAAATCAGCCATGTGCCGTCTATTTAAAATGCGCTTTCAAAAACCGTTATGTTCACATAGCGGATTTTTCCAGTTGTTATTGCTTTATCTGCGCCGCACATGGATGATATTACAGTAGGATGAAACAATACAATAATTGTTGTGATTTTACTGAAGAGGTAAGAAAAACTATTTTCAATGGATTTTGAAAAATACAAAATTGGAACGCTAAGAAAGCCTATTTAAGAGGTCTAACTGATTTTCGATTTCCCAAGAGAAGGAGAGTTAGAATAGAAATGGAAACGGCAAAATAGAAATATAGTTATGGCTATTACCAGATGCTAGTGGAATTAAGTTACGGGTAGTCGCGATTTTTTCTTATCCACTATAGATTTAAAAGAATTGTTTTAACATCTGGTTAAAAGAATAAGCTACAAATAGAAATCATGATGAAGGCGGAAATGAAAGATCAGAAGAATAAAGTACTGTAGAGGGAAAAATAAAGGAAAAATATAAAAATCTAGTGAAACAAATAAAAAAAAATCTAGTGCTCCGACTCTGCAAAAATTAAGTAGTGTGCTTACGTGGTTAAATGAGATACCAAAAGTTCCTAGTCATGCCTAGACTGCCGATCTAATACCTCATAAGAGTTTACGTGGAATCAAGCTTTCAGATCAATGGTCCAAATGTATAGTGTGTATAAGGAATGGTGTAGTGAATCAGGGGTCCCTTCAGTAGAACATAAAAAGTTTTGCGAAATTATGGAATTTCAAAAAGTTTCAATACATAAACCGCGCAAAGACCAATGCGACACATGTGTTGCTTTTAAGGAAGGCAATTTGGCACAGGAAGAGTATGATTTTCATGTATTAAAAAAAGATGAAGCTCGAAATACTAAAGAGATTGCAACGTCTTTATCATCGGATAACACGATGGTTTTTACTATGGACATACAAAGTGTTTTGACTTGTTCAAAGCTACTTGTATCCAGTCAGCATTATAAACAGAAATTACAAGTTTACAATCTATGTCTCCGATAATAAGGATGTGCACATGTACATCTGGCACGAAGGTGATGGTTCCGTCTCATCTAATGAATTCACAACGTGTATTGTAAAAATGAATTCTAATTAAAAAAAAATAATGATTTCAGACGGATGTGCCTACCAAAACAAAAACCGAGTGTATCAAGGGACGCCAACATGGAATTTCACCAGATTATATTGGAAAAAGGGCACACAATGATGGAGGTGGATAGTGTACAATCTACGCTCGAGAAACTTTTCTCGCCACCTATTTACAACCCACTTGATTACATTAATCGCTTGGGACAAGCAAGACCACAACAGCCATACATTATAAATCATGTAGATTACAAGTAATTATTCCTCAATTAAGCCAGAAAAAACAGTCACAGACATTCGAGGTTTGCTTTATAAAAATGGAGACGTGTTTTTTAAACTACGACATACTGATGACTGACAACAATTATCACATCGAAAAAGTAAATTGAAACAACATGACCCTGTAAACCTTTATCAGGAACTGTTAAAACTTGAAAAGGGGAAATTTGGCAATAGGCAGTCTTTAAAACCATTTATGCACAGACATTTTCAATTTTTTTATGAGTCATTGAGTCATCAGTAATATTAATCGGCTATGGAACATTTAATTTTTGGAATGTTTTTTTTTTTAATGAACTTTACTGTTTTTGTATTCTGAGTGTTTTAAATAATTTTCCTTAAACTTTTGTAAACAAAAACCGCCATGTGTTTAAAAGGCGCAAGTAAAAGTAGCTATGTGATGCAGAAAATTCAATATATTTTTTAACCACATAATGTATTTCTATTTTTAGGACCTTTTTTTATTACGTGATCCTTGGTTAAAATCTTTACCTCCTTAGCTTTATCATTTTGACATAATTCAAGAAATGTATTAAGGAAAAGGTTTTTTTGTTCCCCTGTACAATAGTGCTATTTGTACATAGCGTTTTTTGCAGGCCCAGTGACGAATTGTGGAATACTACTACAATTTGTTTAAATTTTTACTATTTATTGTGTAAATTTTTCATATTATTTTTTATGAAACGCAATACATTTTTAATAAAAATTCATTTAATGAATAGCAAAAATTATAACAACTTGTAGAACAATTCTTATGATACAGATGGATATTTTTACTACATATTGTAGATATAATAACTCTACAATACATTCTTTACAAACATTTGGAAATTTTTACTACAAATTGTTCCTGTCCCTATATGTACTATTTATTGTAGAGAAAAAGTCTATAATTTTAGAAATTTGTTCTACAATTTTTTTTCCGTGTGTTTAATGAAACTTTATAACGAATAATAAATAATAATGTTAATTCTTATAGAAATTTTGTATTATTCACAGGTATATCTACATTAGTTAATGGTTGTAGATCATAGGTTTACCTTTTTAACTGTCAAAAAATTTCCGTAAATTTTTTTAGAGTTGCCATAGTAACTAGTCAAAATTAACATCTTATTGATTGGAAAGTAGATGTGTGAAATTTTTATTAAAATTTTGTTTGTTTTTTTAATACATATTTCTTTAAATAATATACCTAATTCGCAATTCAACAAAATCTGATTCATTTGTTAAGTCGGTGGGAGAAAAATATTTTTTTAAACGTAGAATTATCGGATTTTGAAAGTCTTAAAAACTTTATTCGATATATTGTCTCAAAAATAAAATTACACGAAATTTGAGAGTTCCGTAAAAGACTAATTTAGCTGTAAAAAAGATCACTAAAAATTCAATTTCTATTCAACTTCTTGTTTATCATATCAAGTGGGGTGCGGGTTTAGAAAAATTAAAAACAGCAGACTTACCCATCTTTCTTTTCGTTTGAGGTAGTGTCTCCATTAACATAAAGAAATATGCCTGAAACACAATACAACAATTAATACTAATACAATACATTAATTACTAATAAAAACTTACTTGCTACAAAATTAAGATAAATAAATTGTCTCAAAAACATTGCAAATTACTTTCACTAACAATTATTCCGCAATTTTTTTAAGCCCGGTAGCTACAGACGTAAATAATCACGTGAGATGAGATAATAAATGTTTTTGTTATTGACTGCAAACTAGATTTATATTTTAATTACTTGTTTACATTTAATTCAGTTACCCAATCCTGGATGTTGGACACACGAAAGAAAACGATTTCCAACGCAAACAACTTATTGTATTACTTCGGAGATTTCCGGTGAAGAGCTGGAAATTCTAGAATAAAAAAAAAATTCTCGGTAATTCCAATTTAGCACAACATACACGTTTAACTCTGCCCCGGGTTAGTGTTTCTTTTTTTATATAACCAGAGACAACAGAGACGTGTAACTTAATAGGAAAATATGTTCGGTGGTCCATTTAAATTACATATATGACCCTCTTTTTCTTTTACATTGATCTTTACATATGTCTATCTCTCTCCAATAAAACTAACACCATTTTCAGAGGGCGCTGGTGTTGCTGGTTTTTTGACGTAGAAATATCGATTAAAAGTATTAAAACTGACAACTGACAATGTTATGAATGTTGTTATGAACATGTGCATTTTATTAAAATTAATTTAATTTGGGCCCCGTATATTTCTTTTAGTCTGATTTTGTTGTTTAATTAATTTTCTTTGGGGGGGAATGTTTATTTTTGCATATTATTTTTTGCATGAAGCAATTTCTGGAACCAAACTCGCGTTTTTGTACACATTTCTTTCTAGAGGTAAGTAATTTCCAATTTATTAAGAAAACCACTGTATAATGTGTGTGTTTAATAATATATTACACAATGACTATAATTATTTTAGGTGAATTGGAACAGAGATCCATTGTTACAGCTACTTGTGTTCATTAAGTAGGTAGATGAATGTCTGGACAGTTTTAATGGCAGCACAAAGTTCCTATCTACTAGAAAAGTAAAATGTATGCTGAGTAAAAAATCTGCACATGTAGTATTGGCAAAGGACTTTTGAAATGATTAGAGATTAGCTATTTCTTACATACACCTACCTCTAACAGCCACTCTAAAGGAAGAAAAAAAAATTGAATCACAAAAGGGCAGAATTTTAAATCAGGATGCATTGGAAAATAAATTTGGGAGCATCAGGTCGGTTTTGGATTTTATAGAGAGATCAATCTCAAGAAAAGTTAATTTATCCTGCAGAACAACCAGTAGTTTAAGTAGGATTTGCTATAACTTGATTAGAAATTTTCTTTGATAATAAATTGTAATATAGGTACCAATTATTGTTTCAAATGAAATTGAAAAAGAGTTAAATATGAAATTAGATTTTTCATGAGTAAAATGTTATATTCATTCGAACATTGTAAGGTAATCTATAATTAAGGGAATATGGAAAATCGGTATACCCTGGTGGTGTAAGAGAAAGGTAAGGGGCAATGACAAAAAAATTACAAAAATGTATTTATCTTTAAATAGTGTTTATTATTAATAATATTATTTGCTATGTTTGAAAAGTACCTCCTGCTTCTGAACAGATTGAATAGATTAGACTACTAGTTGGAGAAGGTCCACCTAGTAACCAAATTAGGAGACTAGGAAAACTTTTACATGACTCAACAGGAATGCACACACACAAGACACACAAACAAACGAAATAACAGGGGTAAGCCTTCAGCAACGTCCTGTTTAAATGATGATAGTATGTCATCCTTCATTCCCTTTTAGAAGGCATGGCATATAAATATATTGATCTTGATTACTATAAGAGGAGTTAGCAGGGGTCTAGCAGGTTTCGATCCAGTTTACAGGATGGGAACTTACTTGACTCGGGCCTTATACATTTGTGTTGAGTGTATGTGTGTTTCGTTTCCATGGTTTCTATTAAAATAAACAGTCATAACATATCCATACCTTTTTGCCAGACTAACATAAGTGACATTTGTTTAAATGGCACTTATGATAGTCTGGAAAAAAGGTATCGATACTATACTTTATAAAATATTTGTTACATTAGTTTTTAAATATATTATGAATATATAACAACTGTTACTTTCTTTGTAATTTGTCACAAAATGATAGGAGGTACTTTCTAAACGAAGCAATTGTAGTTTGTTTTTCTGTACCTTACAAAAATATAATTTATAGAAAAAGAGTTTGGTGTATTATTTTTCCAAGTTTAAATATTTAATAATCAATAGAATTTTCAAGTTTTTTTTTAGCGAAATTTACAAGAGTAATAAAAACTATGTTCACTGTTTATATTAAACTGATTAAAACTTCCTTTATTAAAATGATTAATTATTTATGTGATAAAAAATTTGATGTTATTGGAAGCTTTTATATTTTTTTAATATACAGTGAAACAATAGTTTTTGTTTCTCTTGTAAATTTGTATAGAAAAACTTTATTTCTGAATCCATGTTTGAATTTTTCGCCCTAAAGCATTTTTAATTTTCCCGCTATTTACTAGTGGCGCCATCATAGACTGGTTGTGGTTACAATCGCCCAAATAACTTTTACCGAACAAAAAAACTACATTGAGTTACACGTCTCGCTGGATTGTCTCTGATATAACTAATCTTTCCTAATCTAATTGAAGCGGTGGAAAAACCATTAACAAGTTAAATAAATGTACATTATAGCTCCACCTATACAGGGTGGCGCAACAAAAATGACATTTACTGGCAGCTCAGTTCTTTTTTGGAAAAACGCCCAGACCCGTCGATTTTGTTTTCGAAAGAGGACACACAATTGGCAAAAAATTAAGTTAACACGTACAGCCCCCTAGGCGGGAGTGGCACCATTGTATAAATATATCTAGTAAGTCAATGTTTATGAAGAAAAAGTTTGATTTTATTATGCTCGTCACATGGCGGTTCCAAGCGGACAGTAGCGCAATTAAATAAAAGTAATAAGCAGAAGATAGTTTTTTAGATGCCGCACAGTGGGCTAACATAAAATGAATAAAAAAATCTACAAAACTGTGTCCCTATAGGTTTTTTGGGTCACTGATTACGAATATGATGTCGAATAAAACAAAATTCAAATGCCGGATCCAATATGGTGGTTCAAAAATGATAAATTTAACGGATTTGTATGTAACTTTGGATATATGATATTTTGACGTCATTGATTACGAATTAAACATTATAATTTAAAAATTAAAAATGGTGGATCCAAGATGGCGGATCAAAAAAAAGTAAAATGTAGTAGATTTAAATAAAAATTTGGATATATGGTATTTTGAGGACACTGATTACGAATTAGTCATCGTAATTGTAAAATTCAAAATAGCGGATCTAATATGGCGGATAAAAAATATACATTTATTTATTGATTTATTTATTGATACACTGCTCAACAGGCAATTCCAATTACAGAGCAGGAAATTCTGACAAAAATAATTAAGAAAATATAAGAATAGGTAAACATTATACAGACTTATAAAGGACCCCGCAGGTTTCTTATGGAAATTGGGTTTCCGTGGATTTTTTTAAATTTTTGATATGATGTAGTCAATCTCATTCTCAACAAATGTTACCATTGCGCCAACCCCTAAAAATGAACAATTTGTCTGCTTGGGGGCGTTAAAATCACCCATTTTTAAAAATAGACCATATATTTTGAAAGCCTGGAAAAATATATTTGCAAGTTTTATTTTAGGTTATGCTATATAGTATTGTACTTTTTATTTTAAAAAAATCTAACCGCCTCCCACTACCCCCCAACCTCCCCCTACCCCAGTTGTCAAACTATTATCTTGGGTACTTTTAAATGCATTGCCAAATAATAATAATAATAATAATAATAATAATAATAATATAACTTTATTCATGTAGGTATACAAATACAATATAATATAAATAATTTTAGAAACAATTAAACATTATTTACAAGAATAAAGTAAGAAGCAATAAGTACGTGAGTACTTGTTTCGCTGTACACAATATACACTATTATCTAATTATCCTAATTACATGAATTAATTATTCTAATTACGGTAAAAAAAAAAATAAAATATATATATATATATATATATATAATTATATTTATTTAATAATAGAAGAAAATAGATAATGTTAATGTTATATCCAAGTAAGTATGTCTAATCTGGCTAGTTTTGTCAAGTCATGTAAGTATGTATATTCCGGGTAAGTGTTTCTTATTTTGGAAATAGCAAAATTCTAATTTTTTTTTTTTTGTTAATAGATTTTGGAATTTAGGTAAAACTTATCCTAAAATATTAGATATGAATTGTCTGTGGTTTTCCATTATAAACAACTTCAGCTTTGTTTTAAACAAATTTTTATTATTTATTCTTTTTAGTGTTTCAGGCAAAGTATTGTAACATTTTAAAGCGACATAAGAGTATGCTCGTTGAGAAATTGATTTTTTAACTATTATTGGGTAAGTGTGAAGATTGTAATTTCTAGTGAAGTGGTGGTGTTCGCGATTGGTAGTTTTTTTATTTCCAAAATGGTATTTAACATTGGTACTAAAAAAGAGAAGTTGTTTGACATCAAATACTTTACTTTCTGCGAATAGATTTTCGGTTGGATATCTATAGAGTTTGCCCATTATTAATTTTAGAAATCTTTTTTGGATTATTTCTAACGGTGTTAAGTGAACCTTTAAAGCAGAACCCCAAGCTGTTATTGCATATCTCAGGTGACTTTCAACAAGTGCTGAATATAGTTTTTTTAACTCATGCTGCGGTAGGCATTTACTAAGCTGTTTAAATTTATGTAAAATTGACTGTAACTTTTTAACAATGTAGTTTATCTGGATATCCCATTTTAAATGTGTATCGATATGCACTCCCAAGTATTTCATTTCTGAGACCGATCGTATATCTATTAAGTTATCAAGCCAATTTTTTATAATTGTGAAATCTATTTCTACTTTTTTCTTTAGCTCTAACCAATTGTTTGCCTCATAAAAAATTGCGGTGTCGTCGGCATAACCAATTATATATCCAGATCTATTTAATTAAAATATATCATTTATATACAAATTGAACAACAAGGGTCCCAAAACTGTACCTTGGGGTACGCCACACTCTATGTATTCAAAATTGCTATATTCATTACCTATTTTAACTAGCTGTTTTCTCTCATTCAGATAACTCCTAAATATTTCTAGGCAATTTCCTCTAATTCCAATATTTTCCAAAGTTTTCAGCAACAGGCGGTGATTAACCGTGTCGAATGCTTTACTTAGGTCTATAAATAGACAAAGACAGGGTTTTCCTTTTTCTAATGATGAGTGGATCTTCTCCGTTAGTTCTAGTATAGCATCCTCAGTTGAAGTATTTTCTTTAAATCCAAACTGTTGCTTGGATATTAGGTTATATTTTTCTATAAAGCTAATTAATCTTTTTTTTAGGATTTTTTCTAGGATTTTTGATAAATGAGTTATAAGAGATATGGTCCTATAGTTATTAACTGATGTTTTTTCTCCATTTTTATATATGGGGCACACTATTGTTTCTTTGAACGATTCAGGCCAAATGTTTTAATAAGTTTAATTTAAGGTAACCGCGCTATAACAAAAAATATTGGTGGATTTGGCTGAATTTTTAGTATGATGTAGTCTATGTTGTTTTGAATAGAAATTAATTGGGTCACAAACTCCAAAAATGAACAGTTTTGCTGCTAGGAGGCTCTAAAATCACCGTTGCTTCAAAATAGACCACCTATTTTGAAAGCCTGGGAAAATGTATTTACAAATTTTATTTTAGGTTATGCTATATAGTATTGTGCTTTTTATTTTAAAAATATCTAACCGCTTCCCAGTACCCCCCGACCTCCCCCTGTCCCAATTTTCAAAATATTCTTTTGGGTACTTTTAAATAAAAATAAATTGGTTGACAAACTCTAAAAATAAATAGTTTATTTATTTCTTATAAAACTAATTCTATTCTCCCTCATATTCCTCCCTTCGCCTGTTTAAAAAAAGCAAAAAATGGATATAAGCTGTATAAGCTTAATTAGAAAAAGCTATATTTTAATTATCATCCAATCGTTGAGGGAGGGACACAACAAAAAATAATTAGATATTCTGTTACAGAACCCACTTTTCTTTTAAATATCTCATTCAATTGCAATTGTATTTTCAGGGTAAAATGATCCAAAATTAGGGGTTCTCTGGTAAACATTGAGAACGTACGTTTACCATATATTTTAATTAAATCAAATGCAACTATCAACAATCTTTTTTAGTAGGATAGTAGTAGGCGGATATGGACAATATTTTTGACATTAATTGTCAAACTTATATATTGGCTTTCTGACATTAGTAATAATTGTTGTGCTTTGTTGTCCTTTTTGTGTTGTGTTGTTATACGATATATTGTGTTTTTGTATATTTGTTTACTGGTTGATATTATTATAATGGCTTACCAAAATTGAGAAGCTTGCTACGTATGCGAAAGACTTTTTCGCCCAGCGCAACTTTCACGAATGGATGGAGAAGAAAATGTAAATAACCGCGAAATAGTAATTATTCGGCGAAATGCTGCAAACAGACCTCCTCTTCATATAGATAACAGACGCCTTTGCATTATTAATTGCAGTCGATCTATTAATCAAGAATTGATAGACGTAGAAAATAATCCGTTCTGTCTAAGACTCAACGTTTTAAGTCAAACAAATAATTCTACTTGCTTTGTTTGTGATGAAGTAAATGACATTCATAGACTTTCTGTTGAATGTAGAGTTGATGCATTTATTAGAACTAATATTTACATTTCTGAAGGTGTAAAATCATGTCAGGCACATTTGGACGATAAATCCTGTATCCTAAAGATTCTTCTTCCTGGTTTGTGTTACGTAAATAGACCTTGTGTTCTTAAAGGTACTCAAATACAATTTTTTTTACAGCAAATGCGAAAAACTTTAAACACGTTTTCTGAAAACATGTATAGTAATGAAGACTGTTGCAGTGATGAAGAGTTCCAAAAAACTTTTTCTGTGACAAAAGAACAATTTAGGGAATTGTATACATTTAGTGATCCCGTGCCTGAAGGAAACATATTAAGATATATAAGCAAAACATATTTATTTACTTTCTTTTTTGTGCAAGATGCATCATGGTCTATCTGATGAGTTTTTGCAGGTTATTTTTCATTATTCCACAAGACAGAATACCAGTGCAATCGTATCTTTAGTAAGGAGATCTTTAATGCAAAGGTTTGTCAATGATAATTTTGGTTTTAATTCAATAACAAGAGAACAGTACATACAAAATCATGTGACACATTTTGCAAATAGACTGTATAACCCTGAGCGCAATGACTTCAAAGCAATTGTATATGCTGATTCTACTTATGAGTAACTTTAGAGTTTTAAGACAATCGTATAGTACACAGCCGTAATAATGATGCGCAATTACTACGGAATGAATACGAAAGAGACCACGCGGGCATACAGCGTTGGTTTAATCGGGTTAATATTTTTATATTAGATCGAGGATATCGTGATGCGATTCCTTTTATGGAAGAAAATGGTTTCTTCTTAAGACATGGTCAGCGCCAATTTACTACTGAAGAAGCTAATGCATCCCGGTTGATAACCAAAACCAGGTGGATAGTGGAAGCTCGAAATGGACATATAAAATCCATGTTCAAGTTATTTTCTGACACTATTCCTTTACAACATGCTGTACACCTATGCGATTTTTTTCGGAAAGCCGGAGCGATAATTAATAGGTAGGTGTTTGTGTCTTCGATTTTTATTTCTATTGGGTTATTATTAAATCAAAATAATTGGACCAAAATAACATAGGATAGGTGGTAATTAATTTGTTAGATAAAAACATATTTTATAGATACCATGGCTCTATTGCGATGGAAGATGTCAATGAACAATTGGCTGAACACATTAATATCCAAGCACAAGAAGCAAATGTAGTTCAAGCAAGGGTCGAATTTGAAGGACTTATAAGGATAAATGCCATATTAAATCATTATCGTCTGCCATATTTTCCTCGTCTTACTTTGGAATATTTGAAACGTTTGACAATAGGTAACAATAATACTATTCTGGAGTTTTATTTCTTAGGTTTTTTTTTAATAATTCGCACAATTGATTTTAGGTGTCTATCAAGTTGGACTGGCTGCATCCTACATTCAGGACAAGTTTCAGAGAGACGATTGTGAAACTATTCATGTAGATGAACATTTTAATGAACATGGGTTTATTAGAATGCGAATTTTTTTCACGATATACCAGGCTCTCCAAACACCAGCTTTGGATTGCTTTTAATCCTAATATGGAGGATGAAGAGGAGAATGAGCCAATATTGGGTTATTACTGCACGTGCAAAACGGGGGCAAGAACTTTGGGCATTTGTGCACATGTGGCAAGTGTACTATGGTTTTTGGGCTTTGCATGCCATGAACCAAATGTCAAATACCCATGGACGACATTATTGGATGTAGTTATGGATGCCGCCAACAGACCTGCACAAATTAATATGACCTCTTCACATTATTGACATTTTAAGTTTTGTTACTAGTTTTTTTACTTTAAAATGTTGACACCTCTGTTGTTGGTGTGACCTTTCAGACACTATGCTCAGTGGCAGTCGATTTTGGTAAGGGTTTTCCGGGTTTTCCCTTACTCAACGCCAACTAGGTCGAATGACGCTATCAATCATCAGTAAGTTGTATGTGACCCCATCAGCTAATGATAAAAAAATCCACTTTTCTTTTTTTCCTTATGATTGTAACAGCACCTAAGATCCTTTGAGAATTGGGGTAGGGGGAGATCGGGGGGTATAGCGGGGTGGTTAGATATTTTTAAAATAAAAAGCACAATACTATATAGCATAACCTAAAATAAAATATGTAAATACATTTTCCCACGCTTTCAAAATAGGTGGTCTATTTTGAGGCAACGGTGATTTTAGAGCCTCCTAGCAGCAAAACTGTTAATTTTTGGAGTTTGTGACCCAATTAATTTCTATTCAAAACAACATAGACTACATCATACTAAAAATTCAGCCAAATCGACCAATATTTTTTGTTATAGCCTCCCCCCCCCCCATCAGTTGGAGGGATAATTTTAAAAAGCGCGGTTACCTTAATTTAAACTTATTAAAACATTTGGCAATGCATTTAAAAGTACCCAAGATAATATTTTGAAAACTGGGGTAGGGGGAGGTTGGGGGGTAGTGGGGGGCGGTTAGATTTTTTTAAAATAAAACGTACAATACTATATAGCATAACCTAAAATAAAACTTTTCCTGGCTTTCAAAATAAATGATCTATTTTTAAAAATGGGTGATTTTAACGCCCCCAAGCAGACAAATTGTTCATTTTTAGGAGTTGGCACAATGGTAACATTTGTTGAGAATGACATGGGCTACATCATATCAAAAATTTAAAAAAATCCACCAAAACCCAATTTCCATAAGAAACCTGCGGGGTCCTTTGACAAAATTAGCAAAATTCTGATTTTTAAGAAAATTGTTAAACTAAAAGTTGTTTGCGATATCGATCTCTATAGTTTTTGTTCATACATGATTTTTCTAAAGTGGACCGTAATGAAAAAATTGGAGGAAAAGTGCTAAATTTAAATTTTTCAGTATTTTCGTTTTCAATATATATCTATAGAAAAATGTTTCAAGGTAGATGTGTGTGGAAAATGTATATATTTAGTTTAACCTCTAAACATTTATAGAAGTGCTGCAATAGGTTGAACAAAATTACCAGAAAAAGCCTATAATAACTAGATAGGAAAGTCATGTGTTGGACACATCAGATTTTTTTTCGTGCAAATTGTAAATTAAAGAAATCTTAAATAGCTTCATTACCCTGCCTGAGCGGACTCGTGATGACAATCAGCTCATTCTGGAATAATGGCTACCCCGGGTATACATTTATTTATTTTTTCCTTTCCGAATATTTACTAGAAGTAGTTCTTTCACGATCCTGTCTCCTCTCACTCTCTACGACCGTATAGATAATTTTTCCTTGCCGAAATAGTAAAGTACATTTTAGTTTAATTACCGATGCGATAGTTAAATAGTTCATTTTTGCTACGACCACTTTTAGAATTTTCCCTTTCTTAAATGGAAAATTATGTTTTAGTTTAATTCCCGACTAAGTAGTCAGGTTAATTTTTCCAGCCAAAACACTTATTTTATTTTATTTCAATTTTGACGTCTGATTGAGACTAGTCGGGATTCACTACCGTCCGTTTTTTTTTGTTTTTTTTTTTCAGGGTTATATTGACTATCATCACAACGAGGGTGGGCGTTGAAATATATAAAAAGAAATATTTATTTTAATGTGTAAATAGTTATTCACACTATATGTGTCAATGTTAACTTACCGTATTATTGGTTACCAATTTCATACTTAATTTCCCCCCTTGTATTTCAGCTAGTAATAAATTCTGTACCAACCCAAGCAACGATTAAAGCCCGTTACTTGTGGCCTACCATTACCTGTGTCTAAGTGACCTTTGACCCCTGGAATTTTTCATCTCCATCTGTAGCTACCCGAGTACAGTTCATCAAATTTCTAGAGGTGTTCGACGCCCAGACAGAGAACGCGCTACGTGTGACTAAGATAGCTATTGTACAGTCTGCTAAACAAGTTATTTTAAATAGTTTTTAATGTTTTTAGGTAATTAAATTTTAAAAGTGTGGAATAGTTTAGGGATTAAATTGGTCTGATTGGACTTTCTTAAAACGTTTTTAAAAGCAGCTAAAGATAGTATGTAGTATTGAAAATAATTATTATGCCATAAAAGGTGTTTTGGAATTCCTTCAACCTTTTGAAATTGAGTCAGAAAATATAAATTTTATAGGATAGCGGAAAATGCCTATAATTTTTTTGTAGGCCTTTGTAAATCGTGGAAATAGTTTATATTTTATTTCTACCTTATTAAGGAAAATGGTACCTATTATTAATAACGGTTGTTTCTGAAACATTACTAAAATTTTCGAAATTTTGTTTTTCTACAAAATAATAAACTATATACTATTTAGAAAAAAATTTATTTCTCTTATAATTTTATAAAAAATAACAGGGGAATATTTACATTTCTTGATCTATTAAACAAAACGATAAATTATCTCGACGAATGACACCATGTTCTAGTACGGAAGCTAGCTTTACATTTTTGTTGGTGGTTTCATGGGCTTCATATCAATTTTTTGTAATTGTAGTTTACACGTACATATACCTCTTAACACTTGTTTGCTTTATTAAAAAAGTGTGTTGTTGTGATTTACGTCGAAATAAGTCAAAAACAACTTGAAACCCCATATGAAATCAAAAAGGAGAAACGGAAAAAAATTGAGCCTGTAAATGAACACAACTCAGAAACAAAAATAGCTATCTAATAATAAAAAAATAAAATTTGATTCTTGTGCAGCTTCATCTATATCATTAACTGTTTTTGGTTTTTTAATGGTTTTTCTTGGTGATGAAAATTCCGATATCTCACGGTTATCGATTCTTTTTTTCTCTCCAGAAATGCGGACGACAGTGTTTTTAGATACTCCTGTGGCTGCAGCAACACGATCATTTACATTTTTAAATGGTATTGAAGGTGAATTAAAGTTTCCTTCTCTTCTCATAAACTCTATAACATTGGCTATTATTTCGCGAGATTGACTGTTAATCACGCGGCCTCTTAATTTGCTATTAAACTCCATACTTAGGTTCTATTAAACTGTAATGAGCAAAAAACACAAACGAAAATAAAAGAAATGTTTTAGCGAAATTTACATCTGACATTTACGTCTGAATGAAATAGTGAAATACTTGATGCGCAGAGTGTACTTTCATTGCGTAAATCCGTCGGGATGCCTGTCAGTGGTGCTTTCTCTGTCTAGCCGTCGAAAGCCTCTAGAAATTTGATGAACTGTACTTTCGACGCCGTTTCGAGAGTTTGTGGAGTAAACCATAACCAAAAATCTGGCGCTCGAGAACCGTCCGTAAGCAGCGCCATTCGTAAGACAAACTGTAAGACTAAATATCTGACTTGCATATTTTTCCTTCATTTTTTCAAAAGTACTATACTCTGTTTTTAAACTAAGAGGAGCGATTTGAATTTAAGTTGGCAATTCTGTAGCCTTCTGATTGGTCAGATTACAGTCAGTTTCACACATTACTTTTTAGCATGAACATCAGCTAATAATTGATATTGTTGACAGTTCTGACATTTTATAATTTGATATCTCATCCATTACTTATTATTAGTTTTTTACTTTATTTCGTAAATAATAGTTCTCTAGTAAGCAATTGTATTGAAAATCTACAATTATGGATCCTTCTACACTGAGTACTATTAAAGGTAGCAATTACTGAAAGGCCTTACAAGAAAGGGAAGATACCTTATTATTTTACATGCTGATTCTGAAGGTTTTGTAGAAAATGCATTATTGGTTTTTGAAAGTAAAAAGATGGGAGATTACCATGAAGAGATGAATTCCGAAGTATTTTAGAAAAAAATAATTTTTTTACTAATTTTTTAATACTAAAAATTGATGAATTTCTAACCAAAATGATTAAAATGTAACTAAATATTCAAGCAAATTTTATTTATTAGAATAGAATAAAACTATTTACAAAATTGTTATAACATTTAAAACACCATCTACTACTTTAGGGATAATCTAAATTTGGCACAATGAGTCAACATTACTTTCACAAAAAATATTTTAAAAATACTTAAAATTAATACATAGGTATGTATGAATAGTTCACTTTAAAAAATATATGTTATGAAAATGTTGGTTCCAGTTTTCAAAACAAATTCTGACTCATAGGCCCGTAAACTTTTGAATGCCTTTATTTGCCCTCTAGCGCATTAACCATGGGTTAACACTAAATAAGCCATAATATCCACATTACTCATAGAAGAGATACCAGTTACTGTGTGATCCACTTATTCACTGATTAACTTTTACTTTTTATACATATAACAAATATATCCTTAAAAATGTAAACAGATCTTTATATTTCATACTAACCTGGCTACATCTGGATATTCCATTAAATATTTAATATCCATTTTAAAAAGATCATAGTTATTCTCAAAAAGTCGATTTCAAAAGCAAGAAAAAAGTTTTTCTGACATCAATCATCAACCATATTGACAGTGACATTTCGTTTTAGACACACATTTCAGATTACAATGTGAAATTTGCGACCGTTGTCTGGGACCAATTAAAAAATTACATCTATGACATTTATTCGTTTCTTAACCGCTCATTGGCCGTTCACCGACTAAGACCGATAAAGATAATTATTTCATAAATTCTGAACACGACCATATCTCGAAACTCGCTCTTAGTAGCAAATCTAGTTACTTTTACCTGGGTAAATGCGTCTTTTCAATTCGCTCCTCCTAGTTTAAAAACAGAGTATAGGAAATATATGCGAATCAGTTAGATTAGGTGCTGATCTAGTAACGACTTATCAATATCATAAAATTGCGTAATATCAAGAAACTATTTTATTGGAAACAAGAAAAGTATGTTTCAGTAACATGTTTCTCATAGCCTTGATGAGGTGAGGTATAACGAATATAAAAAAAAATTTTGACCGTCAAAAATAAAATAAGGTCTCTTAGGGGTTATTTGCAAAAAGTTTTTACATTGAATATTATTGGAGCCCATATCACTTACGGTAACAATAACGTTCAGTCCAATATTCCTTAACTTTTTAATAGCATCAAAAACTATAAACTCTAAACCAGTGTATGTACTATTGTAAAAAAAAATAACTCAAAGGTTGCTTCCAATTAAAGAAAATCCCCCTGACCAACAAGACGGAGGCTGTTCTTGCTGGTTTAAATACTCTTTCCCCATTGCCGGGATCTTCCACGCCTACAACATAATCCGCACTACGGTTAAAAAAAATTGCATTTACGCTTATTTTATCTACACACAGTACACAATATTTGTCCATTTCATTAAAATTGTCAGCTATAATTTTAAGTGTTTTGAACACATTGGAGATTTCCACACCTGGTGGGATGGCTATCCCACCTAATAAGATTCTAAGGGATTGAGGCCCAGACAGGCAAAATAATTCAGTTAGAAGTGTTTTATAAACCTTTGGGCCAGAGAAATATAGTGATAAACACTTAAGTTTAAATTCGTCAGAATACCTTCGACCTTCTGCTGATTTCATGCTTTTGGTAATAATAAAGTCTGCGAGTTTTTTGGATGGGCACAGTGAATACGTACAAGTTTTGTACTGTTCGAAAATGATCGTGTCTTGCAATTTTTCTTGAAGCTTCTTTTCAAGATTGTTACATTTATTTAAAAGGACCTGGTTGCCTCTTTTCAACGCTTTGTTTTTAAATTTCAAGGCATTGTTGATCTCCCTTAGTTTTTCCTTTCTTGGGCTGCGAAAATTTAGTTTCTCTGATGTTTGGACACTTCGTGAAAAAAAAAACGTATTAGAGACCGCTGAATCGATTTTGCCTAATCGGAAGAGTTACCAATGGTTGAAGCTGATGGTCCCAAAAACTGATATAAAATACTCGTAGATGGCACTTGAGAGGTTTCAGTGCTAGAAGTCGATGTACTTGGAACTGCCTCGCCAATGATGCTACTTGAAACGAATTTGAGTAGAACATCATCCATTCGCAGTATTTGTCTCTTTCCTTTTTGGAACCTCCGTGGAGAAAAATAAACATCACAAATTCTATAGCTCTAGTGAAGATTGTCTTCTTTGTATAATAAATCTGGTCTATAACAAGCTAAGAGCCAAGATTTCGCTCTGAAAAAAGATTTACACTTATTTTTTATTTTATTTAATCTGATATCTTCAGACTTCCATTGTCTGGGATAAAGTATACATTTTGGGATAACTAATAAATCTCAGGAGGTAAACACTTAAAAAACAAAATATTGATGCAAATCTGCACAAAAAAGAAGTCAAAATATGAAATAGAAACATATATTTTTTAAAGTTAAATGTGAATTTAATAAGTAAAGTTAGACATTAAATTAGCTAAAATTAACTACACTTTGAGATCGAAACCGGATATTTGGGCGCGATAATTATTCTATTCTAATTGGTATATTCATTAAAAATTTTGGTCTTAAGAGTTTTACTACAATAAAGTTTAATGAAAAAATAGATTATTTTTACTTTCCTATCTGTATACAGATATAAGGAAAGTATAGGAATCATGATTTTTTCGACCTCGAGTTTTCGACGGATTTTTATGTTTTGAGGTCCCCTGAATCCGTTTTGACTATTTTCAACTGGTCCGAGTGAGCTAACTGATTCTTTAGCAATAAACTGTGACTTCAAAAATAATATTCACTGACACTGACAACAGCAAGTAAAATATCAGGTGCGTTTTAATAATTCGCTTCAGCTTCCGGAATTGTCGGTTTAGTCGTTTTAACCTGTCAGATTAAAACAAGAAAACCGACAATTCCGAAGCAGAAGCGGATGATTAAAACGCACCTATTAAAAATATTGCGCCAAGATGTAGGCAACACGTAATAAAGGTATGGCGGAGTTTTCTATCTCCTTTTAAAAGGCACTCAGAGAGCTGCGCAGTGCGACCATTCTCCGTATAGTAAAAGAAAATCAAAGTATGTGCTACCAGTGGGTAATGACAGTTTAGATATGGCAACACTGTTGTCATGTTGTCATTAACAGGGTCAATGATACATATATAGTTATATAGATTGCTCAAAGCTGGCCGTTTACGAGCGGCCATATTGCCTGGCAAATATTTATTAATTTGAATCGGTTTAGCAAAAATGTGTTTTAAAACCAATTTTTAGCCATTATATATTTAAAAAAAATAATTGCTTACATTTTTACTTCAAGGCATAAGCTTATGTTTATTTTGAAAAATATGGATGATCAATCTAAGTAACTATCTATTTCATTGACCTTGTCAAATCACCAGGCCTACAGGGCTGCCATAATTTTGCCATATCATAACCCGTCAGAACACACTGGTAGCCATTCAGTTTGGAATGCCTAATAGTTAGTACTGTCAAAGTGTACTGTATACATTCTATTTCTTGACGCGGGGCGAGGCGACGAAAGGTGAGAAGTAAGAGAAGGGATAGAGTGAAGAATTTTACGTAGTTTTATCAATGAATAACTGCGCGAGCTTATACTACATAACGTAAATTTCCATGCCGGTGTAAGCCCTGTTGCCACTTCCAATTTAACATCACTAGGTTTTGGAATTTGTTGAAAATTATTACATCTAATTTAATGAAATTACATCTAATTTGGTTAAAAATGGCTATTTTTTGTTCTAATGCTCAATTAGGTCTTTGTAGAAAGTATTTTTTTTATAATTATTTAAAAAAAAATCATTTACATTAGCCCTTATGGTCGAAAAAAAAATTTAAACGTCAATATCTCGGTTTCAACCGTCTACAAATTTGTATAAAAAATGTTCTTTTAGAAATATACTTCTCATTTGACGAAAAACGAAGGAATAAATGAAAAATAACTATTCTTTATAAAAGTTTCGCCTATATATTAACAAGGTAAAAGTACTTTCGTCATATTTTTTGCTTTTAAATTAACAAAAATATAGAAATAAACAATTAGTGATGTCATGGTTTTACTAGAAAGCAAACATTAATAGCCCAAGAGCCCACTGCAAATTTTTACCGTCATCTGATAACGAAATGAAATATACCCCAAAAGCATGGAAAAATATTGAACTTTACTAAATGGCACCTGTGCCAATCCCAATCCTGAGCAAAGTGGCTTAAAAAAATTATTTTATATTAAAAAAATCACATATGACATGACAGCGCTAATTTTGTTTGCCCTTAAAGTTTTCCAGAAAATATTATTTAAATATATCTTGATATATATCGTTAAAGGGAAACATTTTCTTCCTCTTAACATCGCACAAAAACATCTATCCACGATTAGTAGGTAAAAATCATTAAAAATATGAATCAATGTTTGCTAATTTAAAAATTTATTTGTATGCCTATTGTTGTAATTCATTTTCACAGGTTGCCATAGAAACGACAAAAAAACTACTATGATTATGGTTTAAAATAATTTTCTAACAAGATTTTATAATTATTATTGACTATCTCTGCAAATGGTTTATACAATGCCATCCTTCTTCCTTTCATACATGAACATGGTTTAAAAGGTAGTTAAAAATATTAATAATTCAGGTTTAAAAGCTAGGTTCACAATGAATTAGGATTGTAATTTTCAGGGAAAATATAATTGTGGCTGTCATGTTTTATGTGATTTTTTGAATATAAAATATTTTTTTTTACCACTTTGCTCAGGTTAGGGATTGGCACAGGTGCAATTTGGTTAACTACAATGTTGTTACATGCCTTTGGAGCATATTTCATTTCGTTATCAGATGACAGTCGAAATTTGCAGTGGGCTCTCATACTATAAAGGCAGAGCCTCTCGACTCTTTATGCATCTATCTCAGTATTGAAATGTATGCAATCAGTTTGAATCTCTTACATTATTTTATACAGGGATTATTGATTTTTCCACTATGAATAATAGGGTGTATTAATTACTTCAAGATTTTTTTTTTATTTTTGGTGGAAAATGAAAAATAAGAAAATATAAACTATTTATTAAAGGTATTTATTGAAGTATCAATTATAAACAGTAAGGCTATTGCTTTGCAAAATACAATAAATCCCTAATATAAATAAATTATAATAATAATAATTATAATAATAATAATAATAATAATAATTGGAAGGAAGTATATAAAGCATAAATTAATAATATTAAAATTTATAATTACACGACTTTCAAACTAATCAGAATCAGATTCACCACACGAATCAACATTTTCCAAAACATTAGCGGCTGTGCCATACAGGTGCAGGAACCGATACAGCAAATATTTTTTTCTGCATTTGCAAATTTTGCTTCCACCGTCTAGAACAGAATATTATTGTTAGAATATTGTATAGTATCTTTTTTGCATTTGCATGATGTAAGTTCTGTTATGTCTGGTGGCAGGTCGGACAGAGTCTTAAAAGTGGGTATCAGACTTCCATCTTGATCTACTTTCCATCCATACTCTTCAACATTAGGAAGCTGCATCTGGGTTTAAAGAGGTTAGCCAAATATTTAGCTGGTAAAAACAGCTTAAACAATGTAGTCTTAGGGCGTCTTCAGTCGGTGGCAATTTAGCGATGGTTTTTGAAGAAGCCAATAATCCCCCCAAAATGTTAATGGAAGTAACATTGGCAGTTTTAAATAAATTTTTATGAAAATTCTTTCAAGATTAGAGAATATGTTTTCAGAGTACTGATCAATGCCAAATCCATCCAAAAAGTAATGGTGTTCAAGGTAAGTTTTCCAACAGGTTCTTTTCCCAATGCTGGACAATTAGCTGGTTGTATTACAACCGGTCAGAGAATGAAAAGCAGGCACATTTTTTAGAAGGTTTTCATCCAAATTTAAATAATGTACTGCTAGAAATCGTCTTGAGTCTCCTCGCCCTGTTCTGAACCATATATCTTTAGTTAAAAACTTCTTAAAATAAATTAATAAGACATCTGTATCGTTGCAATAAATAATGCAGCGTGAATGCCCCGAATTTTTGGCTGACAATATGTGCAATAAGATACGAATATTAGCGTCTTCGTGATTTGAATTTAAAAAATCGTCTTTTGATGGTTTAAAATCTTTCCATATTTATTGATTATTGCGAGTTTTGAAGAAGTTGCTCTTGCAGAAAATGTGTTAAACGTCTTTTGTTAAATATCGAATGAATAAACAAGTTCTATTGTTGCGGAAGTGGAATATTGGGTCGGTCAATTTCTATATCAATTGATTTCTGAAATCCTCTCTTTTGACGTGTTGTATTTTTGATAGAATGTCCTTTATAATGATCAAATACCACATCTATCATTTGAGCATTAAATTTATTTCTAAAAATAATGTTTACAAATATATGAGCATATTCTTTAAATGATATGCAACTTTTGGGCTTTCCTATTTTGATATAATTTTTGTCTTTGCTACTTGCAGCAACAAATCCGTAATTAAAATTTTAAACAAAAACTTATAACTTACCCAAATATATTCAGCTGCAACAGGATGAATGTAGATATAATAAAGATGCAAAAATGTCTATATTTTTTCCCAATTTATTAGGTAATTTAATATATAACACACACTTATTAATTCTTTAGTAAAAACAGATAACAATATGACACATTGCCCAATGGAACATAACGAGAAGTTTTATAATAAAAAAAATGAAAAATCCTACCATATCAATAATGTGATACATCAGCCGGCACTGAGAGTCGATAAATTTGGCGGTGAGAATTAATAACAGCATAAACCTATGACATCTCTCATCGTTTATTGTTATATCTTTGTTAATTCAAAAGCAAAAAATATGGTGTTTACTCTGTTACCTTGTCAACACATAAGCAAAAATTTTAAGCCTTCGTTTTTTGTTAAATGAGTGGTATATTTAAAAAAGACGACTTTTTAACTAAATTTTTGAAGAGCTAAAACCAAGATATTTACGTTTATATTTTTTTTTCGGCCGTAAGTGCTAATGCAAATGATTTTTTTTTAAATAAGTATGAACAATTACTCCCTACAAAGATTTTATTGTGCATTTGATCAAAAAATGAGTATTTTTTTCTCTATTCGGTGGTATCAATTTCTGGATTTTTGATGATAATGCCCTTCTGCACACTCTAATTTTGTATTAACTCCGGAATAAGGGTTACCTTATCATGACCTTCCATATGTGAAAAATTCAGCCTTGTGACAAAAGAGTGGGAAGTGAATCGTTTTCTTGAGCGAATATTTTAATACATACACTTTACTAACAATGACAACAGCGGATATTATGTCCTACAGTGTCCCTTAGAATATGTCTTATTCACGGCCGCACGATATTTGTTAGTAGTTACATCTCCTGGTTATCTCTGGAATTAACCAAAATTTATCACCAATACCCTACCAGGTATAGGTCAAATGATGTTATCTCCGTCATCAAGGCAAAAAAGGATTTATTACAAAGATCATATCTATATTTAGGGCCAAAATGTTATAATCTAGTCTCCTCAGAAATAAAAAATCTTAATCACTTTAACTTATTCAAAAAACTTGTCAAAAAGTGGTGTAATACATTACGTTGCTCAGATATCCACGTTTTAATTGAGGGTAAATAAATAAATAAAAAATAATTGAAAATAAAAAGAAACAAAAAACAAAAAAAGAAAATCTAAAAAAATCATTTTTTTTGTTCCTTTTATAATCATGTATTACGTGTCCCAAAAAGTTATAATAATTAATTATTATAGTTATTATTATTACTATTGTTGTATTGTTATTGGTATTATTATTATTATTTTTAATTATTATTATTAATATTATTAGAATTTTTTAACTGTTAATGCCTTCTTATCGTTGATGTTTTTCTATTTAGGACACTAACTGTCCTAATAGTATGGTAATTCTTAATTATATCAATAGCAGTATTCTTTATATAATAGAAAGAACCTGCTAGATAACATAGTATTACTAAACACAACGGGGCAATAGAATAGATAATGTATCCACAACACGATCTAAAACATAATATTATTTACAGAAAATACTGACTTTACTATTGACATATTTTTGACAATTACATTAATAATTTCAATCAATGTCATATTAAAATTTTGTTTTGATTAGGGTAAAGCATTGATCTGGCAACCTAGGGATATGACATGCATAAGCGAAAAGTGGGACCGGTCCGCCATTACTGTGAGTGCAAATTGTCAAATTTTATAGGTTATATTTTTAGTGTCATTTGTGTAATTAAATTTGAATTTAATTTGTGTTTGACCAAATTTTGAGTGTTACAAACTTATAAAGTATATAATGCCTTGCTGTGTTATACGTTCCTGCTCTAGCGATAGACGTTTTTGTGAAAAATCGACTGGAATAACGTTTCATAGGTTAGTATCAAAATTATAAATATTATACAGGACAGTATTATGACAGGTTTGTATAAAATGTATAAAAGTATGCTTTTAAAAATGCAAAAAAATCATCTATCAACTGTTGGGCCTACTTATATTGGAATAATACTTTTTCATATGAAATAATATTTATAGATTTCCAAAAAAATCCTATAAAACGTAGCGCGTGGATAGTTTGTCAACAAGTATAATATAGCAGTATATGTTTCAAGCATTTTCTTGAGAAGTACATTAATCGTACGCCATTTCGTTTATCAAATTTAATTTATAGGCATTTTATATTCTTATTTCTATTTAAATATAACCTACATTTGCTGTCCTTCCACCAATTTTATTTATTAGTTCTACAGCTGATTGAAAAGTAGAGCTTCATGTTTTGTGTATGCATGAGTATTGTTTGTTTTATTATAGTTAATTTAAAACAATATTAATATACCTTTTTAATTACCTATAATTTGTTTCAGATTAGTGCGTTTAAAGGAATTGGTGAAAATGAAGCGATTCGCCAACTTTGGGGATGTGTCAGAAAAGTGACATCAAAGTTATTCAACGTTTCCAGAATAAAGCATTAAGGAACATCGCCAATGCACCCTGGTACTGCCACAATACTGATCTTCATAGGGACCTTAAAGTGGAGACTGTTGAAAATACAATACAGTGAATATTCGCGAGCTGCTTGTATGGAGTATCGGTGACGATTTCCATACCGACAAGTTCCAAGGCACCAAACATTCAGTGCTGTGTTTCGACATATTCGAACACATGGCATACTATGTTAATATATCTTTTGATATTTAAACTATTGTAGCTTGGTAACCATGCAGAATTAAATGTTTGTTCTTAGGACATTTTATGCTTGAAATGAATTCAGGAATATGATATTCAAGTTTGTATAGTGCATATAAGTTCTTATAATAATAAATATTTAACATCAAGACATCAATACTCACTTAGTTTTTTTTAATGAGACTAGCAACAAAACCATAACCGTTTGTCTAGTATTAAAAATAAATATCACTCCTAGATATGAATAAGAAAATATTAAAACCTTATTCCTTGTACACTTTTATTTAATCACAGCACACATTATTTTCATTTACAATATTTGCTTGACGTTCATATGCCCCAGTCACCTTTTCTAGTGGCTTTTTCTGCTAAACTTTAGTTCCTATTCTACCTCCACGTAGGTAATGAATTATTCAACCATTCATTTTACTTGTTTTACAGTAAGATACTTATCTTTAATGTTCAAGTTTTAGAATTTGAACTTGGATTAGGCCATTTTCGTCAATTTTGTTCTTAGAGCTTTTGTAAAAACACTTGGGAAGTACTCTCACAAATTTATTTCTTATTTTGCCTAGAGAAGAAATTGTGTATTAGGAAATATTCTGGTTTTTACCTTAGTGGTCAAGAAAAACGCTTACAGTGGATACTTTTCCTAACTCGATGAACATTTATTACCTAGATGTTGGCCTCCCTTTTCACCAGCCTACAATTTCAATTCTTTTGCTGTTAACTTTAACTTCATCTGTGACTTTAACTATGATTGAGACTTCAACTTTATCTTCACATTCTTTGTCTGACTTTCAATCATACATGCATGATTATTGTGCATAGATCAATTAAATTGGACCGGCACGCTTGTGGTGCATGTTGTGTGTTACTACGGTAGGCCTTTACATAAGTAGCCATAATCTCTGCAGATGGTGAGAAGCCCAGCTCAAACCAACTACCATAATATCGTCATTGGATCTATAGGGCTCAAGTAAGATCACTTCATATTTTACATTTGTTAGAAGTGCACCTGCACACCACTGGTTGTGGCTTCGCTGATTTACTGAATGTCTTGCATGAAGATATACACCTTTCAGTCTTAATCTACAAAAGTACCAAGACCAAGTAAGATTAATCCACATTTTGATTTCCTGAACAGTGCATCTATCTACACAGAGATTGCTTATTAGCCATTTTTCGCGAGCCTTGCATTAAGTTTCGTATCTGATTATCGAGCTTTTAGTGTATGAACATTTGTTCTTAATTTCGAGAAAGCTGTTAATTAAAGTAAGGTTAGATTACTTGATATTTGCGACCTTGTACTTTCCGATTTAAAGACAAAAAGCATTGGGCTCATAGAAAAACGAAAAATTAAAGATTGAGCTATTTATGTGCCCTAGTGCAAACGTGTGACGACTGATCCAATAAATCGAACTCTGTTTACTTTTGTCGCTTATGTGAACCAAAAAGGTATTATTTATTTTTTCTGTGAATGATTTCAACGCTTTAGGGTAAATTTTACCATTGTGTTAAAGTTTAAACTATTAATTGAAGATTAAAATTACATTTTATGTAAAAATGTCATTTTAAACTTCGTTAAACCCAATGGTGGAATCGGCCCCAAGTTAGTTATATCATGGTCATTGATTAGTTGCAATTTTGCAAATAATATATTCTCCAGCGCTTAATAGCCACTTGAGTGATAATTAAATCAGTTATATTTTATTTATTCAGCACCTCTCGGTTGAAAACCGGGCATATTTAAGCTTTTAAATCCCCTTCTTTTATAACCTCGGCCTTCCACCACCTTTTAAGTCAATGTCAATAAAAAGGAAAATATTTTTTTTATAATTCAAATAATGATACTTAACCAGAAATAGTACAATAAAAACTTGTAAATACGGTTCTGCTCTTCCGCCATTTTAGTGAGTGCAAAAGCCACGCCTACCGGTCCCACTTTTGTATATCAAAAATAATACATATGACGTATCCTTACGTTGCCTTATCAATGGGGTAAAGGTACTCGTTTATATAGAACTTTGCAACAATCAACACCTTATCGACTTTTGACACATACTTTGATTACTATACGAGGCAAGAGAGAGGTCCGACACGCCCAACATAGGGCGCGGCCATTTTGAACCCTGTGACACAGTTTACAGCCAAAGAATCAGATCGCTCACTCTGCGTCGGCACTTTGAATCTCAATGTTTCAGTTTATACACTGTGCAACTCGGATAATACAATATATGACAACCGCCTATAATAAAACAGCAGTCTTTTGCGTATCCTGAATTTGTATCCCTGGAGTAGATGTTATTTTGGAACTTTCAACTGGTCCGAGTGAGCTAACTGATTCTTTAGCAATAAACTGTGACTTTAAAAATAATATTCACTGACACTGACAGCAGCAAGCAAAATATCAGGTGCGTTTTAATCATCCGCTTCTGCTTCCGGAATTGTCGGTTTAGTCGTTTTAACCTGTCAGATTAAAACAAGAAAACCGACAATTCCGAAGCAGAAGCGGATGATTAAAACGCACCTATTAAAAATATTGCGCCAAGATGTAGGCAACACGTAATAAGGGTTCAAAATGGCGGAGTTTTCTATCTCCTTTTAAAAGGCACTCAGAAAGCTGCGCAGTGCGACTATTCTCCGTATAGTAAAAGAAAATCAAAGTATGTGACTTTTGATGACTGACAATACATTTTTAATATAAGGGGGGAGGTATGTAGCGACATGCACTACATATCTTTATCATTTTTATTACGTCATACGAATTAAATTGTTGTCATCATTTAGACAACCTTTCGTGGCAGTTCTAGCAAGACAAAAGGTTGAACTCATCGGGAGGGAAACAAGAATTGTTTATTTATAATTATATAATTTATATAATTGATAATTTATATACATGACATCGAGTTTTATTATACAAAATTATACTTTTATGAGTTCATTTTTATTTATTGATGGGATACAATTATTACGAAAAGTATTATTATTAACATTTAAAAGATCCCACACATACAAAAATGTTTATGCTTACCGCATTATTTGTTTGGGGCACGTCCACGCATTCTTTTTTATTTTATTTTATTTAATTTTAAGTAAAAATTGGCGGAGCTTTTTATATGTTGCTCTGGTCTCAGGACTTTCATGACTGCCTCCTGTTTGTTTACCTGCAAGACTCATTTGCTGATTTTGCATATTCAACAAGTTAATACAACTAACGATATTTGATTTGTAGACCAGGGTCGATAATTTTTGAAACCAAAAAAAATTACAGTAGGATGAAACCCATTAGAAAAGCAGGGGAATATGATCAAAATGAAAGGAAAAATAAATTACGGTCGATCCGAGTTCGGGAAGTGGGAGGGGGTGAGTTTTTAAGGGTGAAAAATTGTTTATCTTGATTTCCGGCAAAACTGCAAGTCCTATGGAAAAAAGTTAAATGGCAAAGTTGTAGGTCATAAAAAGATCTACAACTTTTGTATTTGCAATTTTTTCATATAACCTCAAAATTTAGGTGAAAAATTCAAAAAACCAAGTTTTTGGTTTTTTATTTATATCTTTTTCAAAAAAAAATTTTTTTCTACGAAATTTGGTGAAAACTTACCTTATTATGTCCCAAATATACTGTAATTTATTTGATTAAAAATATTTATTTTTTCGCCTCATTTTAACATAATATCAAAAAAGCACCCTAATTTTCAATCGAAAATTCTGACGTCAAAATTTCAGCTTTTTTCAAAAAGTTTTGGGGCTTTTTGTTCGTTAACATATCTACTTTCTGATGGTGTAAAAAAAATATACATTACTATGGGAAATATTATTAGAAAATGCAAAAAATTGAAAAAACCTCAAATTCGAAATTTTTTTTAATTACTATGTACAATTTCATCAAAAAAATGTGATTGCTGCAATTTTTTTTAGTTAAAAAGTTCGTTTATTTTACTCGAATTACATTCATGTCATAGAAAATCTCATACAAAATAAATATACATGTAAATCGTACTATTGAATTTAGAAACTTAATTCTGATTACGTTATTCGTTAAATTTTTTTAAAAAAACGTTAATCTTGTTATTTATAAATACCTTATCTGAAATTCTAATCAGTTATTCATTAGTTTTTGTCTCTTTGGAGGCATTTCTTCATCGTCAGATTCGACAAATCTTTCCAACTCTAGTTGATCGTCGAAATCTTCAAGACCATCATCTTCGTCTCCAATGTTATTTCCAGTCTGCATTTGTTCTTCATCCACAATTTCATCTGAATCATTTACTTCCTCGTAGATTTTTTCTTCCATATTGGAGCAATTTTCAGAACCATGACAATTAGTGCATAAATTTGTGCATTTTAAACCATGTTTTCGGCAGCCACATTTTAAACTGTTACATCCAGTTTCACAGCTGCAGCAAATAGTTTTGAGCAATACTTCCGGAATTAAATCCTTTTCTGTAAATTTGGGCATAATGCCACGCTGATGTTGCTTCCAGCCCTAATCTGTTGCTGTCAATTCGTTACCCAACCAAGTTTGAAGCTGATAATATGCTCTGTAACAATGTTGTTCTGCTGCTCCTTCTGTGGGTGGGAGGTTTGCCAAAATGAAGGATGATTAAATTTTTGCCAATTGATATTTTTGAAACCTTAATTGATTCAGTGTTAATTTTTCTTTTTTACATTTATAAATAGATTTAATTAATTGTAATCCATTTTTTTTATATTTTCTTTACTTTCATCTTTTTTGTAAAAAACATTGGCCAAATTTGACAAATTTTTCGCGTCTAATATAGAATTAACGATACTTTTCTTTCCTTTTCCGGCAAATCCAGACCCTCCTAGGTCCGTCCCCACTTCTCAATGAAATAACTTACAATGGGCTAAAATTCACCGAAGGTCACTCGGGTATATAAATTATCTTAAAACAGCAATAAATAGGCATCTACAAATATTATTTAAAGAAGATTCTACAACTTTTTCAAAATATTGTAGATGTCTTATTAAATATTAACTTTATTAACTTATTTCTTTGTTAATTATAGAACTATATTTTAATTTGCAATTTTTTCGTTTATCAACAAAACATGAAATCTTACGTTTTTTGAGTAATTAAAGTGTAAATTTTAATAAATACCTCAAAATTGTACATAGTGATTAAATAAAATTTTTCGAATTTGAATTTTTTTCAATTTTTTGCATTTTCTAATAATATTTCCTATAGTAATGTATATTTTTTTTACACCATCAGAAAGTAGATATTTCAACTAACAAAAAGCCCCCAAACTTTTTGAAAAAAGCTGAAATTTTGACGTCAGAATTTTCGATTGAAAATTAGGGTGCTTTTTTGATATTATGTTAAAATGAGGCGAAAAAATAAATATTTTTAATCAAATAAATTACAGTATATTTGGGACATAATAAGGTAAGTTTTCACCAAATTTCGTAGAAAAAATTTTTTTTTTGAAAAAGATATAAATAAAAAACCAAAAACTTGGTTTTTTGAATTTTTCACCTAAATTCTGAGGTTATGTGAAAAAATTGCGAATACAAAAGTTGTAGATCTTTTTATGGCCTACAACTTTGCCATTTAACTTTTTTCCATAGGACTTGTAGTTTTGCCGGAAATCAAGATAAACAATTTTTCACCCTTAAAAACTCACCCCCTCCCACTTCCCGAACTCGGATCGACCGTAATTTATTTTTCCTTTCATTTTGATCATATTCCCCTGCTTTTCTAATGGGTTTCATCCTACTGTAATTTTTTTTCATTTTTTACCATTTTTGAAGGCTTCGGCCCTGGTCTATTGTAGTTTCGACAGTTTGTGAAATCAGCAAAATAGCAAATTTTGTTATTGTTAAACATGAAAGGAAATATCTTATAAAAATTGAGAATTGTTTAGTATTTTGTTACAAAATTATTATATTACTGGAATTTGAAATAAACGTAACTATCCTATTATGAATTAATTAATTAATTATTAAATATGAATATATAAAAATATATGTAGAATTTGGAAAAATTTATTAATTGAAATTTGTGACAATATTGTGGAAGCTACTGGCTTATCATATAATATTGTCCATTACATACTGAATATAGAATTAGATATGAAAAAGATGACTGCAAGATAGGTGCCTCGTATGTTAATCATTGAATAAAAAAGAAATCGGGTGTTGACTTGTGTGCAACTTTTGGAAAGGTACCAAGCAAACAAAGAGAACTTTCTTAGTCAGTATGTTACCACAGACCAGTCATGGGTGCACTATGATCCCGAGATAAAAGCGCAAGGTAAAGCGAGTGGAAACATCGCGGTTCTCCGTTCTCCTCCATCACGCAAATTCAAAGTCTGCAGGAAAAGTTTTGCTGTTCTGGGATGCTCAAGGAATCATCATGACTGACTATTTGCAAAAGGAACAAAGCATTACGCAAAATTGATTTCTTAATTGCGAGACGCTCTTAAAGAAAAACGCCAAAGAAAGTTAAGGAACAGTATGTTGTTTCATTAGGATAATACTTTCAGACATACATCTTGCATTGCCATGGCTGCTATACACCAAACAGGCTCTGAATTAGTGGAGCACCCACCATATTCGAAAGATCTCGCTCTCAATGATTATATATGCTGTTCCCCAAATTAAA